>JBBKCR010000012.1:11270859-11285054 GCA_037577295.1 Ladigesia roloffi | reverse complement strand
CTTTCTTGGAAATTAAGGTAAAAATTAAGGTTATATTAAGGGGTAAAATTAAGGGGTTTGGTTTCGTAGTGACTATATATGCTAAAACCTTATTTTTAACAAACAAGAGAGTAATTTGACTTCTTTTCAATTTCAACCTTCTTAAGTTGAACTAGCAGCCTCTTTCAAGCCTTTAGCCCCAGGCCCTCAGTTCTAAGCTTGCTGCCTGTGTTTGCCTCTCAAGGCCCTTGATGTTGATGAACAGCCTCTGTGTGCTGATTAAGCTCGGCAGCACAGGATGAATAAATGATGATGGCATGAATATGGAGATATCAGTGACAGCCCTGTTGTCATTAGGCTCCAGAGACTGGAATGAAGCAAATTTGCAATATTTACCTGGCGAGACTGTAGATCACTGTGCCGCGGATAGCAGTGAGCTCTATTTTTCATCCTGATCTTGCTGCTCTTCTGGAAAAAGGCAAGCAAATGATTAATCTCACCTAAGGTGAGGAGATGTATGTAAAAAAAGACCTGAAATAATGTCTTGAATTATGTCGTTGGCAATTTTGACCAGCTGCAACTTTGACCAACACTACACACCTCTTACAGGAAATTGTGAATTCAAATGCAAATACAAATAACAAATTACTAACACTCATCATTCAGATCCTTTCATCCTTTACAGTTCTTATAAGCATCCACCATATATTATTGTGGTGTGAACATGAAACACATTTGCATTATACATGAGAAATGAGTGTGATGTAAACATCCCAACAAGTTGAAATGAAAAAAGACAGAAATGCAGAAAAACATGGATGACTGGTCAGTGATGAGTCTTTCTGACTGAAACAGAGGTAGGCTTTAAAGAGACCCAGTTTTCTTAGAGCTGTGTGCATGGGAAGAACCATGTGACTGGAGAAAACATTGCATAACAATTCAAAATTATTACAGCCTAGTTTAGATCAAAAAAGTACACTTCAAAATATCCTGATCTAACCAAGACTTCAATCTAATTTTGAGCTTAAAATCTTCTTTATCTTGTTTTGAGAATAACATACTACATAAGAGCAGATGTGTAAGATTATTTAAATTGTTTTAAGATCTTTCCTTCCTATTTCAAGAAATCTCAGACTAGAAATAAGTCAAATTATCTGTCCGTCCAGTAAGATATTTACACTTGATAAGATTTTTTTTAAATAGGAAAATTTAAATATCTTATAACAATCGATATATTTATACAAATCTGCACTTAAGAAGAGGCTAGATTAATGCAAGTCTTGATAAGTCTTTAAGATATTAAAATTTTCTTATTTAAAAAAAAATTCTCATCAAGTATAAATATCTTACTGCACGGACAGATAATTTGACTTGTTTCTAGTCTGAGATTTCTTGAAATAGGAAGGAAAGATCTTAAAACAATCTAAATAATCTTACACATCTGCTCTGTCTTGGTTAGTCTTGGTTAGATCAAGATTTTTTGCAGTGTAGAATCTTTGTGGGTATTATAAAACTTTACACATGGATATTGTTTATTCTACAGAAAAAAAAAAATTGCTGTACCCTAGCGGATAAGATATAATACAAAGCACGTTTAACGAGTCACACTACCTACAGACCCTATAAGTGCTGATGTCGATAATATAATCCAGAGGAGCCCAGTCCAAGAGATCGCCACCAATAGCATGGTAGTGCATGAAAAGCTAAAATAATTTGTGCTCAGTTTAGTTCGTAGCTTTAAAATATGAAGCCATTGTCAATTCCACTATAATAGGTGTCAAAAAAAGTATTTTACACAGTGTAAATTGTTGAGGGTGTGTTGGAGTAATTGCCCATGCTGTTATGAATGTGATTAGAATGGTTTCTGTGATTCATGTCAACTGCAAATACATTCCTTCTCTGAATTTTGAGAAAAAGATGTTGTTGAAATTTTTTTACTATGAGGTTTTTTTGTGTTGCATTAGTTGTGGGAAAAAAAACATTCTCTGCATACCTGTTCGACTTGATCTTAGTAATGTGTTCCTAGGAATGAGTTTTAAGGATCCGGCTGGTCAACTGATGAACCCAATATTAGGACTGTGGCATCCATGCAAATCCACAGGCGAAGTTCTGCAAACGTTAGAATTTCCAAATTTCCTGGAAAAATAGAAAATGATCAGAATTGCAATTTTAACCAGATTAAGCCTACATTTTGAACTAATAAGAATGATTTTCCACAGTTTCCCATGATAATTCACTAATGGCACTACAATACATTTTCAGGAAACTGGCTTTTAGTGTTTAACAATCCTAACATATATGGACACTTTAACCGTTCAACCATTGATAAACGCTGATGAACTTGCTTCATAAAATATTGAAGTGATACTTGTTTGAGAGAAAAAAACACTTAGCACAACTGATGATAGAATCTTTGTGTGGAGAAGGCCTTGAAGCATTCCAACCAGACTTCTCTAAGGGTGCTATAAAACAGAGGGATGAAAACTTAATATCTGGGGCTGACAGTGGTGCTCATTAATGGGATCCTGATGTCAGAAGTGCACAAACACATTCTGAATGCAAAACTGCAAAACTCTGCAAAGAAATTATGCAAATGTCAATAATATAAAACACACTTCTTTGTAATTTTGTTACTTAAGCTACATTTATAAATATAACTCAAATATATAAAATTAATCAATATATTTTAGTACCACTGTAGTTACTGGTGGTGTAAGAGATCTAAGCATGTTAGTATGATGATCAGTTTCATCCAGTGGTTTTGCTTTGGCTTTCCCTGTGTTTATGTAGCCTTAGGTCCACTTACACGTGGGAATAATTCAGTAGATATTAAAATTTGACATAACCTCATTCCTCGATCATGGTCTGAGGTATGTGATGTTGTGGTAACTAACTCAGCAATGGCCTGTATTGTTAACTGTCTTGTAACTAGCAAGTCATGAACACAGCTTTGTGAAGACTATTTTGCTAAGAGGCTACGCTAATGTATTTTCCACTAGCTTATGTTTCCTCACCCAGTGGGAGCTTGGGCCCCAAAGGCAGGAAAGAGGAGATGATTGACTAGATTAACAGCTAAGAGGTGCTAACAGCCAAGCTTTCCCCCTGAAGAGCCAGATTTGGTAACAACCTCTTTACTAACTTCCTTAAAGCAGCCAGGCTGTTGACAGTGGTGTGACAGCCCATTGTCACATGATAGGTCACCTGAGAGGTCACTAGAAAACACGACACTCATGCCATGTCTGGATGAGTGTGTGTTAGTGACTGTGTGTATGACTACTGTTTCTGTTTGTGCACAATGGCTGCTGTCCTGTACTCTCGCTGCTATGCTTAAAATACAACCACATAATTGGCTGGAGCTCTTCAAATGCATTTGCTTCAAAACATCCAAGCTAGAGAATACTTGACAATGCTTGAATCTAAAGCATGTCTCTGTTTGCATACTTGATGTACAGCCACTTTCAGCACAATGAGTAATTAAAATAGATGTAGAGTCGTAATACCGAATGATGCACTTTTAGTGCATGATAAAATTTAACAAGCACCGCTGTGATTTTTGTGGCTAATATACCATGACCTGCAAATGTAGTCATTAATGCCTGAATGACATTCTACAATTTTACAACAACAAAAAGTAAAATGTGAAACCTCACACATTATGTTCCCTCATGGTACAATGGAGCAAACACAGGTGGCTGCATTTAGACATTTTAATTATAAGTTAAATCTCTATGTCCCTCAATAAATGTATTCCTGTGCTGGTTATTTTCAACAGACTATTTGGGAAATGCAGTAAAGGATTTCATGATGTGTGTTCTGTGTCCAATGATAGCCTGGCATGTCCTGGCCAGTTTTAGCTGGTCCATGTTAAGTGCTTTAATGACAGTGTGATGGTGGCCTAGTGAGTTGGTGCGGAAAGATGCAGTTGAAATTCACACCTGTTTACAATATCAAAAGGTCATGAGTTGTAGGCTAGAATGATACCTTCAGTACATCACCACTTTCCTGGGCACAGGGGCTTCAGAAGCTTTTTTAATGTAAAGGGGACCTGTAGGGGTGGGGTTTGTGCATGGGGGCGGGGTTTGTGTGTGTTGTGGGGGCGGGTTTTGGTTGGGGACGGGGTTGCTGCGTGCATGCAAATCTCGTTCTGCACAGACAGGCTGCTCAGATTTCCAGCGGTGTGTGTTCTTCTATAGGTTTAGTGGAGTGACTCTTTCGCAAAAGATTCAAGATTCCACAGCACTTGGTGAACTCATTATTTATGTTAAATGTGGGGGGTTCAAACGAATAATTATGAAATGTGAAGGGGACATGTCCCCCTCTGGTTGAATCGTGAGGACGCCCATGCTTGTGCAAGACCCTCAATCCCAAATTGCTCTAGGTAGACTGCCCCCTGTTGTTAGGGAATGGACATTGCTTTAGATAAATGCTAAATGCGATAAAAAGCTTTAAACAAATATCCTTCAACTCTGAAGCACACTGGGATTTCATTTTCAGTTCCTTAATTAATTTAACTTTTTTATTCGCTGTGAAATGACTCTCTGCGGTTTTATTTTCTAGACTGATATTTGTACTATAACGTTACTGTCGAGCCTATTTTTCTTTACTGTATCTGGACAAATTGGACAAATATCAGTTTTAGTTCCTAATGGACTCTAACATATAAAGAAGCATATACCAGATCATAATTTATTTCAACATTTGAAAAGTTTGAAGTAGTACTATGTTCCCAAATTAAAAGATAAATCTTTTTATTTCATCTTGTGACAGGTGAATTTTCTGTTTCAGATATATTCCAAGATCCCCCAGTGTGAAGTAGGAAAGGCTTGTTAAATATTTTTTATTCCCTTTTTTTAAATCCAGATGAAATGAGTATTTTTCCAATTCTGGGTCACTGTGCTATAATGTCTGGATTTTATTCATATGGCTGCTTTTTTAATTCAGTGCTAAATAATATTAAACACTTTTCCAAAATGCTATTCCTTCTAGATGTTGGCTCAAATTCTGCATCTTATAAGTGTTTATGTAGTGTTATGTATGTATGATGCTTCACAGCTTTTATGTGGCAGTGGCACATTATTTAATAAAAGTGTACTATTATTATTATTATTATTATTATTATTATTATTATTATTATTAGGAGTAGTAGTATCTCTGTAAGTACACATGCTTCTGGACACATCATAAGCTCTTCTTGGAAGCATCATTAAATGTTTGAGTAAAGTGCTGATAAGAGCTGGAGCTTTATCTTTGTCATATTGAAAGTAAAGCAATGAAAATGCTAATTCCCTCCAAAGACCCAATTTAAATGGGTTTGGGTGGGGGGATGGGGGCAGCGCTCTGTGTCTCGACTGTTGTCTGGGTGTGGAAAAGTGGTGCGATATGAAACATTTTGAAAAGTTGGTGGCACTTCTCCCATGCAGTAACGGTTCAGGTGCCCATTCTGTTCTGACAAACGTCCACTAAGATGTTCAGTAAACAGTTAAAAAAATTACATGACCCATCTGAGTAAGAGGTAATTGACTGATGAACCTTGGTTTATTAAAATGTTTCTTTTTCCTGCTACTTTTGGTTACTGTCCTGAAGATTATAAATTACTTCTCCTTTTTCCAGACAGTTGCTGGAGCATGCAGGTCTACTTGCACTTTGCGGGTAACCTACTTTGTCCATATTTCTGTATTCCAGTGGTGGCCTGGTAATCTATAAATAGTGGGGTGATTGATACGGGGTACTGGAAAGCCTCATAATTTCCAGTACCTCCAGGCATAGATGACTTTCAACCAATAAAGCATGTTCTGTTTTATACACCTGTGCCTGTCACAGAGCAGATTTACCACCGTTTAGAGGTAAGTGTCAAACTGCATCTGTGTTACAGAATCCCCTGCTAAAGCTAAATTGGAGCATGGAAAGTGCTTCTGACAGCTGGGGTACAAGTTACAAAAACATAACAGTAGAAAAATATACAAACTGATGTCAGAAACTGTCTATATAAAAGTCGTATTCAATAGTGTCACATACAGAGACAACAATCAAACTGAATAAAACAGCAAATGAGTATTAAAATTATGGCTACATAGTTTGTATTTGTTAACTAATTCATTAATTTCTTCTTAGATTTTGCACGCCCTGCTGCATGTATTTTTTTTTTATTTCCCTTTAATTTATTTAAATTACATTTCTGAAATACCACACACAAACAAGAATACTTCTGCAGCCAGAGATCTCACAGCAAAACTCCTAACTCTGTATTTATTTACAGGTAGAGGTGAACATTTGAATATGCATTTGAAATGTAGCTTTAGAACTGAAATTGCAATGCTTGTTCAACTTAATTAAATAAAAGCTGTATTAAAATCAAAAGTGATCCACTTTTAGACTTTCAGCATGTTGTAGATTGCACATGTCGATTATAATATAACTTTTTGAAACATATTAATTAATGGAACAAATGGTCAATTTTTGCAATTACAAGGTGTTAATCATTAGCTGGGATCATACAAGGGACTGTATTGGTCCATCCTCACATAAAAACTGTTGTGTCTGATTTGTTTGATGGAGCTAGAGATGGAGAAGGTTACAGTATTCAACTCTAACAATAAAATAACCTGCTTAATACTGTGTAGGTCCCTCTTGTGCCACGAGCTCTGACTGCTCAAGGCATTGACTCCACAACATGTGAGAAGGTGTGCTGTGTTATTTGTCAACAATATATTAACAGTAAAGTCCTGTAAGTTGTGAGTTGGGACCTCCATGAATCTACATGTGCATGAGTTTAGAGACCAAGTTTAAACTCTGTCTTTAGGTTCCTCAAACCTGGACAGTTGTTTCAGAGTGGCAGGGTGTCTTTTTTATAAAGTGGCTTTTCTATTAAGTGGTGCACTTGGTCTGCGGCAATGTTTAGGTATATTGTATGAGCCAAAGATTTTGCCCATAATTCCTTCTTCCAATACATCGAACAGAGGAACTGATTGCTCAAATGCTGTCAAGAAACCGATGGCCTGGTGGTTAGGCAGTTGCCCCCATTAATCAGAGGCTTGATAGTTCAAATCCCAGGATTGCCAGTGGCTTTGCCAAGGTCCCTTTGAGAAATGTACCCTCCCCACTGCCTCCCGACTGCTTCACTTGGCGAAGGGGTTAAATGCAGAGAAAGAATTTCACTCTGTTCATGCTGCACAGTGGTTTGTTCACACATGATGATAAGGGGCTGCTTTATTATATCCCACCTCTTGACAGGTGCAATTGTAACAAGATAATCAATGTTGTTCACTTCGTCTGTCAGAGGTTTAAACATTTTGTCTGATGTTACATCTGTCAGTCACTGCCTGCTTGCTGTTTTAAGGGATGACTTCTGTAGCACCACAGTCTACAGGGAGTAAAAAGACCGAGTCACAGACCCTGCAGTGATTTTTAATCTAGTTGACACCATTGACACATGTGGTGGATGAAACAGAATCAAAGAGAGTGCAACTTCTTCACCTTAGCCTGTGAGAGATGGTACAAAGAAGGCAGCTGAGTGTCCCTTTGGATTTATGTTGTCCTTCCTCCAGCTCAGGGATTGGCAGCTCCTGTTCAGTATGGCTTGAATCCAAATCACTTTGTTGATTTCCTGCCCTAATACACCTACAACGCCTATAAACCATATTTGACACTGACACCACAGTAGTAAAATATGCATTTTTATCTTGCAAATGTCCAAGTCACTGCCAAATCAATGCAAAAGTATTATATTTCATTTTTGATTAATGATCAGAGTACACTTAAATAAAAATGTATTTGGTTTGACAGTCTTAGAAAGTGCTAGCATGGGCAGTTTTTCCGTTTCTTCTCATAACAAGACCAGTTCAGGAGAGCTGTGGTTTATTATAACATTATGGTTTAATATAACATCATTTACAGTCAGGGAAGGCAACTTATGACTTTGAATAACAGCGCGTTAAGCCCAGGAGACCCGATGAGTGAGATCTTCTAATTATAAAAGACTGGGAGTGTTACATTATTGCAGGGGGCAGAGGACCTTTGGTGGAAACTTGCCATGCGCGAGAGTTGCCATAGGGAAGGAAAGAGCTCTGTTCAATTATGTAATGAATTAGAAACTGTTATGAAGGAAACCTCCGGAGGCCATTACCTTCTTATAGTATATTCTGTTAAGCTCTCTCTCTTTTTTTCGGCAATAAAGAACAAATTCTACTTGTGTGCTGCACAACATATAGTTTTGGAAATATCACAATAACGCCCCCAACTAAATTGCAAAAGGCCACACTATGCAAATGGATGCTCTTGACATTCATAGAAATTTCCATTGCAAGCATTTGAGCACAAACTGACTGATGATTATTGTTCCCTGAGCACGTCTTGTCGTGTAGAAGTGCATACACTAGTATGTTTTGAAATGCAATTACTAGCGTACACTGTGATTTTAGACCTCTTTTGCAATACTGTTGAATATTAGGTGTTCAGTTTCTGCATATTTAATTAAATCTCCAAATAATGACTCATGTCATCTGCATGCAAGTCATGTAAAACCAAATATACATTTGCAATAGGAAAAATAGATAAACACATCCTTGAAATATTATTGTATTTATTCCATTCATTCATATTTTAATATTTAGCATTTAACATAAATTTGTATTAATTATTGCAGGAAGATTCCCCTTGTATTTTACTTTGCGGAGCGTCTGGGAAACCTCAGGGCATTCTGTCAGGACCTGAGTGTTTGAAAATGTTAACCCTTGTAGCAACGTCCTCTTGATGTTCCATGGTACTCTGTTATTATGAAAGCTAGACACTCAGCAGTCTAGCGTTCATATTTGAGTTAGAGCAGACTGCCATGAATAATTAAACATCAGAACCTTTGTTTACTCTTCATTGAACTGCCTCGTCAACACTTTGCCTAATGGAAGACATAAAATGGATGTTCTTGGAAAGTCAATGTGATGGCAATACCCAAGGCATTGTGTTTATGTGAGATGGATGAGACAGATTGTTGGGTGTGGGTTTTTGCACATCATGGCCCTAACCTGCAGTTAGTGTTAATATATTTGCACGGCAACTTCAATAGCGTCATATAACTATATTCACAGTTTACATATTATGAGTAATATTATGAAATCATTTTTGTTTTAATGTTTAATGTGGAATTAATATTCAATGAAAGCAAAACAACTGTCTTTGATCAAATCCTAAATGTATTTTTGAGTAGTAGTATAAAAATATTGACGACACGTCTTATATAGAGTAAGAATTAGGCAGCGCTTCTGAATTATGCATGGAAATGTAGTCAGTAGTTGCTTGAGAAAAATAGCTTTGCGAGAACTGAGACAGAGCTATAAAGAGCAGGAGAGGTAGGAAGTATATATCTTCGTGCTTCTTAAGTCGAGCGAGAGCCATGTTGATGGGCCCAAAGGGAACCATCTCTTAGCGAGCTCGACAAAATCTCTAATAGAATTTTTAAGTTAGTGTCTGCACTTTATTTCTTCCTCATGAGAAATGTTTGCATTTTCATATTTCCTTGTCAGCAGAGTGTTACAGAAGGGGTGTAAGCGTTTTGTCAGACCTTGTTATGATTTTTTCTGAGATTAGAGCTGCTGTGAGAGCGGTCATCTAATTCCCCCTTTAATAATGATAATGAACCTGCACCAGGCAACGTGATGAGGTACGGTTGGAATGTGGCTTTGTAATGAATGTAGGGCTGAAGGAAGCATTAAGGTGTTTCTTGATAAATGCATCCAAATGTGCGCATTGCAGCTGTAGAAATGAGAACGCTTTTAAGAAAGTCTGCAAGCATCTCAGCTTCTCATCTGCAAATCTATGTCTAGAACAGGGGCTCTAAGACCACAAGGGAAGCTCTGCTTCCTGTAATATGTCAGAAAATAAATGCTCAAATATGTCGTATTATATTGCTTTTAGATCGAGTTCAACTTCAAGACTTGCTCGTTCAGAATAAGGTATTTATATACTTTCTTTTCATACATTTCTGTACAGCATCAAGCATCATAACCCCTGAAGCACAGCTTCACTGGAACTGCATGGGCGTTCGCAGAGGGGCGTGCCTCACTGCAGAAAAGCTGGGTAAATGCAACAAAATAGTCACTCAAAATAGGCTCAGCTTCTCTGGAAGTCAATGCAAGAGTGGCCAGGCCAGGATGCTGGGCTGCTGCATGGTGATTGGAAGAGCTGTCTAAAGGGCGGAACCATTTTTGATTGACAGCATGTTTTAGTTTGGAGATTCACACTCAGTCCCAGCGGATCTGCAAGAGAAGTCGTGAGCCAACCTGCTGCACGTAGCGTTTTTTGCTGGTGATATAAATCATTTGCTTTTGTACATATCATTATTTAAATAAAAAGGTAATTACAGTTTTGTTTTGCTCCGTGTTTCATATCATTAAAGGAGCTCTTGGAAGTGGAAACCAGCGAGCTAGCAAGCTGTGCCTAATATTATTGACATTATTGTTATTGTAATAATTATTTTGGCCTAGCCATTTAATAATCTTTCTCACGACGAGGGACTCAAAAGTAAACAATAAGGCAGACCAACAACAAAGACAGATTTGATGCAAAAATCAGGGAAAATAGCCGGTCTTTTCAGCTCTTCCAGTATGACCAGGTGAACTGGCTGATTGGAAGTGTAAAGACTGCTCATAGGTGGATGAAGTACGACTGGGTCACACACCATTTTCTGAAAAAAGTAACAGAGACCAGAATTTATGTACATATAATGTAACAAGTTTCATGATTTTTGCCTAAATTGTTTGAAAGATTAGCAGCCGCCACTGGTCTTTAAATATAGAAATATTTAACCAAACCACTGTTTGATTCACTGCAACATTAGACCTTTTTTTTTTTACACTATTTGGACAAAAGTATAGGGACAATGCTCTTAATTATTAAATTCAGGTGACCCCTTACTTTCAATGAAGGAAAGTCTGAATGCTTAAGAGTAGAAGCTGTTACAGCTGCAAAAAGTGGACAGAATTCATATTAAAGTCTATGTACTTGAATGCAATATCATTAAAATTTTAAATCACTAAAATACTTTTGCCTTTTTAGCGTATCTCAGATTAATGGAAAGTTTATCTACAATCTCAATAAACAGCTCCGAATTTTGTTTAAAAAAATGCCACAATTTTATAACTGCCCTGACATTTTCCCAATCATGTATGCTTCAGCCTACATTATGGTAAGCCATAATTGCACAGACTGATTATCACATTTTCCGCTAAGTATAAGTCACTTAACTAAAGCAAAGGGGGAACATGTTTTGCATAACTTGATTTTCCATGCCATTTATGGAAGATTTTGCACTATAGTTATTGCTGCAAAGAACATTAGGTCCTGGATTTGAAGGGGGTCTGTGCAATAGGGCAATACAATCTAATTCAGATGATGATGAGTCAGCTAATGGTGGTGCGTCAAAGGCATCTATTGTCTTCTCCGGAAAGAGAACTGATATTGAAACAGACATGACCAATTAAATTTTAAATAGCTTGCTACATGATTTTATAATTGCTGAATGATTTTATAATTGTATGATGACAATTCTGCAAATGTCCTGACATTGTTGTGTGTAGCTACTGAATTCTCCTTAATTTATTTATGCATGGTTTGTATACCACAGCACATAAACATGTTTTCATGATTGTTTAGAGCAGTCTGAAATCAAGGTTGTGATTATCATTTGCAGTCCTGATGCTTTGTTTGCTTTGTAAAATCCCCTGAAGGAATCATGGGTGAGCCCTTTTGTCCCTGCTGCGTGTAGGTGCAGGTTGTTGTTTAGGTTTCTAAGAGAGGATAGCTCTTGTGTTTAGGTTGAGAGCAGATTCGGGTGTAGGGGAATGTAGGTCGACAGACAGTTCCAGTCCTCCTGCAAAGGTTCAGCTAAACAAATCAGGCCATGGAAAAACTGTGTCAGCACCAGCCGGGCCTTTTTAACATGGATTATCCAAGTTCTGTTTTGACAGATAATTCAGTTTTTACCTTTCAAAGAACAGTTCAAAGAACAAGCTTCTCTTAAACAGAGACAAGATTAAGAGAAACCTCTCGTTCATTTGATCACAGAACCATTGGTGAATAACCTTAAAGGAATAGAATCTTGTTTCCTCAATCAAATGTAATTGACTACTAATTTCATGATCATGATTTTGATGTTTCATGTTTTTTCCAGGACCTCTTTTTTCCTTTTTGAATTAATAAGAAGGTAAATAGGTTTGGAAGCACATTTTATCTATCTTTATTTTAAGTACAGGAACAAACGTACCTTATATTTAAGACTGCATTGTAACTTAATGTTCACAGCATACACTGTTTGAAATCTTTTGGTATTGCACTGTAATCCCACAGGCTCAAGTATCTCAAAGGTAATTAAGAGTGTTTTATCACTAACCACTTGAGTGTTGTTATTAGAACAGTGCTGTGCTGATTACAGCTGTATATACAGTTTTAAATATACCAGATCCCTGCTGAAGACAAATGTAGCAACGTTCTAGGTGCCATGGCATCTGCAAAGATGTGGCTGAGTGTGCTGCCTGAAAATGCTGATGAGAAATGGGCATTCACTGCATATTTTTAATAGATTGGCTCAAGAGCTTCAAAACATTTTTTCTATTTGCACTCAAAGCATAATTGTGCATTTCCAATGATACTGAATTTCTGGCAGCTGTGAGGGAATTTCTTGTGGTCTAGCCCATGTGTCATATTGGTGTGCCCCTTATATTAATTATTTTTGTTAACTTGACCTCACAAAACAGTAGACCGTGTGACTCTTTGTTTTGTTGACAGCAACAGTAACTGCATTAGATCTGCAGGAAATGCCGTCTTATAATCAATAACGCAATTACTGATATCACAGAAGGCTGCGATATGCAAATGTGCCTTTAACCAATCACAGTGTTGCTGACAGGGTGACCTCTTGATGAGTTACTGCATGTTCTTGTCTTTAAGGTCTTCTTGTAATATAACCAAAGTCAAATTATCAACTATAAAGGGTGTTGAGGAATCAGTGTATGAATGGGTGGAGCTTAACTACTGTAGTCAGAATGAAGAGAGTTATTTAATTGCGCTTTGTGACATCACAAAACCTGTGATTTGAAAATGGACTTTTTTGTTATTTTTATCCATAATAATCTTTATATTTTCTATGTATGGACTGCATGGATAAATGTACCTTTTGAAACAATAATGACATATTTGAAGCCCATTTTATTCCAGAAAGTTTATAACACGGGCCCTTTAATATCATGAAAGGCATTACAATTACAGTATATATCAGTATAATTTAGGGGTTGCCAAAATTGTGCATTGATTAAAATGAACTAAATCCTGCTAAGATCTGTTCTGTTCAAACCACAAACTTAAGGTCAAGAAACTGTAACCTGTCATAACTGTGTCATGAGGAGAATTTAATATATTTCAGTGACAATTACCTTCATTGGTAGCGTGTGGCATGAACCTGCTTGCCCATCAATTTTCAATTTCAGACCAATTCCCCAGATAAGTAACATGTTGATGGCGAGGCACCGAAATATCTGCAAAGCAGCTTCAGTCAAATGCCAATATGCGACATTAGGCAAGGTTATTTGAGTCAGGCAAAGATGCTGTGTGTCAATGTGCCATTTAATGTGTTTACACCTTAATTCCCTTAGCTGTCCGGTGTAGTAATGTCTATGTTTCTCTGCTTTCAGCCACATTGACAGGCTCATTTGGTTTACTGCATCATGATATGTGCTGTTCTGAAATGTGTTGCTAACAAACACCATGGCTGTCTCTGGGGCTTCTTTTCTTGGTGGGATGATGAAATGGGATCTATTACTACTGATGCCTTGGAGTTAAATGGCAACTATGAGGAAAATAAGCAGGCAGTGGGAAAGGTTATACTTATACTCTGGTTTCAAATTGGGTTTGATGCATGAACATTGTGTATTTCAAATTCAAATGAAAGTAATTCAAAACTCAATCTTTGTTGAGTCCATTTCTTTCATTTGAAGTAATTAAAAAATGTTCATGTTATAAAGTTTATTTTATTTTATTTTTCAAGAGTGGGCTCAAACATCTGGCCTGTAGTGTCCATCTGGCCCTCAGACAAAAATTTTGTGACAAATGATTGGCAATATGCATGCTGCCATTTCATTATGTATCAAATAATTAAGTTACAGTGGGGAAAAAAAGTATTTAGTCAGCCACCGATTGTGCAAGTTCTCCCACTTAAAATGATGGCAGAGGTC
>JBBKCR010000012.1:11235875-11266701 GCA_037577295.1 Ladigesia roloffi | reverse complement strand
AATAACAAGATAACGATACACATTTTAGGCTATAGATTGGATTTTTTATGTAATTCTGTTTATAATGACCCCCACCCCCCCCGCAAGAAAAGTGACAACCCGCACATCACTAGTACTCCTTAATCTCACCGATCTTAGGAACTGATTACAATTAATGGCGTCAATGCCTGAGGACTAGGGACGGGTACCCAGACTACACACCACAAGAGAGCTCTCTTGCGCACGCATACCCACAAGAAAACTCACACGCACACACACACACACCACGAGAGAACTCTCTCATGCACGCACACACGAGAGAAATCTCGCATGCACGCACACACACAACAGGAGAGAACTCACACATTCGCACATATGTAACAAAGGCAACATTTATAGTATTACTTATCTGAAAAAATGAATGGTGTTCAGTGAGCTTAAATATCAGTTATATAAACGTGAGGCATCAGAATCGGCATCGGTATCGGCCGATCACCTAGAAAAAACATCAGTACTTGTATCGGTGGCAAAAATCCTGATCGGAGCATCACTAATTGACTGAAGAGTGTCTATTATAAAGTCTGTTGCTGTGTGAGACTTACTTCAAACGGAATCTCTAAACCTTTTTATTTAGTTCTCTTTACTAAAACAGGCAGTGTAACATGATGACATTCTATCAAAAAAAACGTATTCTGTAAACTGTGAACTTTTCAATTTTTGTTTTGCACTAGCGTACTGAAAAAAGTTACACACATTTAAGATGTCTGCCGAAAACATTTTTAATGTAATGTCAGTGTTTACTTTTTTATTTCTTTTGGTTAGTTACTATTAAAAAAAGGCTTTTCTAGGCCTTTTCTGCAGTTCATGCAGTTTAAAACTACAGGGTCAAAAATCTATATGAATCATTCACCACACTCTATAACCTTTTGAAAATACTAGGTCATCTTTTCTTTTATCTTTTCTCATTGCCCTCTGGCTCTAACTGTGTATTGCTCTTTACTTCTGGAGCTCTCTCTCTCTCTCTCTCTCTTTCTCTCTCTCTGTGGTTATCATGCGCTGGCTGTGCCAGAGGCCAGTTGGGTCAGGGTGTGTGCCTCTGGGGCTGAGGACATAGCTTTAATATTTCAGCAGGAGGCTCCAGGGTGCCCCGTTGCTTCTTGTTTCCTCTGGGGCTGAGCAGAATAGAAACCAGACAATACGGTACGGTCATATCTCTGAACTCAAAGCCAGGAAGGAGAAGCAGGTCTAGTCCCAAATTGCTGAGTGCACCCGTCTGAAGAACACTGCAGTATGGTGGCATGACCTGTGTATCAGTAACAGGACAGCTGCACTTAGATCAATTATGCTAAATGTTTATAGCTTGTAATTGGTAACAGGTAGCAACTGTACCTCAGGGCCCCCACACCTCTAAAAATATATGGACTGTATATTTTGCTGGTTATTAGCTGGTTATTAGGGAGTTGCCCCTGAAATCAAAAGGTTGTGGATTTGAATCCCATTCTTGCAAATGTACCTTTAACCTGTGAGCATATAATGGCTACAGTTTCACAGTTTTCATGCTGAAGAATAATGGCTACAAATGTACATTTTACAAGAAAGCAAAGTAGAACTTCAGTTTTAGCCTGTAGCTGTGTCATACTGGCCTTTTTCTCTTTGTCCTCTTCATGCAATTTTTTAATAACTAATAAACATTTTGGAGTATTTAAAATAATGTCCAGAATGCAGATTAGCTAAACATTAAGCTAAACTTTTCACACGTTATTCCATTTTAGCATGGAGTGGAGTGGCTTTTGCAGCTTAAGCATAACCACCACTGGCCTTTTTTGGGTCTTACTGTAAAGCTCTGGAATTCTGTTGTGTGCTGCATACATCATGCTGTACGTGTATCGCACGGCAAAAAAGGGAGCCGTTAGCATGATGTATGAATGCAGTCTCCTGACTGCCGGGTCAACGCTGAGGGATTGCAGCTGAAACTCTAGGGACAAAAGGCAGGAGGTCCGATTCACATAAAGCTCTTGTTCCCACTCGCTGCACGTTTCTTTTTAGGTTATTTTTATGCTGCCCTTTGGCTGTTATTGGCTAAGCTTGTACTGGGTCTATGGTATGACCTTTATTGATCATGGGTTTAGAAAGCATCTCAGATTAAATCATGCTCAATTACTCTTACACACGTCTTAGAGGTTTGACCCTTTCAGTGACCAGCCTGTCCTGCCTTGGGAGCTTTTAAGTTTGGAGCTCCTCACTGCACATGCACAGCTCAACAGAAAGTGGCCTGTATGTTTATAGGCTCAAAAAATACTTCTGTTCTATTGTGAATACAATGCTAATAGAACTGATGTTCAAATTGATAATTACTGGTAACATTCTACAGTTTGAAGAGAAACCGGAGAACATATATAAAAGATACAATTGAAAAGCATACACCTACAGGAATAAAATGATTTCCAGTGTTCTGCTAAGGGAAAAAGAATGATTTCATCCTACTATTGCTTACTTCCATTGTACAATGTGCTGCACATTCCATTGATGACATATCCTTGATTACAATGGTTTTGCTCGATAAAGGTGGAAGGCTGGACAAACCTGGTTCAAGAGCCTGTTCTCTATTAGCCAGAGAGATGTGTAATATTTATGTTGTGATTCTACAGAATGAAATCACCGCCAGGAATCCTTTTAAACAGTACAGCATGTCCTTGGATTTGGACAGTGATGCCATTTGCATCGTACTTACAGACTATGTAGAATATGCAGTAACACAGCATATGAGTGACGGAGTCCGCTAGTACGCTTACATCCGCCATTCTGGACTGTTAAATGTTTTTATACTCATTTATTGTTTATGTTGCTACAGCAGAGTTTAAAAGCACAGCATATTTATGTCCTTTTCTGTTTTTGTGGCTTAGTGGTGTTTTTATGTTGTAGATTATGATTTTACACCTGTGTTATGATTGGGTAAGTGACTTGGACTAGGGTGTGTCATAGGAACGGATCTGTGTTGTAACTTGATCCATTCTTTGGTTTGAAATATTTCATAATTAACCATAATTCTAAGCATGTTTGTTATTGCATTGAAATAGCTACTGCTTTTATTAGGGGCTTGTTTTTTACTTCGAGATGTTGTTTTTATTATTTATTGACTTGTATTATTTTATCATGTAGTGGCACAGACGAGAGACATGCAGGTTGGGTTTAGCTCAGTTATACAGCTCTCCAGCCATATCACTCGCTGCTGTGGGTAAAGTTACCCTCGTGTGTGCTGGCACTGAACTGCCCCTGTACCGCCGGAGCTCACCACAGCAGCTTTAAAGATTTCACTAACGTTTCTTGCCTCACTGGTGTACTGGCCTCTAATTGCATGTTTGCAAAAGATGAAAAAAAAAACAAAGATTCCGAATACTAAACTGAGAATTCATACACTAGGAATTTCAGTTTGCAGCAAATATTTAACACAGTGACTAATTAATGACTAATAAGTAATATAAGGCAGCTAGTATTTTTTTAACTTGTCAGTCTCAACACATTTCCTATGTGGATTATAATTTCAAAAGCCACAAAGTTAAATACCAGTTACGTACCATTATTGGGCCAAACATTTCCAATCAGTGTGTCAGTATGTGTATCTGTAGTATCTTCAAGGCTCTTGTGTGGTGATCTAATTGAGCAGAGCCCCAATTATCCAAAGGCAGTGGACAATAAACTGCCATGTTTGTTTTATTTAATGAAGTGTTCTCTTAGGTGCTGTCATCATCATTTTAGGAGTTAATACCTGCTGTGTGTAAGTTACCTCTAGAGAAAGTGAACTGGCTGCTGTTGTCATTATGGCTAATCAGTGTTTATGTCTTGTCGTTTGATTTTGTGTTACCTAGTTATTCAAAATTCCTCCAAACTGGTGCAAGTGTGTTTCAGAGTCTGACTCTTTATAATAAATTTATAACACTTTTTTTGTCCATCAACCACAATGAATCAATGCCTTACCGATTTCTTCTCTGCTGGTCAGAAGTCTTAAAGCCAGAGTGCTTTTTACAGAATATGTATAAGGACATACTTTCTCTTGTCTATTGGCTGTTTTTTGTGCAATTTCTGAGTTACAAACACCAGACCTGAATAGGTCAAACAGGCATCTGTGAAAAGTGTAAACTTTTTAACAGGGCTTAGCACTGAACAGTGTGTGCTTCAGTCTGTTGGACAAGTCCATGTATGGAGAAGAACACGCCTCTTTGCGGAAACAACATTCTCTGATGACGCACGCTAGAAAAAAGGCTAGGGTCTAAACCCTCAGTGAGCATCAGTCACGGAGAAAAGGTATTTTTTGAGTGTGTTCTGATGAGTCTGTCTATTTTCCAGCAGGAACGACCTATGGAATTCACCCTTCACTTCACATGGAATACAAACCAGCTCATTTCATAGCTGAACGCTTCCTCTGTATAGTCGCACTGAAACAAATGGGGTCTTCCACTATAGTTTGAATTGAAATGCGTGAACACATTAAAGTCATAATCAGTGAAGAAGGCTGAGTCTTTGTGTTGTGCCTGATCAGGGATCAGAAATAAGCGTCTGTGGGATTGACGCAATTGAACTTAATGACAGCACTCATGGAGGGCTTGACGTTGACTGATGATAATTGAAGTCATGGTAATTAGCACTGGAGTTGATGTGCTGCAAAGTTGGTGATGTCACCAGCTGTGCTTTTTGAGATGAAAATGTAAAAGATAATATAGAGTGTCTAAGAAATATGGAAGTCTCACTTTTTTCCAAAACTGACTCTTAGTTGTTTTCACTCCAGTTGTTCTCTCTAAGTTTATTATAGTTTCCTTTCGCTATTACTCTCTCTAATTCTTTCTTTCTCTCTCTCTTTCTCGTTCCCTCTCCACCTCCATCCCCTCCTCCCTCCTTTTACAATCAGTTCAGGAAGGTATAGGTGTTGTGTAAAACTGAGTGTAATCACCTGTCACTGCTGATTCATGAGCTATGATGCTTTCCCTCCTGCCGGTCTTTCTTTTCCCCCTCTCTCCTTTTTTTTCTTCCCTGTCTCTCTTACTCACTCTCGCTCTCACTTGCTCTCTCTGCTCTGGGCTCGTTGTGGTCCCGCCTCTCCAGCAGTGGTCAGGGGGAGGGTTAAAGCACCCCAGATGGTACTGAGCAACACGAGCAGCCAGACTACTACGAAAGTGTGCATGTGAGAGTGTGTGTGTGTGAGAGAGAGGGAGAGTGCAGTGTGTGTGACAGCCTGCGACGAGAGAGAGAGTGAGGTGAGGAGCGTGCTTAAAGCTCACTGGCAGGTACAGCAGAGAGAGAGAGGGAGGAGATCTCAGTACTTTCGGGGAAATATTTCCATGAGCTGACCTTCGTGAAGCTGACGCCTCGTACTGCAGCGCCGTATGGTCACGCCACCTCACACTCTCGCACGAAGCTGGCCGATCCTGGCTTCAGGAGGACGAAGTCATCCTTAAGCCTGCAGCGCTCAGAGGATCCAACAGTGAGAAGTGTCTCCAGCGGGTGATAACACTCAGATATGAGCTGCAGGAAGAGATGCAAGAGAGAATTCCTCAAGTTTGCCCAGTACCTTTTCAGATTCATCACCGGCACCCTTAACGCAGGTAAAGTTTGAAGCAGTTCCCTTACTACTGTTAGTGGAAGTTTTCACTGTGCACGTTCACACACAAGTTTTTATACATTCGAGGTGACTATACTGGTTCACTCTGAGCAGCCAGTGAAATATATTGATTGATTTTGGGCATAAACAAGCAGCTTGCCTTATCAAGCAATATCAGTGTCTACTGTTTATTGAAAGGTTGGTTTCATAGCTGGGACAAATATGGTATCTGTTGATTAAATCTCCAAGATCGTAACTCCACAGTGGATATAAATTGTTCAGTGTCTCTTTCCCCCAATCGATCATTACTGTTGGTCAGGTTGTAATAAAATTCTCTTCTGTGTAAAGGCCATCTGGTATTTAGAAATTTTAAAATGAAGCAAAATACTTGAAAATTACATGGTTTTACTATGTCTGAGAAACTGAAATTGTCATCAAACTGATATTTTCAAGTTAATATTCTGCAGCATACAGTTCAAAGAACCGGCAGATGCAGTTTTGACCTTCATCACCAAACCCCTTCATACTAATGACTTTAATTAGATCAATTAATGCCAAGGATTTAATCATTCTAATGAGGTAAACAAAGTTGCATCATCTTTTGCCAAATATAAACTAATATCAGCTGCTGTGACTGCAGAAGACGCTCAGTGCATTCAGGCATGTTTGCAGATGTAGTCCTAGAGACCTTCAGATGTTTCCTGTCATTGGTGAAGCTCTTGGCCCTCAGCATTTACAGTGTAAAATAGTGTAAACATTAGTTTCAGTGTGTGAACAGCATAGCACATTTACAAGATTTATGAGCTGGGTGCATAATTACTAAAATAAATCTGTGATCGTGTAGTGGACAAGTTGACCTTGGCAGGTGGTTTGTATTCTCATAAGTCAAGTGTAGCTTTCGCGCCTCAAGGAACTGGAAAACTGAAACAGTTGGTGTGATTGGCTGTCATTCCAAATGATTTGAGTCTTTTTGAATTGGAATAAATTGGTTGAAGCTGGTGGGGCTGAATAACTGTTTTTTTATCTACACTCTCAATGTATTTGTCAGACCTTAAATGGTAGGCTTATCCTTTGCCTTGGCCTCCTGTTGTACAGGTATATTAAATTTGGACTTCTTCAGTGACTAGGTTGCTAATGAGTCTATTTGGGATTGAATTAGATTTAGCGAGATTAAATTGGATTTCTGGAGATACCACCAGGCTCCATATCAGACTATTGCAACTGCTAAATGAACAGAAAACTAGATTAGATCAGTCATGTTTGTGTTTGTTGTTTCTTGCATGCAATATTGTCCACTTGGAAACTGGTAGTATGTGCACTCAGAATGAAATCCATGCCTTTTGTTCAGTGAGGCTTTTCAGGTTTAGTATATTTGAGTTTTCCATTTCATGGACCTTTATCATTTTTATTGCTTTTGTGTGAAGAGGATGTAAAATGGAAAATTGCTTGTGTTGATTGTGCATACCCACACGTATATGCAGTTAGTGTTTGAGTCAGAGAACTATAAATATTTGTGGATAGGACTGACATTCTTTGTTTTGTTGGTTCTCTGAGGATTTTTATAACTATTGATATATCTCTTGGAGATCAACCACTGTAAGGCAGAATGAATGAAAGTGATTGCAGGAGCGAGTTCAGCACTGACTGTAGATTAATATTAAGTGACCCCCGTACGGAGCTGTGGGCAGTATTTGATCACAATCACTGAGAATGTTAGAGACATTTCACTTCATTTGGGGTCACAGGTTATTTTAGCTCCATCATGTGGTGAGCTTGGATTTATCTGTTTATAAACAGGGGAACACTTCTTTGAGGTCTGCTGGCATAGGTAGTTTTTATGAATGTATGTCAGTTCTAGGTGAAAAGATGTTTAATTAATGCCATCGTATTAACATAAAGAGATCTAAACTAATTGTGTGGATGTTTGTTCCACATTTAACACCATATATCATTCTACAAAAATAGATTTAGAAAAAATGCATGCAGATTATTCCTTTATTGTAATGGCCTCAAACACTTTTATAGAACTCAAAGATGTAATTTACTTTATAAAATGTCGATCAAATTATCACAATTTCTCATGTTAAATCGGACAATATGACTGTATATTTAAAGATATTTTACTGATTTAATCATTACTTATGTATGTAATTGCAATCTATACAGGGAAAACACATTTATTTTTAACCGTTGCAAAGGTTTCAGGTGGTGTAAAAGCACTGGATGCTTTCTTTTCCCGGAATGCATTACCTTTCCAAAGGGTAATTCGTGGTGAACAGAACCTAAAAAGAATCAGTAATCTGATGTATCTCCTTATTGATTGCAAGGTCCTGGTTTGCCAATCAAAACCAGCAGGTATCAATAATAAATAAGCTCTGCTCGACTAAGCAGCCATATTGCTGTTTGGAAGAAGCCCAAAGTTGTTTTTATTGCTGAGTCACTGAAACTGAATGTTGCTATTGACAGCCAGATTCCCTAAGAGGCAGTCAAGAGTATTGCCAAACTTATATTGCCTGCCTCCCTGCCTTAAGCTGCGATGGGTGTTGAGGATCTCTTACCCTAAGAAACCTAAGAAGTGAAACTTTTTCAACAATTAAAGCTATACAACCCAGAAATCGTGAATGATACAGAGTTCAGTGAGCTTTTAATTCATGTCTTTGTTTGTCACTTCCAACTTTTGAGAGAATTTTACTTTGTACAGATGTTAGTCTCTGGGATTGATAACAATAAACCACCTTATAGCCCAAAATTTTCCTCTAATTGTCTTTTACCCAAGTTGGCTGGACTTGAGAAAATTTTAAAAGCATTTTGATAAATGAGTATTCTTTAGTATTTTGACTTTTAGGTTTAGGTTGTAACTGACTGTCAGGGAGTTGTTGCAGGTTTTGTTTACCACATTGTAATCTTAAAGAGTTTAATGTGTTTGATAGCTTCCAAACATTTCTGAGTGAATTTAAATTGTAAATGGGATCACCTATATGCCCTTTAGTCTCTTATAAACATCTTTCCATCTTAGCAGCTTAACTGCAAGCCACTGTCCTTGATAAAAACTAAGCATCAGTGTACATTCTACCCAAGTAAAGCTGAAGGAATGGAGGTGGGTGGGGCTTACGTGGTGCATGCACCCATACTCAAATGGCTGAATTTTGTTTATTGACAGTTCCATTTCCTTTTGGTCTCAGAATCAAATCAAAACTGAAACATTGCAACATTCTGTATGGTGCTATGCTATTCTTTAGTAAGGTACCACAGATTCTTAGACTACTGCATGCTGCTATAAAACTGGCAGTGCTTCCTATTGAGCAATTTTACAGTATAGTAATGGGTAGTGGAATAGTCGTTTGTTTTATGTTCCTGTCCCTGCATTTACCTAGCAATCTCTATGGCCTAGCAAATGTCTTCTTTGGGTTTTATTTCTTTCATTCTTTCTTTTGTGCTTTTTCACTTTGGAGTGAATGTCTTGTGTGACTCTTTTGGACCGCTGACTGATTTGCAGCACAATGCCTTTGGATGCTTTCATCTGTGTGTGTGTATTTCAATGATATACACAAAATAAAGAAAGAAGGATTATGGTGACACCCATTTCTCATTAACCTATGCAGAATGTGGATCTTGTAATGCTATTGCTTTACTCCAGGAATTGCTTCCTTTCTTCAGAGCTTTTGAAAATGTCTACTGTTAAGCACCTTTTAAAGCATGTATATATGAAATCCTTTATTTAAACAGGTGTGACTTTTTCATTTCAGTTAGTTCCACTGCAAACACCCTTGTGAGCTTTCTGCTGTCGTGCTTCTGTTCCTCTGTAATATATCTTAGGTGCTTCAGGGCGATAGGCTGAAATACTTGGCACAGATTCTGGAATATTGTCTGTCTTTTGTCTTCCTTATGAACAAAACCGAAAAAACGTTATAGGCTGGCTATACGCATGCAGAGAAAAAACTTCCCACTTGCTTTCCCATCAAACAAAGGTCCACTGTGCATAATGATTTGCAAACAGCTTAGCGCATAGCTATCAATAGGCAATCAATTGTGATTTGATTTTGCATGTCGATGCAGTGGCCTGCAGACTGAGATTTGATTTACTTTGTCACTATCATTACTTGCAGGACCAATAATCTCTTACCCCAACCGAGATAATTAAGAAGGGTGGGTACTACACCTTCATTTCTGGCCCATCCCCCTCTGCTGTCATCAGGCTGATGACATAACCAAACCTTTCCTTGAAATGTATTGCAATTTAACCAGGTGTATATTTCAGTCTGTATTAAAGTGTGCTTATTAGGGGAAAAATCACTTGTAATATAAGTTTGGTGTAGTATGTAAACATTGTTAAGGTTTTAATTACTATTCAGTCCCTATCCCATATGAACAGATAAACAGCTGTTTTCAGTTTTAATTTCATGATTTCATAATTTTATGATTTCACATATATATACTCATTCAGCATACAGCAATTTAGCCCCAGCCATACTTAGTGTGAGTGTTTAAGCCCAGACTGCTACTTGAATCAGGCACAGCCACTTCTTTAAAATCTGCTTTCATTACTCTAGTTTGCATTGGTGTGCTAATATGGCACTATCCACTTTAACATTTCATTTGCCCTTTGCATATTGCTGCTAAATTTTATAAATACATGGAAGAAAAATGCTCCTTGTTAAATTTATTTGGATTTAGATTTGTACTTTAGAAAATTTCAGATTTTAAATGAGACCTATTTACACATATACTTATATCTGTCTTTATTTTTGTGTTTTAGAAATTCCCAGATTATTAATGTACTTATTTATAATTTTGTATGACTTGTATGACTATGCATGTGACAAATAAAGAATCTGGGATCTTGAATTGAAAAAAAAATCTCTTTTTATTCCAATGGATTGAAGAAAGATATGGTCAACAGTGAAAAGGGTAAAGAGAGAAAAATGTTCCAGTAAAGCTGAATTTTGACCATTCTTGGGGATTGAACTCAAGTTATTGCTGATAGTGAGACTCAGGGAATGGGCCTTTAATATTTCACAAACACTGACCCATGTTCTGTATGTGGAGATGAATTATGGCAGGAGGACGGGGTGGTGTGCAAGCAAAGTTCTGAATGGATTGAATGGACAGAGTGACTGCGTGCATGTTAGTTTGTGTTTATGCGGAGACCGTGACACAAGGCGTCTTGGTTTCCTCTCTTCGGTTTCCTGACAGCTATTACCAGGTCATGTTCCAGTCGTCCTTACAAGACAGTGCTGCAAGTCCACATAATCCCCGATCAAACACTGAATATTTAATCCAGGGTAGTAGCTTGTTTGGGCCTATGCGCATTCTATCTGTTCCATCTGGATGAAGCAGACTCACAGATGAACTGCGATTATACTACTATGTTAGATTGTCCTCAAGGAAGTTTAAGCCTCTGATTGTTATACAGTTAAATCCAGGACTAGACTAAGGCAGTTCAGTGCATATTTTTTTAATATATAGACTTCTGAGAACTGTTTATCATTTTTTAGTTGACAAGGTCTACGTGCGGGTGATATGGCAAAAATGTATCAATGTATAAATATCAATTATCTACTTGAGCTACTACATTTGAAAATACTTTTAGAAATTATATGTTCAAAAAGTTTTTGTTCAATAATTTCACAGATTGCAATGCCATGATTCCAGTAAAATTATTTTGTGGTGACAATATGACCAGAAAATATATTGTAACATATTGCGATAACAGTAAATATTGTTTCTTTTGCCCAGCCCTAAAAACTAAATGGAAATTTTGGGAAATAAAATACTCACTCAGTTGCTAGATCTGTCTAAAGGAAGAGATTCAGATGTTCATATTTTTCCATACATGTTTCCTATCCATGTATGTTACTACATATAGCGAACAGCTAAACCATCAAACCGCAATACCTGGATTCCACAAGACTTTGTAAGGTACCTGGCACCACTAGCAGCAGATTCTTTAGGCTAGTTTGTCCTAGACATTCTACAGATTGGATTGAGATCTTGGAGGACTGGTCAGCACCTTGAGCTCACCTTGTCATGTTCTTCAAAGTGTTCCCAACCTCATTTTGCAGTTCATTATCCTATTGAAAGAGGACACTGTCTTTTGGGAATACTGTTGCCATGAAGTACTGCAGCAATGTTTAAAGAGGTGGTATGTGTCAAAGTGACATTCATGTGAATATTACAACCTTAGATTTCCCAGAAGAACGTTGACTCTAACATTGGAAATTCTTCCCATAGTGCATCCAGGTGCTATTTATTCCCCAGGTTGGCAACCCATATGTGTCTGCTGGTCCACATGATGTAAAAGAAACAGTATTTCCTTTTACATGATTTCAAGAAGTAACTGTCCTCTTGCTGCTTAATATATCCCACCCCATTGATAGTTACCAATGTAACAAGATGATCAGTGTTACTTATTTCACCACTCGGTGGTTAAATGTTGATTGGTGTGCTTACTAATTGCAAGCTAACACTCTTTCACATTTACCCTTATGTCATAAGACAACCTCACTATATGCCAATCAGTACATTTTGTGTAGTAGGTACGTTATTATAAATATTGAGATTAGAAGGCTACAGTTTGAGTACCTGGTGTTTTACATTTGGTGATTGTACATTTGGTCCATTTGCAAAATTGTCAGAAGCTTCAGAAATATAGCATTATATGTACCAGAGGCAGAACTCGTGGTAAATTGTCTTCATACAGCAAAATCAACTCCTTTTGTATAACTTCCTCCAGTTTGTTTTGATGCTTGAAGTGTCAGATTTCATGCTGATTGTTTGAAAATGGTAACCCAGACAAATCTTCCACAAAAAGAAGAAAAATGAACAAATGTATTTGCCTTTAGGTCTTAGAAACAAGCAGAAAATACAAAAGAACTTTGAACCCAGCAGAACTTTTAGGATAGTTTCTGCACACAAGTGGGTGGGTAAAACCTGAAGAGACCAGATTTTTTACACTGTTTTTTTTGTTGTAATCAGAATTTACTAGGACACTTGAGTTCCATGGGTTAATACAATCTGAATGTGTTTTTCACTATTCAGACACATTTCCAGCACATCAAGTAAGGCACATCACGACTGTAAAGAAACTGCCATAACTCATTATGAGCAATTACCTCCAACTGCTAAAGTGAATGTGACTCCAGTCTTAGCTGACTGTGCCTGGTTTGGTCTGTCCGCTTCCTTCACCAGTAGCTTTAGCTTCAGCTTACAGTCTCATGAACAGTTACCTTTACAAGCTATCAATCACAGATGATGCGATTGCTAGCACATTGACCTTTAGCTTTGGCCCCTGTGCCACAGCTCACTGCTCTTGGCGACCAGACCTGAGCGAGATGAGCCTGTAACCTTTCAGATATCCTGCCTTGACTGAGGGGATAATGCTGCTTCTCTTTGTCAACAGAGGTGTTCTTAGCCTCATTGAATTACGTGTCTATTGTATCAGTCAGACTGGCTGGCATTCTCTCTGATGGCCGACTGGCCTGACGCCAGGTCACTGCCACCCTCAGACGCTCTGGAGACAGGCAAGACTGGAACACGGTCAACTATAGCCTTCAAAGGCCTAGCTTTCCCTTTCGGTTATGAATAGCTAATGTTTAACCTGAGAAGGAGAAACTTGAGCTTTTTGCTTCTTGTGTCTGCTTTGCCTTCTGCATCTTCATTTCCATTTTGCTGCCAAATAAAAATAACCATCCACTTCAGCTGTTATTTCAAACCAGGGCCGCTGGCATGCATGGTTATGTTCTGATGTTTCAGCAGTTAGCACAGAAGCTAAACACAAATCGTTTAATTTTTAGAGGTATCATGAAGAAATAAATCATGATGCTGTCATGTTAGTGTTACCTCTAGGGTTTTGAGAGATTATGAAATTCCTGTTCAGGGACCCTGGAGCTGTCATTCTGATACTTACTGTACACACGCTTGTGCGATCAGTTGTTCTGCTGATTAATGGATTTTCATAGATGCGGCGTCTGCTGGGATCCATGAGTGGCAGATTGTTTCCATGAGACTGACAAGCCAAATATGGGGGAAGGAGAAATAAACTTGTTGAGAAACCACAGAACTGGTTCCTGTCTGGAATTTTTTTAAATGACTGTGGATGGGTGATGTATATAAATTCACAAAGTAATTATCATTGGCAGAATTAGGACAATAACGGGTGACATTGCATTTTCTCATCAATTACTGTATTTGACCATTGCAGAGCATCATGGGATCTTTTGCCGCTTCTACATTGCGGTTGGGTAACAATGGAGAATTAAGATCGAAAAAAAAAGAGCACCAAATGATTTGTGTTCAGCTGTTGCTCCCGGTGGTTACCGATTTAATGGTTTGAGAACTGTGTTAGATAGAAAAGATAAGCCAGTGAATGATGTAATGTGAGGCATTTAAGTTATTTGCATTTTGAAGGCTTGAAGGATCCCTTTGAATGCCGACTTTTGAATGACAGCAGACCCCTCATCACGTACTGGCTTACATTAGTGAGTTGTTTTAACAGACCAGATTGTTTCTTCCTCTGTTCAGCATTCCAAACTAGTTGATGTATCCTCAGATTTGCTTGAAATGTTCTTGTATCCCACCCTTGTTAATAATGTGTTTCATAAATGGACAGCATGCAAAATGTGAAAATTCAGTTGTTCTCTGCATTCAGGTGCAAATCAAAATATTGTCAAGCTAAAGAAGGGGCACCCTGCTTTTGGACTAGCTTGACATTTTCCTCCATTGTTTGTTATGTTAATTTACAGCGTAGGGGGCGCTGCAATAATGTTCCAATTTCTCAGGTTTTATATTTTATAGATACAAGTATTAAAAACCAGTGCTGTTTCTTACTGAATACATATTAAACAAATCATAGATTGCAATAATTGTACAGAGCACCAAAAATTGTGGCAGCAACATGTAACCGACAACAAATAGAAGATCTTTTAACTAATATTGTCACAAATGTAAAGTGTAAAGATATTTGGTATTAAGTATCGTTCCAAGGTTAAGAGTGATGAGATTATATCTGCCAGTCATGATGTTAGCTCTTGTCTTCTTTATGTCAACTCTATTCAACACGAAAACCTTTTCTGAGCAGATAATATGGTTGGAATTTGCACATGCCTGACTATGATACTGCATTGAACAGATTTCACACCTGTATGCGTGTAAAAGATTTTATATCACTAAAATATCATCACAATCTGTGCTCTGTATTTTCCCCACTGAATGGGTTTCAAGCTGTGAGCATTCTGCCAGTTATTTCTAAGATTACCCGACAGATGAATATCATGGCTGAATAGAATAGATTCTTCCAGGCTTCTTTCAGAATCTGAAACACTGCAATGCAATCATCTGAGCCTTGCCTGGACCTTAGGGAGTCCAGTGCTCTTATTGTTTTTCTGCCATTTGATTCAGCCTGCAGCTTCCAGTCAGCCCAGTTCATTGGATTCCATTCCAGCCCCTCTAGCAAGTACAATCAGTTTTCTCATTTGCACTAATGTTTGTAAATGAGAACCTCCTCAGTCTAGAAAATGAGTGCCTTATTTTTAGAAGTGCCCAATGTCTTGTCTGAGTGCTAGTCCATGTGTGATATGGGTTTTCACCTTTAACCCTTCAATGTCATGATTTAGCTTTGCTTTGCTATGGTATATAATTAAATGCAAAATAAGTTGCACACTGAATAACATTAACATTCAATTTGTATTACATATTCTGTAAGTCTGCACTTTTTTTTCTCAGTGTCAAAGTCTAGAAACATTTATTATTTTGAGTGTCCACACAAAAACAGCTTTCATCTAATTTAAATTGTAATCAAACAGTTCTTTGACTTACAAGCACAAATATGGCTCTGTTTATTAGTTTGTAAAACATTCCATTGCTAATTATTTTACGGTTCATTCAAAACAATTGTAAAATATTGATACATATACACCATGTGATATTCTGTATTAATGTCCTAACTCATGAATAAAACAGAGTGCTGTGAACGGGCTGTTAAACTGCTTCCATGGACCACCGAACAATTGTTAGATGTTGTGAAAAGCCTGATTTGTTTACCCTAAAGGATTCATATCTTATTTCATTAACTCCAACAAGGCTGATAAACTAGTTGGCTAAAGACACTCAATCAACAAGCAAAAAGACTAAGCTAAGAGGCTAAACAGCTCCTGCATTAATATCATAGACAGCATTCTTTTTAAACAGCAACATAAAAAAGTACAGAATGACACTTGATGAGCTTACACATTTCAAATGTTCATGTTTTAATCAGATCTTCTTTAAGTAGCTTTAAAGCTGTCACAGCAGAATGAACATACTCCATTAGCTTGAAACTAAAATAAGATGGACATCTCGTGATGCTAGTGGAAATTAGCTGGATATACGTGTTATGATTGGTTCGGACATGACAAAATATTAAGTAGTAAATGAAACTTACAACAGAAAGTTATTATCCTTTATTCAGCAGTCCAGTGATGACTGCAATAACATATTCTTAACAATTTCATTGTGAACATAATGTTTTCACTTTTATTATTAATAATACCAAATTGCATATTAGATTTGGGTCATTCCACAGTTTAGGGTTTGTTTGAGATATTTTTTAATAGTAACCTTACCCATGATAAAATCAAATGGCCACTGGTAACTTATTGCTTTATTACAATAAACACAATAAACACAATAAACACAACTAATTCCCCATGCTGCTTTCAATGTGCTATGAGGGAGAAATAACGAAATGAAACATGATTTTTGTTAATAACAGGGGGAATTATGGTGTGCCTGTCACTACAATGTGTCTCTAAAATGTACCCCTTTAAGGTTAATTCACCCTTATAAAATCTCTTCTTCTTTGTCAGAAATATAATTTCTCATAAGTTAATGAAGATGAAAATATAAAACTGATATTTCAGGACCTTAAATAAAATTGCTTGAGGCACATTTAAGCCTGATCTGACTCAATGTGCTAAATGTGTATAATTTGTACACTAAAAAACAGTAACACAATTTGACATGCTCATATATTTTACTGGCTGCCATGGACACACTTTAGACAGAAGTATTGAGACACATGACCATTACTGCAACCAAAAATGTAATGACATTGAATTCAAGTATATGCACTTTAATATGGAGATTGGCCCCCTTTGCATCTATAACAGCCTCCACACGTTTTAAAAGGCTTTCCACAAGATTTTGGAGTTTTTGTGTAGATTCTGTAGATCATTTATGAGGTCAGTCACTGCTGTTGGATGAGAAGACCTGGCTCTTTGTTTCAGTTCATCCCAAAGGTGCTGGATGAGGTTCAGGCCAATCAAGTTCTTCCACACGGAACTCATTTAACTGTGTCATTATGGTGGTGTCCAAAATGTCTTGGTTTGCTGAAGCATTATGATTGTCCTTCACTGGAATTAAGGGGTTTGGCCCAAACCCTGAAAACCATTTGCTTCACTTTTTTCTGTATAATAGTTTTCGGAAGTATGTTTGACTGTAGTCTGTCAGCGTTTGGTGGAAATGGTAGTACGTGTTCATTCAAGTTGAAAATGACTCGCTTATATTTGTCTAGCTGTGTTTTGTTGATGCTTTTCCTTTTTCATTTTGTCATTTCATTAGTCATCTGCCGCCACCATGCCATTTACCCACCTCAACCACTGCACTCCCAAATGATCATTACATCATTACAAGCTTACATTGGGTCATGTTCCTCCTCTCTCTTTGAGGTTGGTCAATTTTTTTATTAATTTCTATGTTTATAGCTATTGATATTGTGCACACTCTGTATTTTTAAAACTTTTGTCCACACTTTGCCTTTTCTCTGTCACTTTCATTTTGCCTATTTTTTGGTCCTGCCAAATACTTGATGACTTAAATGAGTGTCGCCAAGCATCACAGTGGCAGGAAAAACACCCTACGAGCATGAGAAGGACCCACTGATAGAAGCCAAGGCTCCAACAGAGAACCCATACTCCTCTGAGGTGCGGGAGAAGACAAAATGTCCAATTCGCTAACAAATGACAGGGAGCAAAGTGAAGAAATGAGATTACTGTGAACATTCTACATGTACATTCGGATTAGTGAAATAAACAACAGGAAAAATGCATGTATTTTTGCTGACTGTGATTTGTAGTGTTTTCCAAAAACTTTGCAACACTGTCTATTAGTTATAAAGATCAGTGTGTTCAACAAGAATGTGGTTGTGCAATGTGAGTGCTGTCTCCTGCTGGTGTTGCATTCAACTTCTGCTACATTTAGAACATTTCGGAAATGATTTCCTCTTCAGAGAGAGATATTAATCAATATTGTTTAATGGTGATGGATTCCTGTGCTTCCTTCAAAATCATTTCCTCCTCTTAAAGGCTTTTAGAAGTCATGTGAAGTTATGTGACACTACACTTCTGCTTGTGCTGATTTGAGAGATAAAGAATCCCCTCTCTTTCAGTACTTTGTGGAACCACCTTTCACTTTAATTACTGCATTGAAACATTTGGGATGCTTCTCTACCAACTTGGCACATCAAGACAACGCCATACTTGCCCACTCTTCTTTACAGAATTGTTCAAGATCAGTCACATTGCATGGGGACCATTGATGGACTGGAGATTCAAGTCACTCCTCACATTTTCAGTAGATTTTGAATCTGGACTCCAATTAGGACATGCAAGGACATTCACTTTTTCTCTCCTTCAGCTTCTGTGTGGTCAATTTTGCTGTAAGCTTTGGGTCATTGTCACGTTGGATGGTGAGTCTTCTTCCCATTGACAACTTTCTGGTCGAGGGCCCAGATTTTCTCAAGAATTTGATGGTATAATCCTGACAATTGCCTTTAGAGGAAACTGCCCATAACAGAATCCTTCCTCCTTCCTGCTTTATGTTCTTTGGGGATCTGTATTGGTTTTCTCTCAGACCAAATAGATTGATCTAACTGTAACACTCTTTTCCACTTGGTCGCATTGCAGTATCTGCAAGGTGCATTTTGGCAAAGCTCAATCGATACTTAATGTGTCTTTTCTTTAGGAGTATATTCTCTCAAACCATAATTGAGGAGCACTTGTCACTTGTAACTGCTGTAAAGTTACCATAGACCTCTGTGTAGCCTCTGTGTCAAGTTTCCTCCTTCCTGTTCCATTCAGTTTCGGGGGGATGTTTTTGTATCTCTTGTGCCTGTCCACAACTTTATCCCTGAGGTCTTGCCATTCCTTAGTTGAGTGTTTTCTTTCAGTTGCACTATCAAACAGTGGAATCCTAAGTAATATCTTTTTTGTGCTGAGCTAATGAAAATGATTGATATATAAGTAGAAGTTTTAGGAGGTGGGTAATCCATAATTAATCTCAGTGATTATTTTAGTTTTTCCTAAACTGTTGTGAACATATCTCCCATGTCTGTTTCATAAGTTGCATCAAGTAAATATACAGCTGGATTTTGTGTTGTCATTTTAGGATTCAGAGCAACGAAATGTGAATATTTTCAGAGCAACAATTCTGTGTTCTCCCCACTGCACAACGATATATAACATGTTGGAAGCAGTTGGGAAGAATTATTTAATAAATTTAGAAAACTGTCTCAGCCACGTGAACAAAGTTGGTAAAGTTTCTTAATTCATTTCTTTATCATTATATTGACCGTATCATCGAAATAATGCTGCTGTCAGTCAGAACTTTGACCGTGGTCTTTGCTGCAGGGACATATTCATCATCCCTCATCTCCGTGCTTGGTCTGCGGTCTTTGAAGTCATCACTCATGTCCTTGGTGACTTGAGTCTCGTTTATGGATTTTGCCTAGAAATCAGTGAACCAGCAATCAGTCATTCACCAGGGCTCAAGAGTATTAAAATCTGTTCCCTTTGTTTAATATTCGTGATGGAGCTTAGGAAGTGTGTGTTGATGTTTTAAATGATGCAGTCCTTCTGTGATTATCAGGAATGCAAATATTTCATGGGCAGATTCAGTTGTTTCCAATCTCATTTAAATGCAAAGTAATACCACTGGTGTTAATGTGCATGGTTGCACTGCAAAATAAATCAATGAGCTTAAGACATCTAGGCTGGTTTTATCTCCTCATACGCTTTTTAATTGTGGAAAGCCATTAAACAAGCGTCCACTGAATATGTGTTTGATTTGTTTTGGTTTTTTTTCTAAATAAGATGGATTACATTCATTTATTCCTTGGTTTGGTCTTTTGAATGCAGTTTGATGTTAAGAGCTTTCGTGTTATTGACAGTGATTGATACTGAAATGAACTGTTAACAACATTAGGGCTGTAACAGTTACTTATTTAAAACCGATTGCTCAATTAGAAAAGTACGACCCGGCTAAGTGATTACTTTACAATTTGAATCAGAATCCCCAGGTCATTACGCATCTAAACAATCTCTATAAGGAGGATGTATTTGAATGTTTAGGATTTCCCAAATACACATATGGTTTTAGTCCCATATTTCAAGCCCATAAAGGAAATATGGTATTTTTGATGTAATAAATTGTGTTTGAGTCCATTATTAAGCCACTTATTATTAAGTTAGTTGTTATTATTTTTTAAGTTAATTATTATGATTGCTATCATTCAGTCAATAGTGACAGCCCTAAACCATATTAGCAAATTAGCAATATCATAAGTTGGCTTGTCATTGAACTTTGTAATACATGCTGTCCCTTCATTGATTAATTATAAATGAATTACAGATGAGTTTAAGGTGATGTAAGCTGTAATAGAACATCTATGTTCTGACATGTAATACATCTCTTCCTCAAGGGACTACAGTTGTGCTGATTCTTGCTCACACACCTCCAGCATGTCAGATACAATCACAGATGTTGGATCACCCACCTTAAAACACATGTGATCAGAGATCGATGGGACACCCCAAATTGCACAGAGCCAAATGGCCGGTGTCACTTTTGACACTGATATGCTGCTGGTTGGTCTTTTCGAATCACTGAGGGCACATCAGTGTTGCGATTATGCGGCATTGCAGTAGCTAGCAATCTCTGGTCTTGCTTGACTGCTTCATCATGAAAATTGCAGCAATAGATCTCTATGACAGATGCATTGCACCATAAAGTTTGCAGGATTAGGGTTTTTTCTTTTTCTCTTCCACTGGCTTCCTGTAAAAATCCTGCTAAACAAAAATGCTGTAAGACCATCTCAATATATTTATATATATACACTACATATATATACACTGTGTGTGTGTGTGTGTTACACACATGCCTTTATTCTCTTTCTCTATACTGTTGTGTTTATTATATTGTTTTTTTGCCACTTTTACTTTTGTACTGTCCATTTTCTGCTGTAACAACAGACATTTCCAACGTGTGGGACTAATAATGGCTTATTTTATCTATTTTGTATAGTTTTGGGGTGTGTAGTGAAACTGTATGTGCCACATCAAGTGTGAAAGGATGCCATCAGGTTCACCATGAGCTGCATACAATGAAACACTAAAACAGCTAAACAAACATCAAACAAATTGCAGTGTTGTTGTAAAGTGTGTGCGTGATAATATTTTGACTTTTAAATGTCACTATATATCTCATTTCTGTGCAGGATGGGTAAACAAAAGGGGATAAAAAGGAGAATTAATCTAGCCAATAATGAGGAAGGCCACAAAGTAGAAACTAAATGCTTTTATCAGCGAAACTGCCTTTCTCATTATACCATCAGGCTCAAAGTGCTGGGTCTCTTCTTCCCTACTAATTACACACTCTGTCTCACCCGCCTGCCTTCCCTCCCCGTCCATCTCCCTGTTCCACTGCATCTTCCTTTCTCACTTCTTTAGACCCACTTCTGTTCGTTTGTTCACCGTCTAAATAATGTAAATGTTAGAACGTTCATGATAGGAACTATGGATTTTATGAGTAATTACTGTAACTTATTTTTGTTTTTACTGCTACTTTATCATGATTAAGATATTTTACTAAACACAATGAATCAATAAAATAATAAAACAATGTATCAGATTTTTTAAAAGCATGTGAATATGCATATATAACTCTGGGAAAAAATAAGAGACCACTGCTAAAATTCTCAGATTCTCTTTTTCTTTATAGGTGCAAGTATTAAATTGAATAGCACTGCCTTAGTTTTCAAGATCTGCCCTTCCTCCTAATTTCCAATAAATTCATGTTCTCTACAGCATAATGTTAAAGGAAATACCAAAGCATCAAAACAAGGGAAATGATGTAGTGTTTACAGAACTTGAATAATTCAAACAAAATAAATCTCATGTTCACTCTTAAACAAAATGGCAATGATGACCTTCGTTAAACCTTTAGTAGTGTTTTACCATCCCACTGGTCCCAATTTCAGCATAAGAGAGTTGATTACAGCATTGTTTTTATACTTTTCCTCATTGAACAAGATTTGATTCAGATGATCATTAATCAGTACCTCAGAATGGGGTGCTTGTGTAGGAATTTAACAGACAATGGCCTGGAATAGTTGCACACTCATAGAGATGCTGATTTAAACGTAAGTAGCAGTGCTCTTTTATATTTTTTTCCAGAGCTGTATTTTTTCACTCACCTTGGTGTGTCCCTAATTTGCCATCTTTTACAGAAATGTGTAAGCAAGTATGTAGTGTGTGAGTGTGTTCTGTTGTAAGAAAATGGCTGGAGAAGGGGTGGGGTTTAGGCTGGGTACTCACACTCACATGTTCCAGGGGCATTACATTGGTCAGTTTATCAAAAATTGGTTTATCACTAAAATAACTTTGCTGCAGCCTTAGAACAGTTGTTAATTTCTAAAGTGTATTTCTGTTTCCTTCCTAGACACTTATAATGTTGGAATAGTTTTCTCACAAAATTATGTAAGGGTTTGGGGACCAGGTTCATCAAACTAGGCATTTGAATGGTAGTAAAGATAACGTCTGTCACTAGAATACATTTAGTGCAATAATATTTTATGAGATGGGTATAATTACAATAAAATCAGTCAATCATTCTCTATTTGTTACTGTTGAGTCTATGGTAGTGCCTCTGCGAAACAAAACAGAAAGCAATGTGAAGATTAACGAGTATGCAATCAGTTCCTTGAATAAACCCCAGGGAATTTGGAAACATGATACATTATGCGTCAGAGTAATGGGCTTAGGGACCTCTGCAAATGGGAAAGATATCTGTTTTAGAGCGCCAATGTCAGACATTGTGATTGAAAAGCATATACTGAAGATATTTGCATTGCAAGTAACAAATCCTCCCACAGTCAACGTTCAGCATTCATTACTTTCATCCTCAAGATTATTTGGAGAGTTTGTGCCACGGTACTCCCTTGAACTCCATGCTGAAATCCACACCTCATTATTTCCTGGCTGAGAAGTTGATTTTTTTAAATCGTAGTGTTCTTGTTTGTTTCTGTAAGGTGCTTTGTGTGAAAGCTATGTATCTGGACTATATCACCCCACTTTGAATTGATGTTAAATCTCTAAACTTCTGGCCACCCCATATCCTCCTGTCCTGCTACCTTAACGACCTTAAAGGCTGTAGTTATAGGTAGGCTGGTTATTTGCATAAGACATGGGTTATTTATTCAACTGTACAATGTTTTTTGCTGATCCTATAGAAATGATTTTTCATGTATGTTTTGTTCAAAGCTGCTGTGTGAGTCTAATGCCTTTTTTCTCTTTTTACATAGAAAAAAACTCTTTTAGTAGAGTTATATAAGAAATCACTTCTATAGAAATGGTGGTGTCCTACTGGGGGTGGGCCTTTGGATAAAATCTGCTGAACATTTGAACATGATACTTTTGAACATGTTAGGTAAATAAAAAGAAACCAAGTTATGACATTACACAGTCTACGGTCTATGAAAAACAATGTTTGAGACTATACATTATTATAAAAGTTAATTATATTTCATCCATGCTAGTTTTTTATAATATTCATTCTTTCTTTCTGCTAAAATTATAATAAAAGTAATAATAAAGCCAATGCCAGCAGGATAGCTTGCAAAGTGGCATTAGCTTGCTAAGTGACGTTTCACCTTCCTTAGATTTTAAATAAAATTGTTTCAAAATTATATATACATAATCAAGCTTTACGCAAATAATGAACCTTAGTCCAGGACCCAGAGAAAAGCTTTTCTGCAAAACAGACACGTCTAATGTATGTGCAACAAAATTAGTTTGAGCTTTAATACATGTTCATGTTCATCAGACTGTGGGCCTTGGTCCGGGCCTATAAAATCAACATCATGAAAACTGCATTAAGAACAATTATAATTGCAGCAAATGCATTAGTCTTTCACCCACAAGGCTCGGTGCTGAGATGGCTTGCAGATTTCAGGTACTAACAGCAGGGAATACATTAACACACTTTCATTCTCAAGGAGAGTGAGATCTCTATAAATAGCATCTCTCAATAAAGGGAGAGCCACACCACAGGAATCTATATGGATGAATTCATTTGTCTGGTGATGGATTGTACTACTCTTCCAGTTGAATATGTGCTGAATTTGTATTGATGTATTGTCAGGAAGACAAGTGCCCATTACTATGCTTTCAGGTGTGATGGTTGTCAATTTTTTTTCTAAACAATACGAATAGCCAGTATTGTGTAGCTCATGAATATGCTGGATTTATAGTGTTGTGCTTTAGATACTGTTGTGTTTTTGTTGCTTTTATATCATATTGCATTGTCAAAGCTTTGATGAGTTGGAACTGATAAAGCCAGTGTTGTCATGTTTAAAATTACTGTCAATAATTAGCAATACATATTCAGTGCACTGCACTAGATCAAATGAAACAAAACTAAATATGCTGTGTTTGTAATAAAGCATGTAATTGGTCAGTGTTCTTTAAGTACTTGCAATATTATGTCCACAGCATGTGTAGAAATGCAGTCTGAGATATATTTTGGGGTAAATTAACACATTAACAATAGATGTTGTTCAGTTGCCTTGCTCTAACACTATCCCAGGTATAACAAATGTGTTATTCCCGTGAATCATCTTCGTTCAGCACCCTTGAGCCGGCAAAGTTTTCTAGAGTAAAAACCCTCATAAAAAGCATTTTTTAGTGGTGTTAAAATGCTGTTGCTTGCTTCCACCTCGAGAGATTGGTATACTCACGGCACACATTGCTAACGGCTAACTATACGTCTTTTTCGGACACTTTGAAAAACTTCCAGAGGGGGGCGCTGGTGAGCTCCGCTGTGCTGTTGTTTATCTGTGCGCTGTGCATTCACCTGTGAAAAAGTCACGTGAGGAATTTACATCAAGTGATCGGCTTTTTTGATTGACGGTTTTGGGGTTCGCCGATCAAGCTATTTTTAGCCAATATCGGTCGATCATGATCTGTGGCTGATCAATCGGAGCATCACTAGTGGAATTAATGTCAGTTTCTTGGCACTGAAAAAAAAAGGGCAAAGTGAAAGAAGCAATTGTTGCTACTTTGAACAACTGCTTTGCTGAGGGCCCCTCCAGGCCCTGGGCCAAAGTGATGTAGCTACAAATTGCGCTTAAAGAGGCTTCCAGTCAATCGAACAGTGTGACTCACCACTGTATGCCTCATCAGCCTGGCACAGACTGGAACTGTGGCTTAGGGGTGTTGTAGAGATTCAGGAGGCCAGACCCAACTGCAGAGAGGTTTCACTGAGATGATTGCAACATCTGTGAGAAAATAATTCTCACGAATGCTGTTACAAGCAGCTGTGTGGAGCAATGATGCTTTGAATGTTAATTAAGCTTCCTGAATAAAACAAATGTAATTTATTATCTCTGTCTCCTTGTTGTGTAAACATTTGAGCACGGCATTTTTATTTCCCATTGCATAGTTATGCTATTGCATTGAGATATTCAACTGCCTGGACTTAAAATGTGTTTCTTACTCCAGTTATTCAGCTTCCAAATATTTAAAATGAGGTTTTCCTCACAATCTATTGCTCTAGTGTCTGCATTTTAGTAAATCATGACATATACTGTAATCGTACCTGCTTGCCTCATACACCAGTGATGCAGCATCTTGAGCCAGACTTTGGTTTGAAAATGGAGAACTGTTTCCTGATGAAGCCTCCAAATGGCAAGAGAAAATGTTGAATTACTACAGGTGCCTTTTCTTCGGTGATGTTAAGCTAATGTTGCTGCCAGGATACCAAATCAAATGACTTTGCTTCAGATCATCACTGCACAGATTTATGATGTGACAGATGGTTGAGCTTACATCAGTGGAGCTCATCTTGCACTGTAAGGAAACAAAACTTAAAGTGGCGTGTACTTTATTATTTGTTTTGTTGTGTCTAGTAAAACAGAGGTTCTTTCAGATTTCTTGTAGTCAACATAATCAACAGAATGAACATATGACCATGGGGGTGGTGCGTGTGTGAATGTATGTACCGCAAATTCCGAACTATAATTTGCTGCTTTTGTCTCAAAATTTGAAGCCTGCAGCTGATAATACGGTGCAGCTAATGCATGTTTTTTTTTTCATGACGCCAAAAACATTTTGCCTCGTAACCAGAGCCGGCGCCAGACACGGAGGCACACATTTTATAGGCTCGTTTCAGGTTGATATATTTCATGCACAAGTGTGATGAGTGTTTAGGCAGCTCGAACTCCCGGACCAATCCTGTAGGCTCGTATTCCCAGGGCGAGCCAGAGCGAGTCTGAGGGCGGGCACGGCCCCCTAAGGCCCAACCATGACGAAGATAAGGAAGATGAAAATGGCGATTAATGACTTATCCTCATAGGCTGCAGTATATATAGGGTATGTATTTTTACTGGTCGTTAGGGGATGGAATTTATTTCATGCACTGTTCAGTAAAAAGCAGAAGCAACATAATGTGTGTGTTACTGATACATACCTATACTTAAAGGTAGCCATGTTACATTTTGCAAATGTTTTTTTTTCGAACAGTATCTGTATTTGTTAATGCTATCGTAACGTTTAAAATTCTGTGTTGATATTGCAACGTGAGACACATGCAGCTTATAATCTGGTGTGGCTTATACAAGTACAAAATTGGTTTTCTTTCTAAAATTACAGCATGTGGCTTTTAATCAGGTGCGCTATGTAGTTCGGAATTTATTGTATATATATTACACTACTCACAAAAATTCAGGGATATTTGGCTTTTAGGTTAAATTGATGGAACATCTAAAATGTTCACACTAAGATGATATTATTTCAAGAAAGTAGGGCATTTAAAAAGAAGCATCAATAGCCTAGCTCAAGGATTCTTATAATACTTCCTATATGGATAATTACACCTCAGTCCTGGATGAGGATATTTTCCAATACACTAGTCAACTACTTGTGCATTTGCCAGATATGAAGAACACATTATTCTACTGAATTAGATCTGTGATTAAAAAAATGTTTAGCCTAGTTCTAAGCCATCAATGCTACTTAGTACAACAGCTAGGATAGGTTAACATGACAGGCACCATATGTAACTACATCAGCTACATGACCTTGAATTTTGGAGTCGTTCTGATGTCTGTATGTATTTTTTCTGTGGCTCAAAAATTAATTGTTTTTTATCTGCTTTTCCTTTAAAAGCCCAAAGTTCCCTGCAGTGTTCTCTGGCCTTGCATATTCTGATTCCCTTAATGTTACTTTCTAACCATGCCTTTGCGTAATCCATGTTAATACCTCTGCTGGTGTGCTTAGCAAGTCTGATCATTACCTCCACGTGGCAAGTGGTGGAGAGTGAGTGAGTGGATGCTCTGGTGACAGCCCTGCATCGAGCAGCCACACTTCATACGCATTACTGTCAGTTCTATAGGAGAGTTCCATCACAGCAGATGGCCACTGCGATTAATGTGTCAATAAATCATTTGACAACGTCCCTGACAGTAGAGAGGAGTCGGATGAGAAAGTTAGGAAGGGGCAGCAGAAAGTGCTGAAAGCGAATTCTCCTGATCTAACTTTGGGCGTTTTATGATAAATTCATTTTTAACAAGAGATGCTCCGATCAGCATTTTTGGGGCCGATCACCGATTACCGATCACCAAGATCATGATCTGCCGATTACCGATCACTGCCAATCATAGAATGGCAGGGGAATGGGAATATTTAATCTATAATCTAGCAGAGTTTGCACCTTTTGTAGAAATGAAACTAACTCTACATTAACCATATAAAAAAAACTGTAGAAATAGGAAACAGTCAAGATCTTGAAGTACCACCAAGTGATTATTTTAGAAAATGAGAACCTAATGCTACTGTAGGCCATCTTTCCTAAATAAGGCAGAGTAACTTAAAATTACTCCAAACAAAGAGGCGTCAGGCAGACCAACAAACATCAGTTCAGCTTAATGGGATGTGGCCTTTTAATACACTGATTACATTTTATAATTGGCAGCAAAGTGTAAAACTTGTTACACCAAAATTGGCTACTGCCACAAAGGACAAAACTATGGCAAGTGTTTTTTTCTGTTATTATTATGAACGTCTGATGTAGTTGAGGAACCATCTACATCAGATCCAAATAATAAAACAATGTAAGCTATTATAACCCAAATGAATTCCATAATTCTGAACATCAGTGATGTCTTTCCACCTCGTACTATCCCTGCTGTATGGTTCGTGACGTTTTAATGCATCACTCACATTGGGCTGGTTGAGGGATGGGGATGTTGTTGCTTCGGCTGGTTTAGTTTCTCATACTCTGCATATTCAGTTGTATGGTGTGTTCTAAGATGCCTAATCATGTTAGTGGTGTTAAAATGCCGTTGCTTGCTTCTACCTCGAGGGATTTCTTCACAATATACATTGCTAACGGCTAACTTTACATCTTTGATGAAGTTTGAAAAGCTTCCAGATGGGAGAACTGGAGAGCTCCGCTCTGCTGTTGTTTACCTGTGCGCCGTGCTGCACCTGTGAAAAAGTCACGCGAGTAATATTCGTCAAGTGATCGGCTTTTTTGATTGGCTCTTTTGGGGTTCGCCGATCAAGCTATTTTTAGCCAATATTGGCCGATCATGATCGGTGGCCGATCAATCGGAGCATCACTTTTTAACAAAGGTGATGCAAAAGGTGACACATTTTTACATGTTCTGTAAGTTCACAATGTTCACAAATGTTTTAAAAACACTCACTACAAAACACAATGTACTTAAAACCTTAATTTAGCCCAGAAAATACACCAAACTCATTCAGTTGATTTAAGTGGCTGTTCATTTCCGAATCCAACCCCTCAGTTTTACCTTAAAATGAGATTTAAGGCATGAGTGTAAAACCCCTTAATCTTAAATTTAAGGTGTTACTTCTGGCAGTTATATTGTTTAAGGGGCAAATTTGAAAAATAAGGGGAAATTCAGTTGTTTTATTACTTAACCAACCTTAATCTGGGCACCTATTCCCTTAATTTCTTGTATGGGAAATGAAGGGCAAAACGTAAGGTAATTTTTAAGGGGTAAGATTAAGGCATTTTGTTTAGTATTGATTGTAACGTGAGGTATTTAAAATTTTGTCCAATACATACAGCACTTCTTCATGTGCAGCGCAAGTTCAAAGTCCGCTCACGTCCACATACATCATATGTGATTGCGCTTGCTTTATCATCTGCCATATGCAGAACTCCTAAAATAATCAATTATTAATCTTGCATGCCCACTTTTCAGTCTCATCATCAAGCGCTTGCAAAGTTATTATTGGAATACGATTCAATTATAGATGCTCAGCACTTATGACACATGTACTGTAGGCTTTAACAGGATGGTGAAATAACGCCCTTTCGTTTTAGAGGTTGCTTTTTTAGAGAGCACCAGTGATATAGCAGAACACAAATCCGCTATTTTCATATTTAAGATGAGCTACTGATTGAAGAGACGACTTTCTTTTCCAGGGTTAACGGAGTGCTCCAGGTTCCTTGCCATTGTGTTTTACCAAATATTTTATTCCACCTGAAGTGGTGCAGCTTTTAGAAAAAATGTAGCAACATTTAAGGCGTGTTTCCCAAAGTTTTATAATGGGGGTCACATGTAGTTATGATTGACTAGTCACTGTGTAAAACATGCTAACTTTCACAACCCCACTGTATCCTAATCAACTACAGGGTGGGCTGGGGGATGTTGATATTGTAGCAGTCAGTGTTGATATTATGGGCCACCACAAGGAAATCAATATATGTGATATGCTGGAAAATTGCCTTTGACTTTTCATCATCACGTTATTTCGACATCAGTCACTTCACATATCTGACTTCGTCACCCTGACGTTCAAGCCTGCTACCACCTCTGCAGTATTGATTTAAAGTTAAGAATCAGTATTTACTCCATTTATTTTAATGAGGAGAGAACAAGTAAATGATAATATTAACAACATATTATGTTAGAACATAGATTTCTTGTAATTTGAGAGCATTCAGTCATGTATTACTTTGACATTGTGTTCAGCTTCACTGTCTCTATCATCTGCAGACAAACTTTAGGTTCTTTCCATTAGCAAGATCTACTTTCCGCTCAGGTTCCAGGTTGGTGCTGTTACAAATCTGTCCATTCTGTTCCTGTTCCTGAACCACAGAAACGGGAAATGAACCACATTGATTTGGAGTTGATCCCAGAAAAGATGCAGGATGACTCAGTGTTGCCAGCTCTCTACTCCTGCTTCACTGTAAACCTGCATTCAGCTGCATGGGCTAATATTGCACATGACTGATGTATATGTAGATCATATATCTGGACTCAATAATTAAATAGAGCTGCCATGGCAACTAAAGTATTTGCCATTACGTAATTACTCTCAAACGGAGGTTTACTGTAATCCACATTTTACACATAAAAATCAATTATAGTGAAATGACTTCCCTTTTCCCGTATTAACTCCACCTTTAATAGCGATGCATGTATTTATGAAATTCCTGTTCTTTATGGTTGAATTAGTAGCCGTTTGCAGTCTGATCACTTCCCCCCATTTCCCTGCTTCTCTATTTCCCATCCACTCACAGCCACAGCCTTGCACTTTATGGCTTCTCGCTCACTAGACAGCACCAAGAAATATTAGAAATGTTATAGCCCAAGGTCTGAGGAGGTCAGTTTTTAAGGAGTCAATAAAATGAACTACAATGCTGCATTCTCTTTCGTTCTATTCTTAGACTTTCTAAAAGCCTGAGGAGTGATTTCATCTGGCCTGTATCTTCGAAAAGAGCAGTGACGAGAAATAACAGGAAGACCTTGGTCCAGGCAGGTTAATGAGGAGCAGTGTCTGGACGTAATACACATCTATCTATCTGTCTGTCTGTCTGTCTGTCTGTCTGTCTGTCTATTTATCTATCTATCTATCTATCTATCTATCTATCTATCTATCTATCTATCTATCTATCTATCTATCTATCTAT
>JBBKCR010000012.1:11211575-11229205 GCA_037577295.1 Ladigesia roloffi | reverse complement strand
TCAATGTGAGTAAGCGGCGCGTTACTGTTGTTTGGAACTTTAGAGGCTCCCTATAACGTGGAAGCAGGCCGGAAGTAACACCCCCATTGCTTACAACGGGACCCTATGGAAGTGTCGCCACTCTGTTTTCTCTACCGCTCTGGCTTATGCTACACACGTAAAAAAAATGATGAACACAACACTTCATGAGAGACTTGGTTTTTGCCTTTAACCATAGCTTTAGATGTCTTATGCATTCTCATAAACTAGTGGACAAAAATGGCAGATCTTCAGCTAATCTAGTGGTGGGGGCTCGAAAGATGAGGGGTGGTTCTATGCAAATGTTCTTATTCTGACATCAGGATATAGAGGCATATGATTCCTGACACCAAAATCTTTCATTTGCTTCAAAGAAAAAGGATGGATTTTTGTTTTTTGCTTAGTGTTTATAGGAGCTGTAGAGATCCAAATGGAAATACAAAAAGATGCAAAAAAGTGAGTTTTGCATAATATGCCCCCTTTAAAATCAAAATACTTTCCAAAGACTGTGGAGTGAGGTCCAGTTTTTAAACACCAGAATAGCAGCTGACACACATGGCAATCTTTCTATGAACTTTGCATCATTCAGTAACTCATGTGATTCACATGTTGGACAACCTTTTTATTTATTTATTTTGTTTATATCAAACAAAACACTTTGTTTAAAGATTTAAAAGCATTCACGTTGACAAATATGAAGTAACAGAAAATTGGGGTGTTAATTTTAGCATTGTGCATGCTACCTTGTTTTTGCTAGATTACTAGATTTTTTGCTCCTTCTTGATTCAGAAGAAACGTTGGATGTCTTACAACTTTTTATTAAAAAGCCACTAGTCATCAGTGCCTGTTTTGGGATTCCAGCACTTTTTTTTTGGTTCTCTTCAATACAGGCGTCTTGCATTTCTATCAGGAGAAGTGGCTGAGCAGAATTGCAAATGAAGGTTGTCAGAAGTTGAATAGCACTGATTTAAATGATGCAGACTCTGTGCTTTAAAGCTCTCGAGTTGAGAAATTGCTCATGAATTTTAAATAATGTAGACTTGCTTTGCTCCTACATGGTTACTGTGCTTAATTTAAAATGGTGCTTATACCCAAGTGGTGTTTATTATCAGCTATAATCTGGAATGAGTTTCGTTATCTGTGGGACATGGACAGTTTGACATCTGATCATACGTTTGTAGCTGGTGACTCTCCTCTGTACCTTTCACTCCCCCTCCTCCTCTTCCTCCTCCTCCTTCTCCTGCTCTGCCTCTTCTCTCTCACACTCTCTCTCTCCCGTTCCTCTGAAAGAGTGGGGACACACTAGAACAGCGTGCAACAGTCAGCTCTAACAGAAGGCTTGCACAGCTTCATTTATCTAGTTTCTCAAGTGAGCCAAAGTTGAAGGAGCGTTCCATGGAAGGAAAACAGACATTTATCAGCTTGTCAGAGCTCGCAGCCTTCGCTTAGTACAACTCGGTCCCGCTCAGCCAGGAGGAGGGAGTGGACTAACAAAAAAGACTTTAGTCTTGTGGTGAGAAAGGTGCAGGGTTCTCTGAAGTGAAAGGTACCTCAACAGGACGTCTGGACCACTGAGCAGATCGAGAAGGGGCAACATGGGTGCACTAATGGTCATTTTCTCTCTCCAGCCAAAGCAAAAAAGGAAAAGGACAGGTAGGTGATACTACTCCTGGTGTGAGGAGAATTACCATACAGCTATAGAAAAAAAACATGAGACCACATTCTCCTTTTCTGTCTGTTCACTGTTTGTACAGTTTGCGGCAGTGTATGTGTGAGGTTGCTGTTCTTTTAGGAACTATGGCGGTGTGAGGTGTGTAAAAAATAGGAAGCGCCTCTAAATATGTTATGAGTTTAATAGTGTATGTATATCAGCTTTTCTATGTGCAGTATTCCAATAGCTTCGCTCCTGATTCAGTTTCTAATGGGATGAAATAGAGTCACACATGCACACACTCTGTTCTTAACACCACTGTTTTAATTGTTGTAGTTGCAAAATAATGTAAGAGTATTGAGTAGTTTAACATTTCCCAAGTATTATGAATTATTTATATGTAGAATTTTATAATTTTCTCCAATCACTTTTTTTTTTAGAAATGTTGCTCAGTGGTGTCTCAAACCATAGAGACATGCACATTTTACACAGACACACTTCCACAAATTACAATTGTTTTTTTTCCCATAGCTTTATAAAGAATGGCAATGTAGCTGTTCCCTTTTCTATTTGAAGTTAATTTAATGTATCTACTGATCCGCAGAGATACAGGCTTATTGTATTTGAATGCCTGGAGTATTTTGTTTAAATTTTTAGCTTTCATTTTGTTTTTAATGAATTTAACATTTGAAACATCTTTAAATTCTGTACATACATGAATGTTATGCACAAAGAAAACCCCCAAAACTCTTGAACTCACTATTATGGTTTCTTCTCATGCATGTGAATGGTGTAGCATTATTTTGAGGTACAACTGAGATATAAGGTTTTTTAAAAAGATTTTCAGCTGGATCTTGTATCATCGCTCTATCTGGAGAACCTACACTTCTGAAGTAACTCTACATTTATTTCAGGGCCAGTAACCTGCAGAACCACTTTTCTTCTTACTAGATGTCTAGCTAACATGTCCATATTTTTTGGATTATTTCTCTGAAATGCTACAGTGGAACATACATAAAAAAAAAACATCTTATAATTTACAGCATTTTATTCTTGTTTTTCTCTGATTCCACTACATCTTTATCCACTTCTTTACTCTGGATCGCATACTAGAGGTAATGGGACATCAAAGCCTACATTTAATCTGAAATGAAAGTCTAGCACTGACCCATTAGTGACGTGCTGCTGGTTTTTATTTAAATCCGTCATGAAATATGGTGCCAGGTCAGCAGCCTGTGAAATGAAGTGTTCTTCACCTTCACTTAACTCCATACAAGTGTGACTCAACTCACTCCAGAGGTTTTAGACAGTTGCTCTTTAGGATTTTACACAATACCTTTACTGTGCTTAAGTGCCTGGAACCTTTGCTTCCAGAAGTGACTTTTTCATTGCAACTTTATCCGGTGATGTACAGTACGATTGTCTGATAACAATAATAAGACGTTTGCATTTTATGTAGCACCTGTTCTTGTTTCAGACTCTGTGAATATTCCATAAATGTTTATAATAATTATTATTGTTATTATGTTCGTTGTTGTTATTGTTATTGTTATTACTACTGCTATTTTTTATATTAGAAGCAACAGTAGTAACACCAGTAGAATCGTCACTAGCCAAACAATCACCAAAATGCTCACTTTGTATGGGACAACAGAAATGTTCTTCACTTAAATGTACAATTGTGTCATTTGATTTTATTCATTTCTATTGGTCAGTTTATCCTGAAATAAAAAAACAAGTGGTGGTTTAAAAATACACAGAAAACTATGGGGCTTTAATTTGACAGTGTTAATGATGTCCACATTAATTACAGACAAAATGGCATCACCCAATGAAGTGACTTTGTTTATGGCAGTAATGATCATTTCAAGACTGTGTCTATATGGAAGTCTATATATAGTGTCTCATTCCTAACCTATATTTTATGGATGTTTTGTGGAACAGGTTGAGAGCAAAATGAATGGGCAAAGCTTGGTCCTTCTCCTAAGCAATAGATCATAGAGGAGACAGTTTTGTGCACTGTAAGCAGAAATGGAGGAACCCAGTTTTCACAGGAGGCATTGTGGTGGCCAGGCAACCCGCTTCTTACACCCAAGTTTGGTTTAACTGAGTCTGACTCTTTGTCACAGAAACATGTTCAAAGTCATTGTGAGCAGAAAAGTCAAGAGACACTGAATGTGTGCCAAATAAACCTTTTTAAAATGTAGTTTACATGCTCCAGTGTCAGCACAAAGCAACATTTCATTCAGTACCAAGTTTTTAACTCATTTTTCTTCATACTTCATTCATACTTCATATTTGAACCTGGCTCGAATTTAAAAGAACCTAATGTTAGGAATGTCAGAAACTGTACCTTTACTACAGAGTGAAAAAATGTTCTGTTGATATAAATAATCAAACTTTATAATAATATAGTAATATAGAAATAATAGAAAAGTAATAATGTAAAACAGATAACACAATATAACAATATCATATGTTTAGGTATGTGTAGGTAATTTTAATGTTTGCACAATGTGAAGACCAGCTAGTGTTATCAAGAATTTTTGGTTTTTGATGAGGTGAGGATTTGACAGGAAGGTGATATTATTTATTCTTTTCATGCCTAACTCAATGGCAGCGATATGTATTGCATTATTCAGACATTGGCAAAATTCCTATAATTTAGTTCATTTTGCACTTTGTAATGCAAATGAATCGACTTTAAAATACATTCTGTTCATTGTAAATATGTAGAGATATTGAAGCTGCACAAGTGAAATGGGAATGGGTCAAACATGCACATTTTTGCTGAACTCATTTCACACTCTCGGGCAAAATAGTTTTCTCTAACTGCCTGTCTCAAAAATGAGCAATGTGTGTGCATAAAGGGCCTTTGTAAGCATGTCTTTCAATTTGACACTTATGTTTCCTCATTTGTAATTAGAACTGCACTCATACATTTCTAGGCAGAGCAGCAAAGGGTTTAGAAGCAACTTGAAAAAGTTGCAAACTGTACATTGCCACAAATATATTCATTTATCCAAAATATGTTACCCTTATTAGTGTATCTGGTTCAAGATTAAAATATTGGATTTTAAAGTGTACACTGTTGTGGGATGGACTAGTTCTGTGATATGAAGGTGGCTGTTTGTTTTTGTATGTTTTTAGGGCAAAAAGGGGAACTAGGGATCATGATTGTAGCGGATCCAGGTTCATTTTAATGGATTGTGTATGATATTTGGTTTATGCTGCTGTCAGGTGTTATCATTAATGTCTATCAGTTTTCATATTTTCAGAACACAAGTCTACTTTCAAGTCTACTTTCTGCTGTTTCTCACAAGTAGCATACTACGTGAAACATGTCTATATAATATATGAACAAAAGTATTGGGACACACTTGTTTTTCAGGGTTTGGGCCAGGCTCCCTTACTTCTAGTGAACGACAATATTAATGCTTCAGCAAACCAAGACATTTTGGACAACATTGTGGACACAATTTGGATGAGTTTGGTATGGAAAACCTTGCCTGGCCCTCATCCAACACCTGTGGGATGAAAAGGAATTGAGATTGTAAACTGATATTCTCATCCAACATCAGTGTTTGACCTCATGAATTCTCTACTGTATGAATGGGCAAAATTCCCATAGAAACTCTGGAACCTTGTGGAAAGCCTACCAAGTAGAATGGAAGCTGTAATAGCTGCAAATGCAATGTCATCGCAGTCCTTGTTGGTGAAATTGACAGAGGTCCAATACTTTTGTCCATATAGTATTGCTATTTCAAACTAGATGTTGTGTACCTATTGAGTCCAAACTAGAGTTCAAAAAGAACATCTGTGTTACAGTCTAGAGTTAACTAAAGATACAAATGAGGTTGTGGGGAACAGTTTCATACATTTTTTCTTATAATTGGAGTGCTTCTTTTCTGGTTATGGTTGCATTTTGTGCAAAGGTACTAAATTTCCAGTGTGGACTTACACTACTCGGCAATCAGCCCCCTAGTGTAGTGGACGGGTCCCTATTGATTTTAACCCATCCGGCAAAAAATCACTCACATGCCACTATTGCTTACTGGTGGTCCTGAGGGGATCCTCAAGATTGATGAAAGTAACAAATAAATAATTATCCAGAGGAACAAACTATATTCGTTATTTGTAAACTACAATGTGTAACTGTATAGTAAGTGGAGCTGAAAAATGGATAAAAAGGACAAAATGTACACATATAGACACAAAAGCCATGTACAGTGACCAAGAAAACAGTGATTGGGACATATGTTTGACCCTTTTTCCTGACAAGGTATTACAAGCTAAATCTGAAAATATGAAAGTGTGAGAGGATAATCAAAGTTGTTGAGAGACCACATCACAAGAGTGCATCCAGTGGGCATTGATGAATGTCGTGCTTGCTTTCAGGAGCCCTGAATAATAATGCTTTAGTAGCACTCTACTCCCTCACTAATACCCGTCATTCTCTGTCCCTGCCTACTGGCGGCCATCTCAAGTGCTCCTGTGTTTCAGCAGTGCCTCTCCTGCAGCACTGTTGTGCAGTCCCAATGCATTGGGCCAAACACTCTGATGTGTTTGAAGTGCACTATAGGGACACAGTCATACCTCATAACGAAGCAGTGCTGATAGAGAGCTCTTGGGCACTTTGTTTGGTACTTTGTCAGCTTGCACTCCATTTGTGCTTCAATTTGGACCTAAAATGAAGCCTGAGGGAGTGGGAGTACAATCATATACTTCACGTTCTCCTGTGCGAGGACAAATTGAGAAGGAGCACAACCCGCCTGTTTCAGGACTCCTTGCTTTCCCTCTCAGTGTGGCCGCTAATTGATTTTGTTTCCCTTGATGCTTGCCGAGGAAGCAGAGGGCCATGCGTCTGGCCCTGGTTCAGTTCTGGCCCGTCTGGTGTTTACACTGATAAACAGGGCAAACAGAACAAGCATAATGACTTGCTGACCACTACTGTGAGAGCAGCTGTCACAGAGCGCAGGGTAGAAGCTACCCACGAGTCCCAGTGTCCACTCAGCAATAGAGCCGTGTACCACACCCGAAGAGAACTTAAGAAACCCTGTGATGTAGTGCTTAGGCAGACATGTTTCTCCATGTTAAACAGGCTTGCTCATTTTTAGCTTACCTGTTCGGAAGCAGCACCTTGGACAGGGCCCCAAGAAGTGGGTCAACATCTGCAAACAGCTGCTCAGCAGAAAATAGATACTTCTCTTTGTTTGCATGGTTACACCAGGCTAGGTATGTACTGTATGTTCTCTTACTCTGATATCTGAGTAGATCAAGTGCGTTAGGATTTTGAAAATATCACACACCTGCTTTTCCAACATTTCTTCCAAAATCAAAGAATTTGGGTAGAGAATTTGCTGCAGTAAAAGCTTTTGAAAGGATTTTGAAAAGCCTTCACACAAGACTAGAGGAAGACCAATTATAAATCAGGCTGATTAATCAGACTGATATTTGTAAATTTTTACATAATCGGCAATGACTGACGGCAGCGCATCTCAAGACCCATTAACACGCCCCCTCTACCGGGGGCTGCGGGGCTAGTGGCAAAAACACCAGGATTTTGCCTTCTCTAATGTTTTATATATTTATCTTATCAATGTTATCAATTAGCTTACTAATAACAATGTAGCCTACAGTTTTAACGGCATCTTTTTCTGTTTTTCTTTTGAACCCCGTGATAGCACCGAATAAGTGTCAGCTGTCCAGTGTAATCTGGGCTAATTTCTGTTTGGACTGACTGGTGTTGTTCGGTCCACCCTCACACCTAGCTCTTTTTTCTGTTTTTTCTACATTTTCTCTGTTTTGTTTTTAAGGTTTTGAAAATAAAGAAATTTTGAGTAATATTGGCGCATGGTTTTCTGAGTGAAAAGCCCCACCACGTGACAACAGTTAGCTTACATTTCATAAAGTAGTCTATAGATAGCTTACCACTGATAATGTAGCCCTTGGTTAGCTTGCCGTTAATAAAGTAGCCTACAGTTAGCTTGATTTTAATGAAGTAGCCTACAGATTTCTTGCTGTAATTAAGTAGCCTAAAGTTAGCTTGCCGTTAATAAAGTAGCTTGCCGCTCATAAAGTAGCCTACAGATAGATTACCATTAACAAAGAAGCCTGCAGTTAGCTTATTGTTAACAAAGTAGCCAATAGTTCGATTATCATTAAACTCTGGCCTAGATTTAGCTTACAGTTCATAATAAATTTGCTTTGTAGTAGCAAGCATTAAATACAGAAACAATCAGCCACAGGGAAAATTAATAAAGAGCATATTGGTAATTGTTGTCAACTGTTGCTGTGTCTGAGGAAATCTCTGTATCTCAGGTCAGTGTTTGCCTGGTGGGTATTTGTCAATACCTGCTGCTACCAATGTACACTCTAATATGTACCTGTATGCATAGAACAGGATTCTTGCTCTGTACATATATAAGTACATATAAATATGTATATATATATATATTTTTTTTTTATACACAAGTCCATACTTATATATTTGTACTGTACTGTTGTAAAGTTTTTATTCTATTGTTTTGCTGATCTTTGTTTATGTCCACTTTCTGCTATAGCAATGCAAATTTTCCACTTGTGGGACTAATAGAGATTTATCTTTTTTGCTCATTACGATGTTGAAGAACACTTAACGCTTAAATGCTTGCAGTTTATAAATGAATGTCCTTTGCATGTGAAAGTTTGTCAACTTAACATTAAAAATATTGGCACTGACCATAGAAAAACCTATATTGGTCGACCTCTACACAAGATTTGAATGCATACAGCCCCTCTTGCGGCTAGAGGCTAGTTAGGTTATTCAGGCTAGGGGCCAGTTAGGTCTATCTGAGAAATATTTCTGTGACATAGTTAGTAGTAATTATCAAAAAATCCAATCAAGTCAACAATTTTCAATCCAAAATCCTTACACATACTAGCTGGCTGAATGTAGATTTTAGTTTATCTCTTGGTTCTGTGAGTTTGAAGGAGTTACCAGTCATATGTAATGTCAAAGCAATTGCCTGAATGTGGGTGTTTGTCTTCATTTAAATGCAGTTTACAATTTTATTATCTTTCAATGTATCTCTTGGAAAAGCAGTTATGAAATTGTAGGGGGAAGTTATGCCATTTAGCTAACATTACTGCGGTATGCCATGATTTTTATTTCTTGACATCAGATGTAATAAAATCAATGTTCTGTTTTTTTTTATCTATTTATTTAATTCTTTAATGCATTTATTTAAAACTCAGGAAGAGTGGGCTATGAAGGGTGAAAACAGACAAACCTTCAGAACACTGAACCTTTCTGTTCCTGTTGTTTAGCTTTATGTTCCTGTCTGTCAAAAAAATATATAATATTTTTAAGTCATCTTAAACTTAGAGTGCTGAAGTCTTTGAGTATTGTATAATATATCTTGACTGCACAAACTAAGACAAACATATACCCCCCCAAAAACATAGTGACATTCTAAATATTATTTATTTTAATATGCTAATAAAGCTGTATTAGAGCTTGCACTCCTGGTACCAGACATGAACAGTGATACATGATTTTAGAAGATTTAAAATAGTTTCACACCCTCAGCAGCTTCACTGTGATTTGCAGCTGATCAGTCTGTGCTGACCTGTTCAGGGATACACAGAGAACGCAGCATGTTTAATCCGTACATCTATTTTCATTCCAGTTAAAATTAATCACACATCCATTTTGATATTTCATTCTGTTTAATCTGTGTTGTGGCTGAAATTCTGTGTGTATCTTTGTTTAACATTGATAGAATATAGACCCCCTCTTTAAACATTTCTAAATACAGGCTCTTTATTTATGCTGTTTTTATTTCTGTGCTGCGGATGAACATAACTGAAAACGCTACACATAAAGCAGTGCATCAGTTCAAATTAGCATTTAAATTGGAGAGCCACTATAAAGAGAAGAGGTCTTAGAGTGCCTCTGCAGCGTGCCTGTTTTAATTCAGTCTCTCACTGCGTGACTTTCAACAAGACTTTACTTTGTTGAATTAATCACAGGTCTTCGACTTCAGTGAGATGACTTGAAATTGCTCGTTTGGGCTCAGATTCATAAGTGCTTTCTTTCTGAAGCAGAACTGGACATGCTGTTTCAAGTGGATGGCCCTGGCATTGCATTAAGAGGGAATTAATTGAGTTTGATGCATTTATGTTTTAACGGTGCTTTTTACATTAGGCATTGCAGCAAAGTAATTTTACAAAAGTCCATATCCAGAGTCCTAATGAGCAAGCTTAGACCCAAAGTGACAGGAAGAAAGACTTCGAAGAAAAAAAGACTTCAAAAGGGAATCCATAGTCTTCTGACACAAAAACAAAATTTTTGACTGGGCTGGGACTGGATTTCTGGCTCAAGTTTGTCACAGTTGTGAAGGTGCAAGAATATACAATAAATGGACAAATGTATTGGGAAGCCTGCCCAGAAAGAATTTTAGATTGTTTATCTGTTTTGGAGATATCATTTTAATGTAATTTATTTACCTTTTTCTTTGCTTTTATTGGTATGTATCTCTTAGGAGAACACAAAAAATTAAGAACTGTACGCCCACCCTCTTCCTAGTAAACAAAGGTTTATCAGACGTTCATGGCTTCAGGCATTTGCACCGCACAGTTTATATATAAATCAGATAATACATTGTGAATTCTGTGTGAAATAACGCAATAATTGCCGGAAAATATTGTGACATTCAAAAGCCTTTTTATTTAATAGAATCTTCCCAGCAAACTGTAATAGCTCTTGCACAGAAAAAGACATAAGGTCAGATTTGAAGTAGGGCAGACATTCTTAGTTCAAAGAAAGTGCTGAAGTAATGGATTTCATGCTTTTGTTTAGAACTTGATAAACACATTTTACACCTGAAATTTAGCTTCCTGGTACCTTAAGATTACTTTCATCCTTGAGCCGTGTGAGACTTTTTGCTATAATATTGCCCTAAATGAAGACTCTGCAAAACTAACTTTTCATTATAAGAAATCATCACCCGTTCTTCAAACATACTTTTGATACAGAGCATGTTTAGAGTCACATTTCTCAGCTTTTTCCCCTAAATTCTGAGAAGAGCATCCTGAAGTGGGCTGCCCTCCTGCCCAGGGTGCCTTCCTGCCTCGCACCCACATTTTAGATTCAAAATATGTTAAACATGTTTGTGGTTTTGTTTTCTTGATTTAAACAAATACTTGTTTATACAATCCAAGGTGGTAATTTTGGGGAAAATATGTATCTCTGCATTCTATTGTGGCTACTGTATTGCATGTGTAATAGAGATATCGAATCCTCTTATCCACTTGAGGGCAGCAAAATCCTGTTTTTAGCCACATCTGGTACATCCCTCGGTTCATTGTCCACATTCGCTCTGAGTGATTGACATCTCTACCTGTGTTTGAGATGATGATGTAGCACAGATCTACCTAACAGGCTTCATTTTTGCATTTTGCGCCAGAATGTGTTATAGTCAGACAATGCAGTTGGAGCACCGTGGATCCTGACTGTTTCTCTATTAGCTCAATATTGTTGTTTCATTCATTACTATATGTCAGAAATGTGTCTTCTCAAGCCAGTGAGCATAATTTAACAGTAAAACTCTTTGTTGATGCTCTTTATAGCTCAAGGAACTGCCTACACTTGCGAAATTGCGTTACAGGCTGTTAGGAACTTTCAGCATAAATGCAGGAGCAAATTGAGGACATTAATTACATTTAACGTCCTTGTTTACAGATACATTCATCAAGTGTTGCGAATTCAATGCTAAGCTAATTAAGCTACACAGAGGAGGCTAAATAATTACCTTTGCTCTCTGTTTCTAAATGGGTGCTCTGTTGTTTAAAAGAAAACAAACAATATAAAAGGAAATTGATGAGGCTCTTTCACTAGGAACATTTTAAGGGTGTATCTTTGAATAAAACTCTTGTATCAGACTGGTTAAAAAGTCAGAATCCATGTTTCAGCTTGTAACTGGTTATGGAAAGTATTGCTCTAATGCCCCAATGTCGTACATTAACACTGGCTTTTCCTATAAAGGTGATGTATGGCTCTGTTACACTTGATAAAATGCAACTGTAATTGCTTGCAATCACAACATTGTTATGCATTTTTTATTCTAATAAATGCCTTAATTCTACAGATCTTCAGTTATTCACATGCAAGGTATAGGATTTTAAAACACGAAACATTGATTGAAACAAAACTATTACAAAGAAGTCCTTCTACAAATCAAAAGTAGAATTGATCAATTTCTGGCTGTCCAATCTGGTACCATCCACATGATACAACAATATGAGACTGACACTGGTGTTTTTTTAAGTAGTTTTACATGAATGCCAGCAGTGCAAATGTTATATCCCTGTGGGAAAGTTAATGCACCACATGCACATTCATCAATAGTTAAACTCTAGATAGAGGTTTTATAAAGATTGAAGGTCATACCTGTAGCCTGTTCAAGATAAAAATAACAGCCAATCATGGCTTGACCTCTGGGCAATGGTGTGGTTGTGGTGAACGGTATTTGTGTGCTATCCCTTTCCATTTTATTTGTGGAAGCTGGGCACAGTCTAAGTATAGCTAAGGGCCCTGATGGCAGGCATTGTGCACTGGATGGTGCAATCACTCAGGACGTGCATGCTAGTGTGTGTGTGTGTGTGTGTGTGTGTATGTGTGTGTGTGTGTGTGTGTGTGTGTGTGGTATGTGTGGTGAAGCTATCTGAGACATGTTGGGTTGCTTTCTCACCTGTGTATAGTGGCGTGGGAGTGTGAATGAAAAGACTCACACATAAGGGCATATTGAGTATGGTGATAGGTGTTCCATTTTTAGATACTCTGTACATCATATATGAACGTTAGCCTTTCGGTTCTTATAGTGCTTAGTGAATGACATGCCATTGATACACATTTCCTGTAGAATTCTCAATGCATTGTGCATCAGGTAGGGAAAAATGATCTCTTGATTTTAATAATAACTTGTGCTTAACATGCATGATGACTAAAACCATAGAGAGGATAATTGAATTCAGTGGGAGCACTTGATGATGGCAATCAAAACCTGGTTGGGCTAATCTTTAATCCCTGCTTGTCTTCCCAATTGCACATGATTGATGATGGAAATTACTCTAGGAGAGGGCTGAAAAAGCTTTTCTGTGAATGTCTTTTATTAGAATATCCACGTGGGGGGTGTTGGGATCTTCCAAACGACATTCTTCGAATTATCCACTCAAAAGTGTGGTGAAGTACTCAGAGGCATTTCAAGGTATCATGCCAAAATATATAAAACCAAAGGCATGACCTGTGCAACTTAAAATGTTTACCCACAGTGCAGTTTATTATTAAATTGCATTGCTTGAAAGGGGCATTTTAATTCTATTACATGCTCATTTAGCCAAAATATCACAGAATCTTATCACAGAATCTTGTTTCTTTAATATCTGATACAGAATTCTCTTGCATCTTAAGATCTACATCAAGGTTCTTACTTTATAGTATGTCATCTGATAATAGAGCCTCAGTGTGGGATGATCTTTGTTAACAAATTCAGATGGAGCACAAGAGCATGTGCTGAGGTAAAAAGGACATGTAACTACAGGTAATTCCATCTTGCCATCCCACACAATCATCTGTTCTTAGAGGGGTATTTTGAACCTGGGGTATGAGTGTGTTTACGTGCCCTTGTTGTTTTTGGATCTAAAAGCCTGGTACCTGTTGCTAAGAGCTTAATGAACATTGGTGGATTAAAGGCTGACCAGTAATTGCAGCGGAAGCTGCTGTCTATAGTTATTCAAGCCTCACTCTTCAACAGTACGCCTTGCTGGATGAATTTAACAGAAAAAATTTACATTGTTGATAATTAAATTCTTCATATACTAGCAGCTGATGGTTTCAAATCTAAATGTTACAAAAGTGCGATTTCTTGCCAGTGATGCTCCTTTTTTAACAAAAAGCTATTAATTGCAGCAAGTCAGATTATGTATAATACTTGAGAGAAGCAGACTCGTTTAATTTCACATCCTTAGAAACATGACCTGAAGAAGTAAATCCTAAAGAAAATAACATTAATCCATAAAATCTTTGTCTATTAATATTATTCAAATATATAGTCCAGTTACACCCAGCCCTCCTTACAAAAGCAACAAAATTCTCAGAGCACAGTGTTTATGTACTGAAAACTTTTTTTTTTCTTTCTCCTGTGCTTACTTTGCAGCCACAGATTAATTAATCATGTGTGGCTGGCAGCTTGACCTTGCAGGTAATCAGGTGCGGGGGCTGCTAGAGGCTCTAATTTACCCACATTAATACAGCTTCATTAGCAGAGAAATCAAAGGACTGTTGCCCTAATCAAATGCTATGAAATGGCGTGATTATAACACTAAAGCAGAATGAACGTCTCTCCCAGCAGCTAGGGTAGCGTCCTCAGGAAGAGGTTCGGATGCACAAATGGATGCTTATAGGGATGGGTATAGTCCCACTAATGGTAGAGGTGGATGATATAAATTGGTAACCTGTATTTGACCATTTTTATTAGAATTTGTTAGATTCTACTTTTAGCTTGAGCATGTGCTAGCGTATGTTTAGTGACAAATTCTCACAGTTTCCATTCTTACTGTTCACTATGGAGAGTGTAGTGCATTTCATCCCACACCTGAAAGTAAAGAGCTTCTGCTGAATACAGTAAATAACTGTCTGATTCAGGTGTCGATACCCAAAGTGAGTCCCTGCCTTGCGTTCTACTGACCACAATATCTCTCAAAATTATGCACTTCATATAGGGATTATGAGGTGAAATGTTTAAAAGCAAATTTGTTGGTATGGGTTAGGCATGTGCATTATAGTAAAAAATATTTCAATACTGTCTCAGTAAGTTTTTTGCAATGCACTTTATGCCACATTTGGTTGACATCTGATGAGTTTAAATTGATAAAACTACCCAGCAGTTCCTTTTTTTAATGATTTCAGTGTTACACACTTACTGCTTTGAATATAATGAAACTAGTGTTATTATTCTCTGCTTGTAATGAAATATTCAGTCAGTTAGTGTTCTTTAGTTACTGACTATATTTACAGTATACTCAGAGAAACACATATACTGTGATTTTTATCGACCACGACAAGGTGTTAAATGTCAGTTATCATTAGCAACCCAGAAACTGTGTGCTTGTGCATCCTCAATTTATTTGCTAGGTGTGTGTCCTAGGAGTGTTATTGATGATTTGTTTAGCTTGGCACTAGACCACTTTCTTTAAAACTGTCATAGCTTCAAATGAGTATTAATTGTCACAAGGATACTGAACAGTGACAACTTTCACATAATCTGCTGTATTTTGGGAACAGTTTCATTGTGTCCAGCACTGATCCTTACTGTATTTGTTGCAGCTCCTGTTTCCTTGGCAACGGATGCTCCATGTGACAGCGTCTTGAGGTGTTTAGAGCGTCTAGGCTCCACATATGCTGTTTTGTGTGAAGCCCAGTCTCAAGGGCTGGATTGTGACACCTTACTGTACGCCGTCCTGAGTTGTTATCTCAGCCTGTGTGTGTGTGTGTGTGTGTGTGTGTGTGTTTGGGTGTGTGTGTGTCTGTTGGACAAAGATAACTGGAATGAGATGTTTTCAAGTGGCTCAGTGTGGAATTTTACACGGGGGATAAAAAGGGGTTTTGCTCTTTCATTCTATCTGTCTTCCTGTTGAACGCCCCCTCATCACTTTCTATTGTCCCTTTTACCTTTATCTATTTAGTCATTGTCTAATCCTTCATTTCTTCCTGCCCTCCCTATTCCCCTTCACTCCACCCCCCCCCCCTTCTCTCCTCCCCTCCCCACTCCTCTCTTCTCCTCTGTCTTCACTGAGGATGAGACGGAGGCTCTTCAAATGTAGTTAAAAGGCGATGCTCTCTGCCCAAAGCAGTGGTCAGACCATGACCTGACCCAGTCAGCACCATGAACCTGGAGGGGCTGGAGATGATCGCAGTACTGGTCGTGGTTGTGCTGTTTGTAAAGGTTTTGGAGCAGTTTGGACTTTTAGAGGCGAGCTATGATGGTAAGGAGAAAGTAGAGACTGAATGTTTAGGATCATTTCGGTGTGTGACTGGCTGTACACTTATGAGTTGTATAATGTTCCTGCTATGTTCGAATGTGAGTGAAAATGTATTGACAGTTTGGACTTTTACAACTATTATGGTGAGGACAAAGGGGAGGTTCCTGTTTATTTGCTAGCATTAGTACCATTTGTTTCAGAAGAAAATGAATACATATTTAAACTGTAATTGAATAATAGCTACGCTGTGTTTTACTGTATGTTGACTTTTAAACACAAGCTGTAATCAAGTAGGAAAAAGTGGAAGCTGTTAGTAATTTAAGGCATTTTGCTTGAGATGGTTATATTTAATCCTTGAAAGAAATTATTTTGGACTTTAATTCTTGGCAGAGTTTTCGGTGTTGCCACGTATTCCGAGCTGCAATCTAAGAAAGCACAGTGGTGTGCATTTCTGTCTCAAAACTGTCAACAGGTGTTTTCTTTACTTGTTTAATTGCTGTTGACCCTTCAAAACGATTTCTGACATGGCATTAATGATTTATGTGATGTAACTGAAAAATAACGACAGTCTATGTCCATATATTCCTCATATAATTTTGTAAAAAGAGTCCAAGAAAGAAATGGACTGCCCCCTTGAAGCAGTCTGTCGGAGTGAAGCTGTCCGCTCAACTGATTGAGCAACTGCTCTGGAGTAAAGTCTGAATAAACATGATTATCCAAATGGGGAGTAGAAAAAACAAAAATTAATTACATTTAACAGAACAATTTACTGTTGAGAGGAATATGGAGCAGTGGAGTTATATAAAATGTCCTATTTTTATATATTAAATTATATAAATGCAATTAATTATAAAGCAGTTCTTGCATTTTCGAAAAATATCCTGGATTAATTACTGAATTAGTGTAACAGCTTTTGAGTACCTGAGAAGTTCTTAGATAGAAAGTTCAAATAAATTAAGCACATTTCAGTGTTTTTCTAATACAAAATAGTTTACAAAATCATCATAAGCTCTTTGCGTTGAGCACAAGATGTTTTGTGGGAAGTAATGCTGGCCGCACAGTTAGGGGTCTTATTAGGTTCTTATTTTGAACGTGTGAATCTCATGTTTTGCTCCCATATGGCTCACTACCTGTTATGTGCAACTTTGAAATCTGCAGCCACAGGCTGCTTTACAGGGTTCTCTGTAATAACATCTGCTGTATAAATATCATCAGTGACCGTGAAAGTTGTGAAATTATAGAAGTAATAGTGTTGATAGTGTTTTTTAGATCAGTTTCATTTATTCAGATATACTAGGTATTGATATCTGTGCTTCTACTATATTACACAAGGGGATGGTGGGATAGCCATGTGTTATTGTGATAAATTATGTCATTATGCGTGTGTGTGTGTGTGTTGGGCAAAGTTTACTTGAGTTATATAGATCCTGTAACCAGCAATGGCCTGTTGTTAAATAGAAACAGGTTAATCAATTATGCCATTATGGTGCCACTCTCTTATTTTAAAGGTTGGACAGTCTCGTTTCTGTACATCTGTACCTTTTTACATAAATTTATACATGTAAAAAAATAAATATAGTCCTTCGGTTACAACTGTCTCAATAGACAAGGCTTCGAGTTTACCACACTCACTCCCATGAAAAATTGAGAGTTGAGTGTTCCATTTTATGTTATCGTCGTAATTACAGACTACGTGGGCGAACAAGTTTGCTTGCATGCGGTGGAAGAATATGTAGAATATGCAGCAACACGGTGTATGAGTGAGGTATTTGGAGTCCCCCAGTACACTTAACAAGGTCACTTTGTAATGTTAAAAGTATAAGTACAGTATATTTGTTATTTTCCTTTTCCTGTGGCATAGAAATGGGGAAAAAAAGTATTTAGTCAGCCACCGATTGTGCAAGTTCTCCCACTTAAAATGATGGCAGAGGTCAGTAAT
>JBBKCR010000012.1:11185501-11201568 GCA_037577295.1 Ladigesia roloffi | reverse complement strand
GGCAGGAGGCTGAGAGGAAGACCCAAAAGGAGATTTATGGATGTGCTGAAAGAGGACATGAAGTTAGTTGGTGTAAGAGTAGAGGATGCAGAAGATAGGACTAGGTGGAGACAGAAGATTCGCTGTGGCGACCCCTGAAGCGAAAAGCCAAAAGAGGACGAAGAAGAAGGATACATAGCTCATCACTATATAGCAAGTAAAAACACACACACACGCAACCAACACACCTCACACAAACATACACACATACTTTAACTCACATTACAGTCTTAGATCACAAAAAATACAACATTTGTGTGTACAAATTCAGCGTAGTTTCAGATAAACATCACAGTTTGTAAATGAGCGTGTTATCATTAGCATATGTTTTAGAACAGAATTTCACAGTTTCAGTAAACCAGAGGAAAGCCAAAATCTGATCTTGCAAATGAGTTTTAGCTCGGAACCACTGAGCTCCCTGTGACCCTGGCTTCATTTCTGCAGCTTCACTCTGATTAGTGTGTCAGTTCCAGTGTAATTTGGATATCCCTGCTGGAATAGTTTTTTATCATTCTGTCTATTTCTGCTGACTTGCTGTATTATTCTGTAAGCTCATTTGTAATAATGTCCAAAGAAAAATACCTTATCAGAATGAGCATGTTAGCACTTGACCAGGACTGAAGTTTTTTGGCAGTGCAGAAATATTGCTCCAAGATAAAGTGGCTTTTGGCAAATGCCCTTTTCCAGAGCAACTTACAATCATTGATTCCAGGAAGAGTCCCCCTGGAGCAAATGTCTTGCTCCAGGACACAATGGTAGAAAGTGGGGGTTCCAGTTCGAACCTGCAGCTCTGTGGTCATCAGGTTCACAGATAAAATGTTTTACCCGCTAGTCTATTACCACCCCTGCTACAAGCCTAAGCCACACAAAAATAGAACTAATACAACCAGACTATTAGAATTTATACATTTTCTAAATTAATTAGATCAAATGTTCGATTGCATTTGTTCCCTCAACTTTTCTTCAAGTTGATAATGGGGCGTGGTAAACAGATGACAGTGAGATACTGTAATTGCTATTTAGTTTGATATGTCCAGAAAAGTGGCGCTAATATAACTTCAGAAAACATCACTCATAAATGCTCATAAATATTGTAAGGTCTCTTCTAATTAACTATGATCTGAAAAATACTCCACAGTTTCTCCACACTTTGGTACATATGGCTTCACTGCACCCCATTTATGACTGAATTTTTCCTAAAAGTTAGCTAGGCTAACCCCCAATCTTCGGGAGGCAGTAGTCACATCTTTAACCTGTAGGGGTCAACACTTTGGTTCCTCATTCATAACAATGCAACTCTTATATTTGTTTCGTAGCAGTTTTTTTATTAAATAATGTATTACAGTCACGGAATAGGTTATAATGATCCTTGGATTCAGCCGATTCCTTTTTGTCCCATTTCAGTTTGTGCAAGTGAATGCCATGGTTTGTGCACATGCAGTTGTGGAGTGGTGACTCAGTGTTTCTTGTGTCTGGTGGGCTAGTTGAGGTGGGTGAATGACAATCATTAATAAAAATTTTCCTTGCCTGTTTCAGTAGAGTACAGTATAATTTCCAAGTATTAAATTAAATTTTGCGTTCAATTTCTAGGGTCTGGAGTAGTACCATTGTAATTTATGGGGCAAACCCCTTGGGGATGCAGGTCGGAAGCTCTTTGGTGGGAGTGTTGCAGTTTGATGAGTTACCTTCTAGTTCTTTTCAGAATGAAGCAGTATTGTCCTGGGATGAATACCCTTCCTGGGTAACTGTCTGATTCAGAACAGAGGGCAGGAAAAGTTGGGCCGCCTTGGCTTCAACTTCATATCCCAAGTGAGAGCACAGAAGTGTGTTCTCAGGTATCAGCCGAACCAATACACAGACTCTTTTACACACACGCACACACACACACACACACACACACACACACACACACACACATGCAGACACACTCTTTTCCACCCACTCCTTTACTCTGTAAATCTCACTAGTGCAGAGAGCACTTGGCCAGACATGCCAGCAGTTGTCCAGTTGAAACAAACACTTCTTGACCTGGTTATTTTAAGACCGAGTTCAGCAGGGCTTTCTGATGATTTTGGACTCTTCCTTAAACTGAAACCTACTCACAGGGACAGTAGCAGATAAATGGTCATTTTAAGTGCAAGTCATGCCTGCTTCAAACACACGTTGACAAAGTGTTTGATTCATGATTCTTAGTAAGATTTCATTATGAGTTCATTATTAAACATTCCAAAAGAGAGGGTCTTGCAATTCATGGTAGTAGAATTCAGGTCCTCATTTCTAAAATGAAGAATATCAATACTGCAAATGAATGTTTTGTCTGTGTGGTGACAAGAATAGGCAAATTAGATCTTATTTTTTTTACTCTGTAGCATTGGGGGCCCTGGGGGTTGGGGATCTGTCCCTGCATTCAGAAGGCTGTGGGTTTGAATCCCAGGACTGCCAGTGGCACCACTGTGGTAACATTAAGCAAGTACCATCCCACATACTGCTTCCTGGACACTGTGTTCCTGGCTGCTTCTGTTGGGTGAATGAGTTAAATGCAAAGAACAATTTTGTGCTGAACACACTGTGTGCTGTGGTGTGTTCAATGGGCACTTTCCACTTTATATAGTCAAATACCACAGACAATAGTTCCAGCTCCTTTCCTTGTATCTGTACAACCTAGGGATGAAGGATTTGTTGCTTAAGCCAAGTGTTTTCTGGGTGTTTTTATGTAAAGGGACGTTTTGTCCATGCTGATTGCCTGTGCACTACAGAACGAGCAGCCAGGGAACAGGGTGCGTAGTCTTTTCAAGCTTATTATCAACATTAAACTCTGAGTTCAGTTCAGTTTGCATTACTGTGAGTTTGAGTGTCTCTTCAGAAAAGTGGTAACGTGTATTAGACCATTTCAAAGGCAATTTTCCTTAATTTTCAAAGAAAAGCAATTTCCTAGTAGTGTAGGCTAAACAGATTTAAAGACTAAAAAGCCTTTGCAGATTTTCCACTGCTATTCTCCTTCCTTTGGTCTTCTGTCAGACGACCAGAGAGAATGCTGTAATTGGGCTGTTTACCTTGCCCTAAAAAACAGGAGCTGTGCAACAATTACTGCACTTTCAAGCTGAAACCCCTGCATAAACCTGCAGGTGAATAGGACCCAGACGGACTTTTCAAGACATCTGAACCAAACTAAAATATCCTAATATCTCTGCAGCCATCGTGCTGAGACTTCAGGGTTTCCAGCTGCTCTGTAGTGCATAATGAATTGGAGCTACTTACTGCTCCTAGTGCTTCAAGATCATAATGGACACACTAATGCATGTGCAAAGTCTGTCCCTGGTGTGTAATTAGGCTCCTTTTGAGATCATTTCTGCGTTCATAAAACAGACTGCTTTTTAAAAAGCACCAGCATAATGTTCTTTGATTAGATTTGCTCTTTGGTGGTGTTTTGGAAGCTGAGAGAGCATCAGCATAAAGTAGCAATAAAAGCCAACAATGCTTTCAATTTCCCAAAAGTGTTATATCTGAACAATGATCATCTCACAGTTATATTCCTGCCGCAGCTCTTCTGATGAGACAGTCTTTATTTACTAATGTAATTAAACCAGAGGGGTCAATATCCTTTATTTTCACTTCAGAGTAGTCAGGTGATATGTAGCTCTAAACAAATTTCATGCAGTTCTATTCATATGTTCTATAAATCCAACTAAAAAACTAAGAAGTAACTCTGTACTAAATGCATTTACTAAATATTAAAGCTATAAATAGTACATTAGGCTGCAGGCGGTTTCCTGTTTAATCATTAAAAAGTGATTTCTGCTACAGTTGCATTACTGATACAGTTGCATTAATTGCTTACGTTATTATCATGTAAATATGCAATTATAAAATATTAAATAACCAAATAGATAATAAATATTTTGCTGCATCATGATATTAAATAATTCTACGCTCTTGTGAAATAAAGGGAACTCCACACATTGCAGCATGTGGAGAAAAAACTGGGAATGAAAACCAACTGACAATTTCGTTTATTAGCATTAACATATCAATACAAACAGCAGCACTATTGTGACCTTTACGGGCCGCTGAAAGTCAGGTAGAGATGAATTTTGTGTAAAACCTCAGCGTTCTTATGTCTTCGCTGGTATTTTCTCTTCCTTTGTATTAATGATGCTCCGCTGAGCCTGCCTTATCTGTTAAGCACTTGGGTAAATTCTATTTGAGCGCTCTTGCTATAAATCAGGGGCGAGACTCGCCATTCATTACAGCCGCTGAATCAGCTATAATGATTCAATGAAGAATAATCATCTCTCACAACACGGTGAAACATGAATAAAGCCTCCAGACAACAATGGCTCCCTCGGTCCTTGTGGGAGCAGCTCGGTGGAATGAGATCCCATTATTGCACACATGTAGTTTATAGCACATTGTCCCCATGTATGAAACTGACATTTTTCCTAAGAGAGGAATATTTAAGTCATTCTATGATATAGTTCACACCTAGTTTCTGTTACATTGAGCACAGGTTCAGTATTGTGGATATTGTTCAAAATGGGCCTTTCCATCCTATAAGTCTATTTAATGGTGCATGTTAAAGTAATGATTTCCTTTCTTACAGGAATGTCCAAGCGGTGTGGTCAACGAAGACACATTCAAGGACATTTACTCTCAGTTCTTCCCACAGGGAGGTCAGTACATTTGCAGATATTACCCACCATTTCCTCTTACATATACAGACACATTCACTTGAGTTACAGCACTGTGACTTCCTTGTTTAAAGAAAGACATAATGGTAGTGTAGCATGCAGTCAGAGTGGCAATAATTTATAAGAAAAGAGAGCAATAAAGCAGTTGTGCAAAATGTATTCTCTGTACTGGTACTGGAGTCACAATACTGACTTTCTGTTTTTGCAATATGTATACAGTCATTTTCTGAAAGATAATGAATGTATACATCGACTAAAATGAACAAACTGAAATTTCCCTTCTTTTGTGCACACTATCCCCAAGTTTTCTGCACACTTTCTATTTTTGAAAAGCCACATTGACACTATTCATCAAAATGTGCAGAAGTGTCCTCATAGTAGGTGTGTATTTAAGTTTACAAACATGTTACATGTCTAGATGTGTGCAAACATGTGCATATGAGTATATAAATTAAGTTTAATGGCACTGTGTGTGATTTTCTGGTTCCTTCCGATTGTAGTGAAATTAAAATGCAAAATAGCTAAACAGGAAAGTGTGATTTCTCATTTACAGTACTGTACTGGACTGCTTTCATTTCTGCAGTACCAATTGGTATATAATGATATATAGACATATATTAAAACCACATGCCTAGTAAAACAGATTTATGGAGGCATGGACTGCGAAAGACATTTGAGGGTGTTCTGTTGTAGCTGCCACTCGGAGGTTAGTAGAATATACTTAAGTTCTTAAAATCTTAAAGTTGCCAGATGGGCCTTTTATAGATCTGAATAGTATGTCGGGCACATCACACAGATGATCGATTGTATTGAGATCTAGGGAGTCTGGAGGTCAGCATCTTATTTTGACACGCATCAGCCACGTAAATGCAAGGATTCAAGGTTTCCCTGCAGAACATTGCCCAGAACATCAAACTGCCTCTGCTGGCACACCTCCTTCCCATAGTGCATTCAGCTCTTCCTCATGCGTTCAAATTATCAGTTGTGTTAATAGTATGGTCAAAACAGGCTTATGAATTGATATCACTAATTAAAAACTCCCTCAGCCACATCCCAGTGTGAAAGAGAATATGGCAGTGATTGATCACATTCAGGCATAAATATTGCACGAAACTTGTCAGTAGGTTGTATTTTGTTGCTGTCTAATAAGCCTTGGTATCTGACAGCTAGTCAGAGAATCAGGCTGTGGTAATTCTGGGATTTGCAGTTATCCAGAGTTTCTCTTGTGACATAACGTTTGAGGATAGATTTCACTCAAAGCCTGTCAAACTGAATCCCGAAAACAGCAACACACACCCACCCCCCACCCGCGCTTCTCAGTTCCTTTTGGGTGATCATGAAAGCCTGGAAGATGTTACCTCATCTTTGTTTAACTCTAAATGAATCATTATGCTGTTTCATGAATAATAGGAAAACATACACCAGTGCTTTACTTGAATGGTACTGAATGCAAAATAAAGCTACCAATATTGAATTAGGCTACAGGCATTTACATTTAAAGCACTTAGCAGTTGCTTTTACCCAAAGCGAATTCCAGATTTGGCCAAATTTATACGTATAGAAAAATTTTGTTATAATTTGATTGAACACTGAGTAATCATAATTAAAATGTCAATATACTGGCCAGCACTTTATTTTTAAGAGTCCTTTGTCTTGATTTGACATTCAATTGAAAATCTTTTAAAACATTACGTTGAATGTAATAGATTTTACTTCATCTAAGTCTCCCAAATCATAAGCCTAATAGTAGCCCTGCCCTTATGCTGTTAGTATTACCCAACAGTTAATAACAATCAAAGTATCTATGAAATGTTTCAATGTGTCTTCCAAACCTGACGTAGTTTGTTCTGTTGGCACAGCTTTGTTCGGTCTTCTTTGTGTACAGAAAGCCTACACAGAATCATAAAATGGGAACCAGACTGTCAATTAATTCAGCTTTTCTTATGGGTGGCTGGTGGTTAAGGAATTGTCCCTGCAATCAGAAGGCTGTGGGTTCGAATCTCAGGACTGAGGTGCCCTTGAGCACAGTAATGTCCCCACACACTGCTTGCCGGGTGCTGTGGTCCTGGCTGCATTACTTGGTGAAAGGGTTAAATTCAGCGGAAGCGTTGTTAATTGTTCACACTGTGTGCTGTGCTGCGGTGTGTTCATGTGTGATCATAAGGGGCAGCTTCACTTTAGAGCTTAAGAGCTAACATTGCAGTTAGTTAAGCTGTTGTTATCAGTCAGTACTGGTAAATCTAAACATTAGTGTTGTTGTGCGAACTATAAGCGAAGTATATTCTGGCCTTAATGTTTACGAGGACAAAGCGGAGGCAATAGTCTATAAACTGCATTGCTTTAACTGATTGAGCTGGTCTTGCTTACTGTTTCAGATGCATCCACATATGCACATTTTCTGTTCACTGCGTTCGACACGGACCACAACGGCTCAGTGAGTTTTGAAGTAAGTAACTATTTATTATTAAGCGTTTAATATTTCTAGCTAAAGCATGCTATGAAGTGCCCGACTTCACAATGATCCTGTTTTTCAGAAACCGGCTCCGTGAACACCTGCCAACTTCTGCTCATTTATTGCTGCTTTTTTTCACAGACTATAAAACTTGTTACAGCACCACATAAAACCATGCTCTCTGGACCGGGAGGAAGTGTCTCTGTTCTCCACACAGTAGATATGGAATGAGAAGCTTTATTTATCAACAACACTTTGCATGGCCTACAGCCTGTTGGCAATTAAGGAAATTGAGAATATTGCCATTATCATTTTTAATAAATGAAAGTAACACTCGTGCTTTAATTACCAGCGAGAAACTGTCCGCTTTTTGAATGTCTTCAGGCCTGTTGGAGTAGAACACGCAGTCTAAAAAAATCCTTTGTAGTTTTTTGTACTATGAGAAGCATAGAATGAATTTCAGTTGTATGCAAATGTTTAAACACCCCTGGTCAAATTATATGCTTTGTTGATTTGAAAAACAAGTATGTAGCATCTACACAGAGCCAACATAAAAATATGTTGCTGTTTCTACAATTGCAACATAATGGAAACAAATATTATAATGTGATTTTTTTTACATTTATGTATTTAATAACTTTTGAAACAGCCACTTCTTTAAATGTTCTGTTTCTAACATGATGCATTCATATTATCCTAGTAGTTATATTATGGTTGTGCATCAAAATGGGTAGAGGTATGTTCTTAGTAGAGGATGTGTATTTATTTTCACTCAAACATGTAATTAGACTCAGATACTTGTGGATTTTCCTGATAACTTGGAAGACATTACCTTATCTTTGCTTAACACATGACTCATGAATAAAAGGTAAACACATACCAGTGCTTTACTGGAATTGTGCTAAATGCTAATAAAGCTACCAGTATTTAATTAGGCTACAATTATTTCTCTCCGAAAAGATCAAAATATGCAGAGGTATGTTCTTAGTAGAGGATGTGTATTTATTTTAACTCAAACATCTGGGGGCTCAAACATTTGGACACAACTGAATGTGTCCATTTAGTTCTGTAACTGGAAGTGGTTTGAATCATTCTGTTCGTCCTTGTGTCTGATCTGAACGCAGGACTTTGTAATGGGCTTGTCTATTCTCCTCCGAGGGACAGTCCAGGAGAAACTCAACTGGGCCTTTAACCTGTATGATATTAACAAAGATGGATATATAACAAAAGAGGTATCCTAATTCCTTCAGCAGAAACAAACTTATTTAAAGAAAGTTATTCTCAATATTTTAACTCTGGATACCAATCCTTGATGATGTCCTTCACACAGGAAATGTTAGACATCATGAAAGCCATATATGACATGATGGGAAAATGCACATATCCTATTCTCAAAGAGGAAGCTCCAAGACAACACGTGGAGATATTTTTCCAGGTGAGATTTTTTTTATTTATTTATTTTTTGCGAACACCTGGAACAACTATTTTGTTGCTGTTATATTACAGCTCCTTTTGTTGTTTTCATTTGGGAACATCTCCTGTTCCTTCTGTCGTGTGAATGGATCAATGTAAATGCTACAAGCGTATATGGAATAAGATTTTACATTAGCTGACACCTTTTAGAAAAGGGGGTTTTGAGAAATGTTTTAAAAGAACCACTTTAGTGGTTTTATATGAGGATTTGGTTTTATTCTTTGGTTCTTGAAAGGACCATCCAGCAAAATGTTTCTTTAGGAAACCAAACCAGGTTCCATGGCACCAGGCAATGAACCTTTTCTGACACACTTGTTTTTAAGAGAGATTATAAATGCCTTCTCTCCTGGGAAATTAGAGATGCAACAGGTTAAGTATATGAGGAATGTATTAGTAATTGTTCACAACTGAGTGATGTTTTTTTATAACTAAATAGACACTTATAACATTATTCTCAGTTTGGCATCTTATCGTTTTGTCTTCTTGAACTTTCTTATGAAGGGGATTCTTCACTTTCCTTGTTCATCGCTGTACTGTTCACATGCCGTTGCAGTTCTGTGAGGATTTCAGAGCTTGCTTGCATGGAAGTGGATCTGAGGAGGAAGCTCCATGCCGGCAAATAGCATCGCTTTGTGATGAGAGTAAAATTGTTAATTTTTTTGTCTTGTCAACAGAAAATGGACAAAAATAAGGATGGAGTTGTCACCATAGATGAATTTATAGACTGCTGCCAAAATGTAAGTTATCACAAAATATTTTTAATAATCCTTTAATTGCTTTTCATAACATGGTTTAGTATTTATGCGTAAAACTTGTAAGAGTTATACCTAATCTGTTTATAGTTGCATTTCTACCAAAAGACTCGTGCCTGCGCTAGATAACTGGTATAAAATAATCGCTCACTGTGAAGTGTATCATGGTTCATCCAAATTGTTTGCCCTGATACTCAGTACTGAAAAGGGACCTGAAGGTGAAACAGATATGAGAAAGAAATGTTTCATTTGTTAAGATGTACGTAACTCAAAGGTCTACAGTGTCTACAGACAATAACAGGCTCCAGGTTTGGTTCCGTGTGTAGTTGGGTTTGGAAGCCAGTAGCTAGAGCCCTCACTGGGTGAAAAATCTTCAATGGCTGACACCAGCCTTGTGGGTTGCCTTATTAAAATATAATGCCCTGTGGTTTTATGAAGCCATCTTCTCATGTGGCACCAAGTTCAAATGCGAAGTTGAAATGTCTCACCTGTGCTTATCTGTCCTCTGCAGGATGAGAACATCATGAGATCGATGCAGCTTTTTGAAAATGTCATTTAATATCTGAATGGACCAAAAAAAAGTCACTGGTGTCTGGCCAGCCCCGACAGGGACCTTTCTGCTCCACACACACTGATCTCCTCATGAAGACAAATGCATTTGAATGGAATACACGAAGTCAATCCATAAAACACCATTCTCTCAGACTCAAAGCACATTCAGTGTCCTCTCATTATAGCCCCTTTAAAGGGTTTTTATTTTCAAGGATTCAGTGCAAACAGTGCATCACACACATGTTTTATCAAATGATAGGTCGTGCTGGAAAGGCTTACTTTTTAATGGCCCATTCCCTATGTTTTTTTTTTGTACATTTCCTTTCCATTATGATGAAACAGGCTGTTTTTATTTATATGTTTTTTTTTAATGGCCTCTGTTCTGATTGGCTGCACTGCAAAAAACACAACATGGCCAAAAGTATTGGGATGCCTGATTTTGGGACTTTAATGACATTGCAATCAAATACATATACATTAATTTGGGGTTTGAGCCCCTTTTGGAGCTTCCACTCTTCTTGGAAGGCTTTGCATAAGATTTTGAAGATTTTGTGACCATTGTGTAGAGCATTTATGAGGTCAGGCACTGATGTTGGATGAGAAGGCCTGGCTCACAGTCACTGTTCCAGTTAAAAAATTGCAGGATGTGGTTGAGGTCAGGTCATCTTTGTGCACTGGGGGCACAGTCTTGCTGGAATAGAAAAGGTTCTTCCCCTAACTGTGGCCAGAAAGTTGGAAGCATAATTGTGTTGTCCAAAATGTCTTAGTATGCTGAAACATTAAGATTGCCCTTCACTGGAAGTAAGGGGCAAAAACAGTTGTGTCCAAATACCTTTGTCTATATAGTGTAGATTGTTGCTTTCTGTCAGTGAAATTAAATTGTTCTGTCTTTAGACTTTCCATAAGGACTGTGTTGACTGGGTAGTGAAGGGTACCTTTTTAAACTGTTAGATGTACACAAACCAAGTAAAACTCCATAGGCCCCTTAACATTATCGTGTTTAAGTTTTAACACATTTAAACCATTAAAAAGCCTTTTTTTCGGACACTAAATTGCACACGTTGCATAAAGATGATAAACAGAAATAGCCTTTATTTCTGTTGCCAGGAAGAAGCTGTGAGGTCAGTGTAGGATTAGCCTCAGCCAGTTTGACTCTAAGCATAGCATGTTTTTGTAAACACAGTGCATGAGGAAACAGGTTTGGGATGTCATTACTAAATATATTTTTCCTTTAACTATAAATGTGACATTTCAAAGCTTTCTAGCAGCAAGTACCTTAAGGTTTCTTTGTTACTTTTTTAAACAACCCATATGAACTTCCACTTATGCAAGCTGTGACGATATACTTCAGTTCCAACAGAAACATTCCAGGGTGACACTGCAGATGTTCCAGCCACCGAAAGTGAGAATACACATCCAGAGCTATGAAAAAGAGATACTGTATAATTTTTCAAATGTATTTAATATAGATATAAAGAGTGTTTTTCGACTTCTATTCACGATTATTTGCCAACCAGAACAAAATAATAAATAATATGTATATGAAATAATAGATTCCATGTTTGTTTTCATATGTTGAGTTGGGTTTGGAAGTTAGCAGCTACAAGCACATGAAGTGTTATAGATTTATTATAGGAATCATACAGTCAAGATATTGCTGCTTTATATGTATATATATATATATATATATATATCTAAAGTCCTATATTTAATAAAAAATGACATGCTGTTATGTTTACATGTAAGTTTTCCAGCATTGTGTCGCTGCTCTCAGAGCAACAGTATTACAGCTGGCTTTTATTTTCACAGGAATCAAACAGTTTGATTTCCAGCACTGCAGAATTTCATTTTCAGGCTGTTTCATATATTTTGTGGTGGAAAATGATTTTATCAGTATTTGTCTGTCTGTTAAAAAGTCTATCATTCAGAGTGAGGATCAGCACAAATGAGTGTGCATCCTGTCAGAGGTTCTGTAAGTCCTGTAAAAATGATTTTGCTGTATTATTTCTTTCTGGGTGTTGGGGATGCCTATTATCATTTTAAAAACAGATTTCTAGCCCATGAAAATTACATGGCTCTTCCATTACATATTTTCTATAAGGCTACAAGTTTAAAGCATCCTTTCATGTCATCCCTTTAATGTTGTTCCAAGGCAGATTCACCCCCCTCCCCATTACTCGGTCTGCTTTTTTTCCTTTCATTCCTCCTGTTTTCCGGCATTAGTACTGATTAGCTTCCACTGTCTAAATCAAAGACACGGGGCTGCGATTGGCTGCGCTGCAGACTGAGCAGCAAGCTTGCTGGGTAGCAGATGTAAGCTTTCCGTCACCCAGTCGCATCCAAGAGCATTTGGAGTCCAAGGGCAACATTTGCGACGGCTACGAACTACAGTTACCACCAGCAGCAGCATATTTTATTTTGTGGCTTTGGGTTCTTCTTTGAAAAGGCTGTTTTGCATTCAACTGCTGTGTAACCTTCGCGCCAATGGTTTCTTTTGCCGTTTGTGTCTAATTCATGCATTGTTCACTGGTAAAATGTAGACAAATCTACACCCTTGTGATCCTTTGTTATACATTTTCCTGACTTGTTGATAGACAGGGGAAATGTTTAATGTGGAACATAACAGCTCTGTTGTAGTTTAATTATTGTTTTCTGAGTTAAATGGTCCGATTTAAAACCCTTCACTCAAGTAAATTGACAACCCACGTGACTGAGATGGGCTATTGATTTGGTGCCACCTAGTGGTGACTTGATGTACATGCAAGTTGCATCATAGGTCCATAGGTAAAGAGAAGTTGTGAACTAATTTAGGTTTGAAAATTGTTAAATATTTGTTTCTAATCTGTCTCTGCATTCTTAGAACATTCTTCCAGCTGCCTTTGGAAACATGATGTCATAGCACATATGCTGTAGAGCCTGAGATATTGAACATAGGAACTCCTGTAGCGGATGTTGTGTGAAGGACTGGCAGTTGCATGTTTTTGAATGAAGCTGAACGCTTCACTTTGCTCGTGATTGGCCCTTAGTGGGGGGGTAGTACTGAATGAAGCTGATCTAGTGCTCTCTGTGCATATCACGTGTCCCAGTGGTACTAGACGACATAGAGGCAATTTGTGGCATAGATTCAATAAACAGCTCCGAATGTACATGCTTTGTTGTGTTTTGTCTGTCAGAGACACCATAACAAATCTGTCTCCTGTCCTTCAGTGTTCTGTGCTCATTAATAATCACAATTTTAAATATCTGATATGAAAATCAATTAAAAAGAATGTTTCTTGCAATAAGCAGTGGTTATTTGGTGACATTTTCCTGCTGCTTTTTGAGCAAAATGGACAAACTAATTTAGATGCAGGTTTTTATCACCTAAAGTTTTTTTTTCCAGTGAAATATTGTGGAACCTTGTTTCATTTAAGTCTATATTTAGTTGGGTGTTTCTAAAAATCAAACTAGTTTTCTCAGTGATGTGATCACAGTTCATTTGATGGTTAGAGTGATATCAGCACAGCAGAAACACCACCAGTCAAATGACGAATGCACTTTTAATTCAACATTTTATAAAGGCTTCAAACTGAAATGTCTGTGGCACAGCATCTTCATCTCAACAACCAAATCCTGAATCAAAATCAACATCCATCTAGATTCGAGCTACTATAAGCAGGTACACGGTATATGTACATGTCTACCGATGCTCTACAAAGGTTAAGTACATGGGATACCTGAGGTATGGTTGCAAACAAACCATAGTCTTTCGATTACACCTCAATTTGTAATAAAATATACAGTCGACTTCTAGAGAAGTACCAAAACAAAAATTAAGGCAGATTTTCATTTGATAAACTTTTCTGGCCACCTTGTAAAGCAGATATATTCCATGAGACTGGAAAGACATACATCTTCTAAAAGATACACTGCATGTTATTTTTTGGTTCTAATATTTTAATGCTGCTGATTGAACATGTGTACAAAATGCAGCATAAATGGCACTATAATGACGAAGACAAAGTCAAAATAAAGGTTACAGAAAGACAGAGTACAAAAAGATAGGAAAGGAATGCTTTTCCTTAGTTTTAGTGAATAAATGAATAAATACTTCAATTACATCCCTTTTAGAAGTCAAGATATTTTTATGATGGCCTTTTTCTTGATGTGTGGAATGTATATTTAAGATATGTTTAAATGTGTAATTGTCATTATCCTGCTGTTAAACAGGGCATATAATAGAGAATTAAGGAAGCAACTGGTTCGTTTAAGAACCCTATGTTTATTAACGTTTTCTGAAAAGGCTTGGCCTTAACACATAATGGTCCCAAGGAAAAATAGGATTGTTTAATCCCATTATGGAATTCTGCTGAAATTGCCAAATGTGTACTTGAAATCCTGGAGGGGTAGTATGGTCATCCAAAGGCAGCTCTGAGAATAGTACCGAGTTCATGATCTGTGCTGACACACTTTCTCTGCTTAAGCATGCCTGTGTGTTAGGTGAGAAGCTGCCTGATCTCACGATGGACGTAACACAGGAAGTCCATGTACGATGCTCCTCCATGTAGACCTTTATCCTCCACTAGGTTTTGGCGGAATAGAATCTCTGATCTGTCCTTTGGCTTCACAATCACCATCTGCAAGCAGAAGACATTGTTGAAGACCTACCACAGAAGCTCAGCCAGAATAATTACCTAGATGCAGACCTAGCATTATCCAGATTTTATAATAATGACTCCTAGGTTATAAAGTAAAGTGGCCACACCTGAACACACCACAGCGCAGAAAAGTACAAAATTCTTTCTCTGCATTTAACTCATGCTCAAATTTGAAGCAGTGGGCTACCACCAATGAGGGACACCAGGGGAGCAGTGTGTGAGCACAATCAGTGCTGCGATTAGAACCCACAACCTTCTGAATGCGTGGACAACACCCTAACCACTAGGCAACCAGTTGACCCAATATCAGAGCAGTTACAAATACACTTCATTAAAAACTTCGTTATCTAAATTGTATTGTAATTTTACGAAAAAATATTGCTGTACCTTCATGGAGTTTGGCCGCCGCAGAGAAATGGCAGAGATGATGGAACGAAGCTTCTTAGAGTGGGGAGTGTCCAGCTCTGGCAATGAAGTCTGCAAAAACAAAACAAATAAATGAAATAACAATTTCATGTTTTGTACAATAAACTGAAGTTTTGGACAAGTCAATAAAGGGCTACACAATACTGGACAGGTACATTTACAATGATTATGTTGTTAACGTGTCACCTGTCAAGGGGTGGGATTAATAGGGAGCAAGTGAACAGTCAGTTCTTAAAGTTGATGTGTTGAAAGCAGGAAAAATGGGCAAGCCTAAGAATCTGAGTGACTTTGACAGGGCCAAACTTGGATTACTGTGTCAGAACATCTCCAAAATGGCAGGTCTTTTGAAGAGTTCTCACTTTCAAAAGTGGTCCAAGAAGAAACAACTGGTAAAATGGCAACAAGGTCATCACACTCAAAGCATGATGTGCATGGGGAGGAAAAAAGCTACTGAAAAAGTTCACGCTGGCTACAAAAGAAAGGACTCTTGCTTGCTCTGTATGGGGCAACAGAAGTGGTGGTATGGTCCGATAAGTCACATTTACTTTTACATCATGCAGACAACTGGGTGTGTGGGCCACTTCCCTGGGGCAGAGACGGTACACTATAAAAAAATAAAGGCAAAACATGGCAGCAGCGTGGTGCTTTGTGCACCATTCTGCTGGAAAACCTGGCATTCACATGATGGTTAATTTGACATGTACAACCAACCTAAACATGGTTGCAGACTAAGCACAGCTCTTCATGGATTTACTATATACAGCATTAGGAATCTTCCAAAAACATCACAAAAAGAAAAAGGTGATGACTTCGCCCCCAAATTCCAGAGATTTCAGTCTTTTTCAGCATCTGTGGAATTTTCTGGACAAAGTAGTCCAGACTCATGTTGGCCCTAACATGCCATGTATCAGAAATATTTTGGCAGCACAATGATCTACACAATGATTGGTTCTAATCATATTACCTTGGGTGTTATAGTTTACTTAACTTTGCAACAATTATTTAACCTTAAACTATGTTCATTCCTTATTCTCATAAGAATGTATTA
>JBBKCR010000012.1:11169279-11185401 GCA_037577295.1 Ladigesia roloffi | reverse complement strand
TATATATATATATAAAAATTAGTTTCACAGTAGTTTTAGACATAAATACTGTCAATTGGCAAATACTGGATAATTAGTTAATAAATAATATGTCAATAAATAAGGACTGGGTCTTCATTTTAAGAGGATAATCAAAATGTCCCTGAGGACCATGTAAATGTCCCTGAATATCTGGGTGTGACGTGTGTTTATGGTCTCTAACCATGTCAGGACTGAGGTGGGCCAGCGAAGGCACGTTGAAGAGGCTCTGGAGGAGGTCAGGAGGGCAGGACGGACCCAGCCACACGAACAGTGTCTGGCCATTCTCCAGCAGGAACACTCCTGTCTCAATCAAACGCTCCTCAGAGCAGCGCACTGCAGCCGGCACTGCTTCACTCGCCACGTCCATGGAGTGCTGGAAGAGACCATGAGAGTAATGCGACCAAACACACTCTAATAAGCCTGATTCAAAGGACAGTGAATACTTCAGGTTTAGCAGACGGGCGCCTCCACAAACAAAAAAACTGGCTACTTACAACACTACAAAAGAAGGTTTTAACGCAATGCACTTAAAAGAAATGCAAACGGCCAGCTGCTGGTTTCTGATATAAAAGACAAAAGTGAGTTAAGTGATTTTTTTGTTTTCATAGAACAATTAAAGGAGTTCTTTAGATAAAGGTATTATGCTGTAAATTTGTAGAATTTGTTCTATCCCAGATGGAAGAAACTGTTCATTTAACAGCCCAGTGGATTCTTGAAGAAGAAAATGAAACTGGAAGCTTGTTTATGAAGCAGTTCAGTTTGCCTAAACCTCAAACACACTTTTGTGTCACATGTACTGCAAAACTGCAATGGTTTTAGTTTCGAAGTCAATATCTACACTAATTTCTCAACTATTTCAACTCAAATATTTCATATTCTTTAAAATGTTCAAATATTAATTTATAGCATTCAGCACCCACCCAAGAAGGCAACACATTTTCAGTTGTATAGTAAATACATCAAACATTTTTCCACATTGACAGTTTGAAGCTAAGTCAGTAAAACAGTAAAAAATACTTGATTAAAGTCTAACTAATATATTTGTCTCTCACTAGTTACCATATGCATTTGGAATGAGTGTGTTCTCACCACTGGGATGAGGCGTGGGTAAAATAGGAGCTGCGTCTCCTCCACTCCCATAGACATGATGCCAAGTCTGTGGAAGGCTCTGTCATCTGTAGAGAGATCAGTACTGCCCACCAGAGCTGGAGTCTTCATCAGACTGTTCATGTACACCGGGAACACCTTCATAGCATCTGGCAGGATCAGCTACAGACGAGAATATGATAAGAAAATAAAGGACCAGTTAACAAATGATCATTTAAATACATTTGGCCTCTTCTCTTTCTCTGAGAACAGGCTTGTGTAGTATTTATCGCACCTGACTTGCTGCAGAGGGGCTGGCGCAGTTCTTCCTGTAGCAGGCCAGCATGTGAGCCGTCTGCTTCACCAGAATCTCCCTCAGCGTCTTCACAGGCTGGTTTAGTATTGCATGGTAAGCTGAAATACCAAAGAGAAACAGTTACAATGAACAACATCAGGGTGTTCAGCTCTTAACAGATTTCTTCTACGGCATCATATTACACATTATTTTGTTGTATTACGTCCTTCTGGATCAATTTCTTTATTAGTGTATTTATTTTTACACCCTTCTACTATTATCTGAAACATGAAAAGTTGGACTGTACTAATATCATTTGAAGAATTTTACAACTTCATCTGCAACAAAACTGAAATCAGATTAGGGGGGCCCCAAAGTATAAAAATCAAAAGTAATATCCTTTGATACAGTAACATTCTTCTGGGGAGGCTTTACACTAGACAGGAATATTGCAATGATTTGATTGCATTTCGCCATAAAAGCATTTGTAAGGCCAGGTACTGATCACAGTTCTGATTATTTCTGGATCACAACCACAACTCCAACTTATTTTAGAACATCTACTGCCATTGTATTTCTGTGGAGACTACATGAGCTGTGTGTGTGCACCCTTTAAATCAGCTGAATTTTATAATTAGATACAGTAAGATAAGAAATTACACTATATATTTGACTCCAAAAGCAGAGGTAAAGCAAGCACACCAGTGAGTTACCTGACTTGGCAAAGAAGTTGATGAGTGCATCAGTTTCGCAGCTCTTATAGAGCTCAGAGAGCTGAGAGCTACAGTTCAGACTCAGATTGTGGACCCGCAGCCGCCTCTGTCCCGCGATAGAGGTGTACAGCAGAGCGCACTGTAACCAAGAGGCGAGCACAAAGTAGGTGAGCAGAATTTGTGACAGGTAAGAGTTACTAAAGTGTATGTGATTCATTTTTTTTTTTATTTCATAAATGTGCCTGTTGTGCAGGAAATCTGCAGTAATTAAACAGATGTGTGAAAGGATAATAGAACTGAAACCCCAGTAAGATTGTCAGGGCAATTTATCCACATATTTACCTTACACTTCTTTAACCCAAAGTTATTATATTTCCCCTGAAACTGCTAGGCAGGGCTCATGTGTGAGCAGGAGCAGAAATGTCGTTACATTGAGTAATATGCTGGTAAACTCTTCATTTTTGCAAATAAATAATCATCAGAGTAGCATAAGTATTATTCTATTATGATACTGTGTGCCAGACCTTATATGTGCCACAGTCTATATGTGAAATCGCAAGAAAATCAACAAGTTCTGTAAGAGCTCAGATAATGAAACTATGGGAATGTTGAAAAAGAACAAACTCATGGAGCCTCAGGGCCCAATTATTTTGGGATTGGTTTCCCAGACAGAGATCAAGCCTAGTGTTGGACTACCCTTTCTTTTTCAATGGAAAATATCCACTTACAGCACTACTCAATCCAGGACTAGGCTTAATGCCTGTCCGGGAAACAGACCCTTGGTGTTTATGAAATTCTGTTTCTTTTCTGGTGTATGGGATACCTGTATTAGTGCCCCCGTCTCCTCACTGAGTGTGTCATCATGTTTAAACTCCACTGTAACAGCCTTGTCACAGTCCACTGCAGCCATCTCCACATCGGTGGTGTTGTTCATGTAGACAGCACCAAAAAACTCTGTAGCCCTGAAACCTGAAACACACTGAGAATCAAACTAATGGCTCGGGAATATGTTACAACAGTAACACACACTGAAAAAATGTAACGGAATGAATGTACATGGTTTTGTACATAATATTCACATGAATAAAATATAGGACATTCTGCTGAAATTCGTCTTTCAATTTATTTATTTAAATTTGTGGTATCACTTAGTCATTTGTATGTACACATTTGTACACATTTGAATTAAGTGAATTTAATGCATTATTTTTACAGTGTATAGTTACTTTTCTGTCCTGCTGTCACACTTCCTCTTGTCTCTTAGTCCCTTCAACTAACATGTTCATCACTGGGCAGGGACAGTATTACCTGTGCTGGTGCGGACACGCATGATGGCATCAAATCCAATGGACTTCTCCACATCTCGCCTCAAATCATTGAGGAAATGTTCCCTGTCTACCTGAACCTGCGAGTGGATAACGAGGGTGTGAAGTGACCACAAGGGGGCAGTATTTCCCAACACTACAATTTAAACGCATTATTTATTCACAGAATATAATGTATTACAGTACAAAAGAAACTACAATTGCCACTGATACTCATGCAAGTTTAAAGATTTTTACAATTTTAGAGTTATTTTCTATATTGAAAAAAATCTGTTTTTTGCTATTTAATTTTGATCATGTTTTCCTTATCTCATATTACATTCTTGAATTTGATTAACTTTAATATCTTTGCCATTTTAACCATAATGTTTAGACTTCAAATTTTTTGGGTGGTGTAGTTAACTGAAATTAATATGAAATAATTCAAAAGGTTTCCCTGAATATCAGTCTACATTACTGCCCAATTTGTATGTGTCAATACACACCTGGAAATTGCTGTATTTGTACACTGATCCGCCAGTACGAGTGGGGATGTCACCCATAGTGGCTATGTCCACAAACTGGTTAGGGAACAAAAAGAGGTCCACGCAGCAGCCCTGGGCAACACAGTCTTTAGCCAGCTGCTCATACACACCCCGCTGTGGCTGAAAAAGCGTCTGCAAATACACAAACATATTAGTCTTGTTGCTTAGCTCAGTTCAGCTCCTTTGCATTCTCCTTTTGACCTCTGGCTCTTACTGTTTTTACCTTATGTTTGTGAAGATTTGATGGAGGTAGAAATGAAAGGGATGGGTAAATAAATAAGGCACCTTTTCTTTCTCGGTGTTCACCAGCTTCCTGTCGTCTCGGTTCTTCAGCTTGCCTGGAGCCTCGGCAGTAGGGAGTGAGGAGTGGAAGATGAAGAGCTTGCCACTGCACTCAGCTGCCTGAGGAGACAGAGGTTTTGTTAATTTTTCTCAAATGTTTGGGGGCTGGTGAACCATCAAGTTTAAACAATTAATGAAACAGAAAACTGTTGTAAAACTGTCAGAGGACAACTGATTAAATGTTTATTGAGAAAAGGGATTTGGTACTTGAAGAGACATGGGGGTAACTAATGTGAAGACGGAACTGTGCCAGGAACGCCAAAATCAGTTAACACGTTTTCTTTCGCTTTACAACAGAAACTCAGTGCAGCTTTTATTGTTGGACACCGATATTTTCTAAATATGATCACACATTCAGAATGGAATTTAGATCAATAAGAGTTTCATACTGATCATTAGAGTAAACAGTGACTAAAGTGTAGAATAAAGTTCTGTTCATATTTCTGTTTGCTTGTGAAAACTAACAAAAATCTTTACATCTTTTGATAATGTAAATGGGGCAACAGCTCTGAAAACAAAACGCATATGGACCAAATCCTTCTTTGTGTATTTTAATAAAACAACATAAACCCCACTTCACCCCTTAAACACGGTGTTTTGTTACTGTGCCTTTAAGGATGATAGGTAAATGACCTGCGTTTTGATTGGCTGCCTATTACTGTGGCAAAATTTAAAAAGTAGAAAGAGTGTAGATTCGCTGTTGTTGACTAAATTGGAACACACACAAATGTGCTTGTTTTTGTGACTTCACAATTCAGTCTATAGCAGCGAATCAACACTTTTAATAGGTTCTATTTTTGGAGTCCAGTTTATTATATATGGCATGTATGGACTAAGGTGAAAACAGTATGTTCAAAAAACAGTGTTAACATACTATTATTTAAAGCACTTCATTAAAAAAATAGTTTTCTATGATGTCATTGATGACAAATCAAGGCATTTTGCCTCAGAGTTAAATGGTTTTGGTGTTCTGTACCTCTTTAAAGGAAACATAACCAAAATGACAATAGTAAAGAAGAGTTGAAATCAGAATTACCTTTAGAGCCTCCACACCGGCTTGAATAACTGGAGCGAAAACCGTCTCACTCTCATTGGTGTCTGCAAACATGTCTGGGATCTGGTCTAAAAGACTATGAAAGACAAAAGATTCACAGAAATATGAACTTCCAAAACAATGTAACATAACCTGCATTTCTCAAGTAAAGACTTTTATTTTGAAATTGAGATTTGGTGCTGATGTTCAGAGAATTCTCATTCCTACACAGGCAGGTGTACATAGCAAGTTTTCAGAAGTTCCTATTTTGTGTTAAAAAATTACACATACAGCTGTATATTGAATTTGAAAATCACAACAAGGTTTATATTAAAGTCTAAAGCTTCCTCCTGAAACAAAGTGGTGTATAAATACGATAATAATCCTACTTGTGGATGACACTTCGTGACTCCTGAAAGTTGACAAGGAACCCATCAAGTAGAGGCACAAACATCTCCGCCACATCCGATACCACCATCATCTGAGGCTGAGCCAGTGCACTCTTCACATTGTAAAAGTGCAGAATCTTATTGTAGGTGACAAAGCCCACCTTGATGGCTGTATTCTCTGCTCCTTCCTCTCTAAAAAAATATAAAAATATAAAAAAATAAAAAAATAATTCCAGAAAACATGAAATATGCTACATAACAAAGATGCTGTATAATTAGCCTTCATATTAATAGCTGCATATATACTGTATATACTGCTTAAATACTTTGTTTTAACAGAAGCATCTTTTTTTATAGTATTTTGATGACTCTGAGCCCTCACTCTGAGAGAAAACTAATTTAAACAATTTCACAGAGCACACATTCATTGACAGAAAGGCAGATTAATAACTTTATGTCGGAATAATGCTCTATTTACACAATATCAATAGTTACATTTACACAGTGATGAATGTGTTCTCTTCTACTGTGTATTTGTAGTGCTGAGAACCACTTCCTTAACATAAATCATTGTGAAAGTTTACATAAGCCAACATGACCAGGACCACATTCCTTATGTTAAAACTTCTCTTAAAACAAGTAAAATCAGACATAATGGAATGAGTTTATTCTAGCTATGCACCTCTTTGACTCTTTCCTAATTAGACAGGCCATTAGGACAGCATGCCCTCAGTGCTGTGGAAGGCAGATGCTCAAATGAGGTTTTTATGTGCTCAATAATACGACTAAAAAGCCCCCAAAAGCTTCCTGCAAGAGGGATTTGAGTAGAGACAAAAAATGTTTCTGAAAGGCCCCAAAACTGCTGAGCAAAAGCTGTACTATGGTTTCAATTAAGAATCTTATCTCTAAGCTTATCACGGGTCTGAGTAAGAGAGCAAAAGTCAAAGGTACACGCACAGCTCCAACTGGAAGGAAACAACGTAAAAGTTGTGCAAAAGCTACTAAAGAGTTACAACACCAAATATGCCTTCTTGCTACAGAAATTTATCGGATTTATTAAGGTTGCCTGAAGTTATAACTACTTTGCTATTTCTAGATAAATGCTGAAATAAAGACAAGTTGTAAAGTTATTTTGCTGTTGGAAATATATCTGGGATTTGACAGCTATATCCGGGATTTGTAGTTCTTGCCAAACAAAACTTGCAGACTGTACAATGTATTGCTGGCTTAAATTACTCTACATGCTAAATCTGTCATTATTTATACAAAGAACAGACTCAAAACCAATTTATCACTCCAAAACACACAGCATTAACCACTATCATTTTCATACCCGTTTTCAGGTTTGAGTTCTGATGAAAAACAAATGCTGACATAAAATATGTACAAGCTACCAGCTGTCCGCCCGGTTGAAAGTTCTGTCTTCTTTACTAAGAGTGGTAAAGTAAGCCATATAAAATCATTGGGTGTCCAATATGGTTCTCACTGCTCCAGTGAGCAAAGCCAGGAACAGAGGGGAGAACTCAGATTTAATACCGCAGGCTTATTTGGAGTGTACTACCAGAGTGCTTATGAGGTGAGGTCAGTTTTCCAAACAAATACGGACATACCCACAGGAGATGCAGGAAAAGCAGAATGGAATATTGTAGAAGAAAGATATATGGGTGGTAAATCAATATTTCTCACTGGCCAAAAAGTAGGTAAAGATAGGAGCAATGTGCTCTACGGAGTTCTCTGGGATTTGGAACAGCTTCAGGACTGCAGTCGACATCATAACACACTCTGGCCCTCCTCTATCAGCCCCCACACTAAACCTTGCAAGCCGGAATTTTCGAATGATGAGATATTGGAATACTTCACATGGAGCTTTTGTTGTTTCTTTTTTTTTTCTCCAATTTTTTCTTCATTACCTTATTTGGCATGGAATTGGGGGGCCTTTTTTTGGGAGGACTGGCTTGCATTCCGAGCTGACAGCAGCTCAGACATGTGCAGGTTCCACCTGAGATGTGCTGACAAAAGAGTGAAGGCCTTCACTGCCCAAGGTCATGTGTGTGCTCTAAAGAGCCTGTTAGCCACCCACTGCAGCTGAGGAGTGTGGTGATGAAAACATGGTGCAATATATCCTGAAATTAATGGTTTGCTTAAAAGTTACCTTCCAAAAGAGCAAATTCTTCATTCAGGCTTATAAAAAAAGGTATCTGAATGGTTCATGGCTGAATTTTAAGGCTATTGTACCCTTGATTGAACTGAAACATTCTTCACGCTTAATAAAATGTTTTTTAGTGTTTAGAGATGACCGTGTGATGTGCAAAATAGCTGTAGATGGCACATACTGTAACTGGTCAGTACAATTTACCAACCCACATTCAAAAGTGCAATCAAACAAATTATAATCCTTTGCATCTCTTCTCTAGCCCATCTAAATTGTGTATATATTAAAGACAATACAAGTGAAGTAAACTGTGACAAAAACGATCAAAGTAGCCCCCCTTACTCACTTTGGAAGTCGGTCCAGGAGCGTCTTCAGTTCCTCACATATCAGTTTGACAAGTCCACTCTTTATGTTGTTGTAAGAGATATCGATCATGAAGATATAAGCTGGAGGATTTGGGGGCTTATTGTTCTGAGAAAATGAAGAATGAGAAGAAATTAATACATATAATATTAATTATTCTCCAATTAAAACCAAATGTCAACTGAAACTAATCCTAGCAAAAACTTATTCACAGTAGTAAAAGCTAACTGCACTCAATCTATGCAAACAGTCTTGCAAAGGACAATTGGGTATTACATTTCCCACTGAGGTTCTACATTGTTTGCCTGACCAAGGAAAAGAATACAGAACCACCTATGCCCCAGTTATGGTTTTTGAGTACTCAACTATGCTTATGCTATTATATATATATAAAAAAATAAATATATATGAAGAATTAAACTGTACATTCCGTCTAGGCTTTAGTAAATGGTGGGCAGTAGAAGCAGAACTTGGTGTTCACCACTCCGTTTCCATGTACTGAACACTGTGCACGTCTGTGGCTTTTGTTTAATACAGCCATGGGCAGAATTCTAAACATTAATAAACAGCAGAGAGAGAAAGCTGGAGTCAGGCAACAGAAATGGTGTCAGCCTATAATTTAGGCTCTCATGTCCATTGCTGGGGGTCTAAGCTACACCTGTTTTTGATTTCTGTGTTGTTGGTTTGACTTCATCTCATAATGCTGCTATAGTGTAATCAATTGTCAAATGTTAACAGCAGATAAACACAGGAAACAAAACATTTAGCAAACATACCGTATGCAGCTCCAGTTTTATGACAGACTTTCAAAGCGTGTAGTTGCCAGAAGTCTAAATTACTTACAAATATTTTCTCAAAACTGGAATTTTCCCACTGCATGTGGTCATTGTATAATGGCTTGTAATATGATACCTACAGCATTCTTTCTGAAAATAATCCTTTGTCTTCAGACTGCAGGACTCTTACAGTGTTGGAGCTCCAGATTTAATCATTCATCTTTGAATGAAAAATGCCAAGCTCTTGCCAAAAAGCCAAGCTCTTTCAGTTGCTCCTGGGGCTTGCTGACCCTTTGCAACAGATTCAAAGCCCATGTTTTCTCAGATGTGTTTCTGACTGAATCTCATTTGTTTATAAACATTGAACAAAGCTAGCCCAGTTGAATTTGTATTTATGTATAATGTATTTGTTTTTTTGTCCTAAGTCTATGATGCCTGAAATCATAATAATAGTACAGCATAACAGTGCAGTGTGCAAAGCATACTACCTGCAATTAATATTTAAACATAAAATACAGGTTTGGGCCTCAAATTCATGTGTTGTGTATTGTTTTGAAGAGGCTGTAAACAGAGCAATACCTTGCAATAGTCCAGCGTAGCAGTGAACTCATAAGAGCCTAGGGACAGTTCTGGCCTTTCGTATAGGTCGACTCTTCGACCCATGTGGTCCAGATGCTGGAAATAATGGACAGGAACTGGAGGTGGGGGGGTGCATAATATGTATTACTTTATGTTCAGACCAGATAAATATCCTCATAGGAATCATACATTTGTCGTCCTGTTTCATTGTATTTACACAGATTAACTGTAGGTGCATTATTCTGTTAATAACTTTGGTACATAACATTTTTGCATTTTAAAATTCACAGTTCACAAATGAAAAATTAAGCTGCAAATAGTACATTTATATCCTTCGTTTGTGTCATAAACACTTTGCACATATCCATTTTTCAGCTCAATCCAATTCAATGCTACCCAGTCACAGTGAAGTCATAAGAAGTTTGTTGAAGCACAATCAGGAGTAGGCCATCAGGAAAGACTTAATATAAAGTTAGACTAGTGCAGTAAAAAAGTTTGTTTAATTTATAAGCACATGTTGTTAAAAGGTAAATTGAGAATGATTACTATATTTGGTACATAACTCACACAAACATCACTAAAAAAATGTCAGGGGGGAAAAACAAAGATAAATGCAGCCATTAAAGCTGATTATTCACTAACCAAAATAAAACGATCACAGTGACACTGTACGATACAGACCTTCATTAACGCAGTTGCAGAAGCCACATTGGTAGCGCCGTCCTCCGTCAATGAAGAGCATAAAGGGGCACATGTAGGCCTTGCAGCGGTTACAGCGGATAGGTCCCGCCTCTCCATGATTTACCATGTACAGAGGAGTCTGTTCGACATAAAGAGAATACAGAGAAGACAGAGACAAACGATTATCCAGTTGAACTCTAACACGGTGTCTCCAGAGCTTCTGCTTACAATATTTAATGTAGTGTATGACATTACTGTTTGTAATGCAGTCGGTGAGGCATATGCCCACATCCATATGTTTCTTAGATCGGGCAACTGAACAGTAATCTCAAACCTAAAATGCATACGTGGAACTAATTGGAATAAGATGCTCTCTGCCTTATAAGAAGGGATAGCTTGTTGTAAACAAAGCTGGAAAACTCGCAGCCAATTAATTACACTTGTTTTGAAGTATTTTCGTGCAGTACACATTTTAGTGCTGGGACGAAACAGGCTGACTGAAGGGGTAAAGGACAACAGAAATAAACTGCAAACATTGGAAAGGTTGAACGGTCCATCTGCAGTTTAGGTTCCATCATCTGTATCTTGTTCCTTTAAGGACTTGGGCATCAGTGTGTAATCTGAAACTTGCCTGAATCCTATGCTTACAACAGTTTAGAGAAATGTCTTCCCAAAGGTCTGCATAAAGTGTTTTTAATTTCATTTGCATTCATCTTTTTTGTTGACATAAGACTAAAACTTTACATCTCAGTTTTTTGCCTTTTTCCCCCCCCAATCATTTACAGTTTCAGTTTCATAATGAACAGATTAATAGAACAGTCCATAGTTGGGAAAATGTCTTCCTTCTGTAATGTTACTTTTATGGTCTGCTTTTATTGGGAGAGTTTGAAAAAGCTTTCATCCAAAATGAGATTGAACTTTAAGCTAATTAGCTCCTTGTGAAATAGTAGACTAACATTGCCTAAAAAGGACTTGCAGCACAGTTCTGTCAAGGACAGAAGGCTAACAGAGACTGAAAAAAGATCCCTGAATCACACAGCATTTGCAGAACTCGACAAGGTGTCAAAACAAATCTTCATACAGTCCCTTCTTAGAGTGAATAAAAACATGTAAATTAGCACTGGTAAAGTTGGGAAAATCCATTGATTTTTCAAGATTTCTGCATAATGTACTTTTTGATATGGAAACAAGGTTATTTGGAGTGCTTTGATGTGCAATGCTGCATTTCAGATAAACATACAGAGCTATTTTTTGTGGCAGTGATAGTCAATGAGCACTGACTCTACATACTTCATTTTTGGGCACGTTGGCAAAAGGTTTGATGATGGTCGCCAGCGGAACTTGGCATTGCTTGGCAAGGTCAGCAGTACAGGGAAACGAATAGGCTGTGCATCGCATGAATCTGGGACTAGCATTTCCTGAAACAAAAATAAACAAAGAACATTATTTTTCCATGAGCTTCAGCTTTTGCATTGCCTAATGCTTCTTAGATGAAGATCAACTTAATCATTTTGTTCCTGAACTCACCTTGATCTTGGACTGTGAATTCGGTGGTGACCAGAGGAGGCACCTGGCCCCTGAGGTTTGTGGTGTAGAGCTGACCACCTCTCTTAGCCTGATCATCTTCAATCACTTGAGTCTAAACAGTGAAACCAAGTGCAATTTTCACAAAGTGAAGCATATATCCTGTGATCTACAGAATTATCTTAAACCACTTAAAACCACTTCAATCTGCAGGCATCACATTGAAGGAGATGATGAACTATGCTCCTTCAACCCCACCATGACTTTTTAACCTAAGACATATATTTATGGTCACATATGATTGCTTTTGCATGAGTACATTGTAAACAATAGCATAGGGTTGCAGTAGACTGTTCTTACTGTGCTAGGTATTGAGTCTGGGTCCAGCTTCTTCTGAGGAGGTCCAGCCATATGTGCAGCTCCTCCAGGGAAGCCTCCTGGGAAAGCACCAGCCTGTGGCCCTGCCATCTGTGGCCCTGATAACTGCCCACCGTAAGGTCCTGTAACCGCAGCAATGATCAGGCTGGACAAAGTTATAACTTAACATATACCTTGTCAGAAGAGGTTCTGCAACACCGGGCAGGTCTAAATGGTGCTACAACAATCAGTTGTGCAAAAAGCAGAGCTATATAGGATGCAACGTCAGCTACAATATTTGATGGCAAACACCAACTAAACTTGGAAAGGCTCGCTGGTCCGAGACAAAAGATAAAATTGAATATTTTGGTCAAATCCCAGCAGATCTAGATCTCTGTTTGGATCTGTTATGGGTTACTAATGGGCACTGTTCCTAAGAGAAAAGGAGTAAAATTGTGTTTCCCTCTGAACTGATAAAATCTTACGCACTATCCTATAACCGAGAATGTAGCAAGATCTCAGAAATTAAATACCTCTCAGAAAGAATGGCAAGTATTTTTACATTTGTGATGCACATTAAGGCATGCTGCATCTGCACTGACAAACCATTTACCTGGCTGCTGTGGAAATCCCTGAGATCCTGCTGGTTGTTGGAATCCGCCTCCACCCACTGGGGAAAAGCCAGGTTGTGGGTTATGCATTCCCATGGGTGGAGCTCCCGCAGCACCCATGGGTGGGCCAGCGGGCATTGGTGGGCATGCACTCATTGTGGGACTCTGAAGGCCTGTTTGAGAAATAGGTGGATGTCCCATCACTGGTGGTGAAGGCATCTGGAAAGGTGGTGGTGCTACTGAACTGGTGGGTGACTGAGGGGTCTGCATGGGGCTTTGAGCTTAATACAAAAAATACAAAGATATATGAACATACTTCCAAAAGTTCACAACTCACCGCAGTACAAAATAATTATCCTAAGAGTGAGAAACTTTCATGAACAATTTTGTGTTCTCAAATACTTACCATATCCACCAATGCTCATAGCACTCATCTGATTGGTTATCGGCTGGGTTGGAGGAGTGGGTGGAGCCATGCTGTGGTAAGTGGGTCTTGGAGGGGGCTGTCCATAGGGAGGCATGGCAGGGGAAGAGACTGCAGGAGGGAGGGGGAACCTAACAGTAAAAGAAGAACAGATGAAATTGACGCTAAACGTTTTATAAATGACAAATAACAAAATACTCTTGAAAACTGATAACAAGGTTACTTTTGAGAGTGTGCCCCATTTTGCTGAATGGGTGACCCATACTGGCTGGATGCCGGTGGTGGAGGCATACCAGAGGGAGAGGAGGCTGCTGGCTTCAGCATACCTGGAATACAACAAAAAGGAGCCACAATATTATGACTATATCCTTAAGGGATTACCCATTGAAAAAAAAACTGGCCAAATGTTCCAAGGAGTATAAATATCTGACAAACTAACCCCAAAACCGACATAGAGATGTCTATTCTATGATATCTCATTTGTTTGTGAATTTTTCAAGCTATAGCATAACAATAACTATAAAAAGATGTCACATTTTGGCAAAACACTCTCATACAATCTGACTTATGAATGATTTTAAAGAATACAACACACATTCCTGATCCATTAAAGTAACTGATGAAGTTATATACATTTACTTTGGCAACATGCATTTAAACACCAAGATCAGATTACAGTTTATTATATGCCAAGAAACCAAGAAAGAATATATATATATTTTTTGTTCAATGCGTATATGTATATATACACATGTATACTAGTAAGTGTTGTCAGTTTTGAGTAGTCGGCTCTGTGATATATCTACTATGCAATAACAAGATGAGGCCGGCAAAAACAAGACTGAACGGGATTTTTATGTACCTGCTGGTTGCGTAGCAAAGGGCTGGGGCGGTGCTCCATAGTGCCCATAGTGGGACTGTGGAGGGGGAGCTCCAAATCCAGTGGAGTAGCCCACCATTCCTGGCTGGGCCTGGGAGTAAGGAGGTGTAGCAACATAACCCTGCTGGCTCATCTTCCTGTTAGAATCCTTTCATTCCAGACTAACAAAAGACCAACAACCTGTAAAGTATTTATATTCATATTACCTCAAACACATTTTTGCATTAACACAAAAAACAATGCCACGTTAGTGGATGCAGTCATTGTAAAAATGAGGTCATTTATGTTGTTCAAGGTTACACCAAATCTTAGGCAATCCCCAAACTCAGATTTCATAACACATTTGAAATAGAAGAATAAATGCCTGACATCATCACACATTGATTCAATATAAGTAGAAAAGATGGGGAACATAACAAAATCAAAATGATTTTATTAATACACTGCATACCCAAGTTTGACTACAGTTTCTATTTTTGCAGTGTAATAAAAACAATACACCAATATTTAATGCCTCAACAAAGCCTAAATACGTCATTTTGACTAAACATGAGTGCATACATTTCTCAGCCAAATGCTGAATTACAGCTTTGCAAAATGATACCCTATTAAACTCTGGTGAAGCTTAAAACCTAGTGGTGATTATCCCCCTGATTTGCAATGATAAAATGTATCATTTGCACACCTCAGTCACATGGTTACTGAACACATCTGCCTTATGTTATATTTGCACATGTTAGTTATTATTTATTTGTAATTTTTAGTTTTATATCTTGTAGTTATATTTTGATATTCTTACAAATGCGCCATGGGGGGCTTGGGGTAAAATGGCATTTCAATATGCTGTAAACTGTGTATATTGTTGCATTGACAATAAAAAAAATCTTGACTTTTGAATATAGGTTTATTTAGCCTGTACTATGAAATTACAACACACTGAAGGCGTTCAGTTTTGGTTCATATCACTGAGTCACGTGTGAGAGTTACCTGTACCAATGGACTATGATAAGAGCAGTGATTGCACTGGCTGGAATCCTCTCAACACTGTGTGTCAATATGTTGTGCTTGTGAGTGTAAGATAATGAATCAGTTTCTCCATCACTTCCTCTAATGATCAGAGGATCTATTGCAAGGCATGTGCCTGCTGATTTAAAAAGTCCAATTCTGTGCAGTTGAAGCCCTTGTCTGCAAAAAGTGAAACTCCCAAATATAAATTTGGGACTTCCCTTTACATAGTGGAAGCAAATCTGGCACATATGCAGAGCAACCTGTAAAAACCCACTCAGCCTGTTGCTTCAGCCACTTTATAAATCTAATCTGTTGTAGTGGTGTATGGAGATGTTTCACACAAGGCCTGGACAAAGATCAGACGTTTCAGGTAGCAAAATCAATTAATAGTGCATGTATAAAGGCTTTTTGAGCTAAAAAAAGATGGACATTCCGCTGATGTGGGTCCAGGTTAACTCCCTTTATGGAAAACATCATTTAGCATCTGCCCAGAGCTGCCACGTCAAAGATGGCAATGGTGAAATGCGTGATAACATTCTAACAGCAAGACGACATGGAATATCGTTTAACAGCTACTTCCCAAGTTTGAACACTGTTAAAAAGGGAAACCAGCTGTGTGTGTTGTCCTGTGCCCTGCAGTCACAGCTGTGTTTCGTTCTGTTCTGCTATGTGGGCTCAGAGGAAGGAAACTGACATGCTACAAACTTTGTCGTTTAAATGACCTGACGTTGTGCACCACCTCGATAGAAATGTCATGTTTGTCTGGTGATATGTGAAAGTAAATACACTAACCTGGAAGGCAGGAATAACGCCGGGAGTCCTCGCTTACTGAGGCTGAGGAGGGAGAGAACGGAGTGCCACGTCAAACCCAGCACCGGAGCTTGCTGCCTGCAGCGTCACACTCTCGCCGCCTCTGCGCATGCGCACGGCTGTAAGACCCGCTACACGTCAGCACAGAGATGCAGATGTGCTGTGTGTGTGTGTGTGTGTGTGTGTGTGTGTGTGTGTGTGTGTGTGTGTGTGTGTGCGTGTGTGTGTG
>JBBKCR010000012.1:11139025-11154631 GCA_037577295.1 Ladigesia roloffi | reverse complement strand
GTGTGTGTGTATGTGTGTGTATGTGTGTGTACGTGTGTGTGTGTGTGTGTGTGTGTGTGTGTGTGTGTGTGTGTGTGTGACTGAGACACCTGGTGTGGACTGACCTAGAATGAAGAGGAGAATGTGAAAGTGTTATTTACAGTTTGGCGCGGCTCGGCTGTGGCCTACACCCTGTGCGTGATAATAGTGTGGTCACTGCTGTCTAAAATTAAATAGCAATCCGGAGTGATGTCTTGGACCTCAGTCTCACTTTGCCCTGTATAAATAGCTGATTGTTATGTTTGACAGGAGTACTGTTCGTGAAGACCATTTAAAATGATATTATTTATTGCACACAAATGGGCCTCAGAAATGGCTGCTATTAAATGTATAATGCTGTCAGCGTTTGTGGTGCCCTGCTTCTATTGCACTTCTCCAAGAGGAGCTAAACTACCTGATTAAAATGGACATGCACACCAGCACTTTTGGACATGTGTCCATTTTGTTGGTGACACGTCATTACATTTACATTTATGGCATTGAGCTGACACTCTTATCCAGAGCAATGTACATCAGGGCTCAAGAAGTGCACATCTGTTCCTTAAACCTCTAAAGTCCAATTTAGTCAAAGTTCACTATTCAAACAAGGTACTGCAGGTACACCTGAACAAAACAGGTCAAAGAAAAGTAAGAAATTAAGCCAAAGAATGGAAAGCATGGAGGGGATCTACGCACGGGGGGTGGAAGCAGAAATTAGAGGCAAAAGTAGTCACCTTGAAGTGACTAAAGTGACTTGAAGTGACTAATTTTGAAGACGTTGGTGGTTTTTCAGATGGCAGTTGAAGGCAGCGAGGGATTAGTGGCATCACCTACAGAGGGGTAACCTCTCACCTAACTCTAGATTTAATATTCATAAGATTTCTTGTTCAGTGTCTACTAACATTATTTGGAAAATACTAAAGATGAGCAATAAGGCAAAAGCAATAAACCCAAAAATAATATAGACAGAATGTTCTTCATATTTTTTGGAACAGAAATAGTGCCACATTTAGAAGCCATAACATGAAAAAATAAATAATTATTTTTTTCATATGTGTTTTTCGTATGTTTTTTCTTATTTGACCACTTATGAGTTGCCATTACCTCCCATTCCATATGGTTAATTTATAGGAATTAGTCTACAAAAAGCCTGTGTTTTGGTGACACAATATACATTTATTTTCTTCTATTCACCCAACAGCATGTAAGCCCTGCTCCTCAAAGGTGAAGCTGAAAAGAGTGTTTCAGTCTGGAGTGCTGTTTGATTGAGACAGAATAGGGCAGCGAATCAGAACAGCAGTGATTGAACAATACCAGGCTGGTCCATCTTAAGACACAAAGTGATATTGAAATAGGTTCATGTAGAAATGAATTATGACTGTTGTTGGTGCATAAACCCACATACATGTCTACCAATTCAAATGTTTGAAATCATTTTTTTTTCATTCACCATTTCACAAACTATGCAGTATTACATCAATAGAGACCCTTAGAGCTTAACTGGTTTATAAAAGCTGTTTCAGTGGTTATCCAAGTTAATAATGTGAATTAATATTAGATTTGCAAGTGAACCCTTATACATACTTAGTTTAATTCTGAAGGAAAATAACTACAGTAACATATACTTACAAGATCTGCAATGGTTTTGCTCTGAAATGGATTTTGTCTCTTACTATAACCAGAGATTGCACAGCAAGTTGTGAGCAGTGGAGACCATCTTAGAGGAATGAATTGTGTTTTACAAGCTGACCACCTTTCAGAAATGATTTGTGATGTGTGTGGAGTCACAGTAAAGGTCAGTGTTAAATCTCGCACTAGACTGCCAGCGTTGCTCCTCTATTCTGGACTTGTGTGTGACGGCCTTCTGAGGATTGTACATTGTTTGGCAATAGAGAGCTGTTCAGTGTAAAGTAGGGTAACGAAGTCTGGATGCTCCGCAACAAGAGAATGGAATACAGAAAATAATGTTCAAGTGTATAAAGTGTCCATTTGTGAACAGATCATTGCACAGCACACAGTGAGAACAGAGGGAAATTGTTTGCTTTATTTAACGCCTTCTCCAAGTAAGGCAGGGGTTTGCCAGCGAAGCAGCACCCGGGAAACAGTGTGTAGGGACGGTACCTTCCTCAAGGGTATCTCTGTGGTGCAACTGGCAGTCCTGGGATTCAAACCTATTACCTTCCAATAGTAGGGGGAGGTCCCTAACTAACAAGCCTCCAGCTTCTCCAAAGTGGACGTGCTAGCTTGAGCGTCTAGTAACGTTGGGCATAAATTACTTGAGATTAATTTTTCATTTTTAATTGTGATGTTTTATTACTATTTTTAATTGCAATTAATTGCATGAAACAAATAAGGAGCTTTTTAACAGCAGTGTTCCATTTAACACAGTTACAGTTCAAACATTTCTTAAACATTAATGTAATCAAATCACATATAAAACAAAACAATTTCTACTAGAGGGCATTCACATTACATCTAGTTTGTTATAGTAAAACAAGTTCCTCTCAGGAGAGCAAAACCATTATAGCAGGGGGTAACATGCCCCCGGCTTTTCCCTTCCTGGAACAGCCGAGACGTAGAGTGCTGCACGCTCCCCCAGCCTGTCAGTTTGAGAGGCCATTGTTGTCGGAAATATAACATTTCTTGGGTGTTAAGTGTAACTGCTTTGTCCAGGGGTGGCAAGTGACTTAATTTCCTCAGTAATATCGAGTTTAATATATTTAAACCACAAATTATTTTTAGATATTCCAAAAATAATTTTGGCTTGTACGGAATAGTATATTTGTACATTTTAAACCATATGAACACAGTCGGTGTTCTTAAAATAAAGTAATAAGTAAACAAGTAAATATACCGAAAACATTAAGTGAGGTTTTTATGAATATAATGTTGACTCACTTAATTTAAATCATGATCAGTTATTTTCTATTTTTGATCCTGTTCTGTTGGTTAACTTTACTGTTGTTCACACCTCTCACCTTCAATCTTGATCCTTTTATTTTTAACTAAAAGTATAAAAGCCTCACAAACCTTGATTTAGTCTGTATATAACAGTGAACCACCTCTTGCCTTAAATTAAGCTCTCCGATGTATGTACTCTCTCTTCCAGGTTGAGGAAGGTAGCCATGCATCCTTGGCTGGTTTGTGTGAGGATGATGAGATACTGTCGATCAATGGACAGTCCTGTTCCGGCCTCAGTCTTGCAGAGGTTATAGAGCTCTTTAAGGACTGTGCTGATGGTCTGCAGCTGCTGGTCAAGAGGTACTTATGAAACTATTCTATTCTAAATCTTGCACAAAATCTTAAAGTCAGACAGCAATATATAAACCACTACATTACAAGTTTATGCAGCAGAACAAAAGCGACTCATGTGATGCCTCAGATTGTTGTGGTGTATTTATTGTACTGAGATGCCCCCCTTACATTTTTGTTGCTTATTTCTGGGAGATGTAGGATTGCTGTCCTGCTGATGACTGACTTGACAAGTGGCAAAACAGCTGCTTTGTTTTTAGAGGCCCAAAAATGATCCGACTGTAGGTAGTTGTTGGCTTCTGCTGATGAGATGCCAGGGGAGTGTAGAACACTCTGTTACACATAATTAATCACTGAATAGCTCATGTGTCTCCCTTTTTGTTGTAATGCTGTTTGTGACCTTCCAGCATATAGCACACATAAAGGCTGGCTCATTAAACACAGTGACCTTTTAGCTTGTTGCCTCATTTGATACTTTTAATGATTCACAACATTGTGATCTTGCTTTTACTGATATACTTTTGGTTTATGTGGGACTGAGTGTATGAAGTACACAACATTTCATAAAACTGATGTTCACTGTTTTTACTGATAATTATTTATTAGTCCTCACTTGCTCCAGTCATTTGTTTTGCTGTTTCCCATGGTGCTGTGTTATGATTGACTAAACCATCATATTACTATTACCGTATTTTTTGGTTGGACATCCCTGCTTTAACCAAAAGTCTTCCCTCCTTTGCAAGTTGTGTCTGATGCAAACAATAAAAACCAACATTAATACCCTTTAGCAATCTTACATTTATTTTACATGGTGGGCATGGCAGTTTAGAAACAACAGTAGTGCATCCATTGTAAAACATGGTTGTACACAGAAAGCTCTGACCATGGCTGACATAGACCTGCTGACACTGCAGTAAATTTGGGGGCATTTAATGACTTAAAGGGGACAAAGATAAAATGACAGGATTACCAGTAATTCTAACCTTAATTTGATCTGGTTAACCTTGCTTTAACCAATAGTTCTCCTTCACAGATGCTGTTTTCAAGGGAGCTTTCAGACAGTTAGCATCACTCTGCGCACTCCACCTTTATACAGGCCTCAGGGTCTGAAGGAACATTACATCACTGAGTCACAAGATATAGCATTTTATGGGGAGACAGATGGTGAAAACCTTGGAGGGAGCCCTATGGTCCGAACCCAGTTTTGCATTCCAGCTCTAAAGAACAGAAAAGGAGCAAGCCCTAGAAGCTCTGGAGATGGAGGAACTAGGTTGGAGATCACTCCAGGATCTGTGGTAGAGTTGCAGCTGTCACTTTCTCAGACCACCCTGGAAGAGGCAGGCTGTACATCACTGGGCTGTGCTCGTGGAGTTGAGGGAGAATTTTATGGCAAAAAAAACAATGAGGAAGACAACAGTACCACATTCACACCAGGCTGCACCTTCTACATACCCCGGCATGAGAGAGAGCCTTTGGCTCAGCGAGGAGTACTCATCAGTGGACCATCTGTTTCACTGGAACAGGTGGAGGTGACCACACAGTCAGATGAGAGAGACTCCGAAGGGAAAAGGGTGGGATCTGGTGAGACTGAAGCAAAGGCTAGTGATCGAGTGGATTATGGTGAGGGAGAGGGAGGGCGCACTGAGGAAGGTCCCACCTCCTCCTCTGTCTCCTTTGGAATTCCATCAGAAGAGGGGGACTCCGAGTCGGAGAGGGAGCTCAACAAGCCCAACAAGCACCGGGCAAGACACGCAAGTGAGTGACATCTTCTTATTGTATCACTTGTAATCAGCTTGGTTTTCTATCAGCATTTTAGCCCTACTCTTGTTTTTGTGATGTGAATTGTACTAAAGTAGTGCTTCTGAAATTATTGAAGTATTGAATTATTCTGAATTATGTAATTATTGAACTACTGTACACAAGAAATAATTGTACCTAAAAGTTCAGCTTGGTACTGTGTGTGAAGTTTCTCATACATGTTTCAGTGCTAGCAATCTCTCTATATTCTTTCAAACCCACTATCAGACTGTCAGAAATTATATTTTTAAACAAGACTATTTACATTTGTTCATATACCTCTAATGAGCTTGGAGGATGCATTATATTCCATTACAATTTTTTCATTCATTTTTGTACTGAAATTCCATGATTAGCTCTTACTAACCGTTGCATAGCCTGAATGCATGGCAGTGTTGAGCAGGGGGGTTGGAGGGTGACATGGTGAGGATAAGAATATCCTGCTGCCTGTAGGATAGCCATTTGACAGACACCAACAAGTGTGACACTGTTTCGTTACCTGATCCTTTAAAACTGGCAATCTTAGCAGCACTGAAAAGGGAAGTATTCGCTTCTCATTCGTGGCCATGCTCATCATGGCAGTACATACAAGAAGAATGTAAGAAAGTCTGTTCTGAATTATTCCTTTGTTTTGTGTTACATCATTGTGTTAAGGGGTTAAAATTATTTAGTTTAGAAGATAAGAGCTTCTAGAAAGGGATCTACACACCTAAATCAAATTCAGTGCATTACTTTTTTTTCAGTGCACTGGCAGTCCCATGTGGCGCTGAACACTGTCATTATGTCAGCCTTCCTTGACACTTTTTCACAGCTGTGAATGGCTAGCGTTAATGTTATGTATTATGAGTCAGTAAATGAGAAGAAAAATATAAATGGCACTGTAATTGGGAGTAATGAATGTGCGATGCCAACACTACAGAACTGACTGATAATTGTGTAATTGAGGGATAGTGATGTATGGTCCTGGTTCTAACTGAACATCAAGACAGAGACACTGCTTAATCTTTACATTGTAGAAAATGTTTGATCAAGAAGATCTTGTTTGTTGTTTGAGCAACAAGCTCCATTTGGTCTAGACCATATTGGTCCAGTCATCAGTTTCAGTTTAAATGACTGACTCAATGCAGATCAAGCGTGTGAAAAATAATGAATAACAAACGTCCAGTGTCCCTTTGTATGTAATTATACTTGCTTTTCAACATTTAATGTGTATTTATTGACCAGAAAATATCTTCATAACATAATGCATATTATTTTATGAGTGTGTTGTGCTCTCCAATGAATTGATGTCTTATCTTGTGTTAGTCATGCTACATATATAGCTCAATGAACTACAGTAACAATCTGAAATATTTCTGCCCTCATACTCTATCATCTTTACCTTACATGTGCTCTAAACCCCTCCCTTCTCTGTCTTATCAAGGGCTCCGGCGGAGTGAGAGCCTGTCTGAGAAGCAGGTGAAGGAGGCCAAGTCTAAATGCAAGCGCATTGCTCTACTCCTCACTGCTGCTGCCCCCAACCCCAATAATAAAGGGGTGTTGATGTTCAAGAAGCACAGACAGAGGGCCAAGCAGTTCACACTTGTTAGCTACGGAACTGGAGACAACGAACCAGAGGTTGAGGACGAGGAGGACGAAAACGACAATAAGGAAACACATACTGTTGAGTTCACAGTCCTAGCCACCAGTGAAACTGAACTTGATGAGGATTTTTTCACCAATCCCCCAGGCCACAAGAGCATTGTAACCTTTGACTGGGGCACTGGGTTGCTCGAGATAGAGCGCAAGCTTCACAACCCAGAAGATATGACTGCACTTCCTGAAACCAAGGGCAAAGGAGCCCTGATGTTTGCTCAGCGCAGGCAGCGTATGGATGAGATTGCAGCTGAGCATGAGGACATGAGAAGTAAAGGGATCCCTGTCGAAAGTATAGGGGAGGCTGAGAAGCATTACCAGCAGGTGGATGAGAGCCCTTACATTCAGGCTACTACCAACAGTCAGAATTATATGGATTTAAATGTGCACCACCAACAGCAACAGCAGCAGTACCAGCAATACCAAGAAGAGTATTATCAACAGCAACAGCAGAAACAATATCAAGAATACCAGCAACAGTTACAATATAGCCAACAACAACAGCATTACCAGCAGCAGCAAGAATACCAGCAACAGCATTACCAGCAGCAGCAAGAGTACCAACAGCATTACCAGCAGCAGCAAGAGTACCAGCAACAGCATTACCAGCAACAGCAAGAATACCAACAACAGCAAGAGTACCAACAACAATATCATCAGTCTCAACAGTACCAGCAACAGCAAATGCAACAGCAACAGCAAGTGCAACAGCAACAGCAACAGCAAGTGCAGCAATATTCACATCATATGAACGGAATGATCAGTCAGCAAACTGATGTAATGCAATCATCCAGCATAAATAGAAGTGCCAAGCCATTCTCTGTGCAGAATAGGGTAGCAGACACATTTTCACCATCAGAAAGTCAAGAGCAGCCTTGCCTTGGACAGGGTGAACAGATTGCTTCCAGAGATGAGCGAATATCTGTACCAGCAATCAAGACAGGGATACTGCAAGACAGAAGGAGGAACAAAGCTAAGCCAATGTTCACTTTTAAAGAGTCTCCAAAAGTTTCCCCAAACCCAGAACTGCTAAATCTCCTCACCAGAGGTGACAAGAAAGCAGGGTTTGAATCTGGCCCAGAGGAGGATTATCTAAGCTTGGGGGCAGAAGCCTGCAACTTTTTGCAGTCCCCTAAAGTAAAGCACAAAATCCCACCACCGGTTGCTCCCAAGCCACACATAAATCCAGCCTCTCCACCATGGTCGCCACAGCCAGAAGTTGCAAGCCAGCAGTTCCTTCAACATGCTGAAAATAACGTCCCACCAACTGCAGCAGCTCCTGGGCCTGAAGCCGACCTTGCCCCTGAAATGGAGTCCGCAGCCATACCAGAGCAAGCACCATCCCCCATGCCTGCTCCTGAATTACAGGAGGCACACACTAAACCCCCTTTGCAGGAGAGGGAAGCAGGGAATGTATGGGCTCCATCTGAACAGCAAATACAGCCAGATCAGCCACAAGAGAATCAACAGCAGCACATGAACAACTCTCATCCTGTCCAAAAACCACTTCAAGAACAAGCAAAGTTAGAGCCTCCTGTCACCTCTTTGGGTCCCTCTCCAACTCAAGCTCATCAGCAACCCCCAGTGAACACTTGGTGCCCAGCTGAAGTACAGCCAGAAGCCCTTACACAGAATCATGCACAGTCACACATGCAACTTCCCTGGGTATCTCAACCTCAAGTTCAATCAGAAGTGCAACCACCCACAACCATTCAAACTCAGCCACAGCTTCCTTGGGTTACACAGAGTCCACCAAAACCCCAGCATCAGCTCCAATCTCAGGCCCAAATTCAATCTCAGCCTCATCCTCAACCTCTGTCCCAACCTGAGCCCCAAATTAAATCCCAAATTCAGCCCCAACCTCAGCCCCAGCCACAACCTCAAATGAATTCATGGTCAACAGCACCGACACAGTCTGGACCCCAACCTCCGTGGGCCCATTCTCAAGTGCCAATGCAGCCACCGGTCAGTACTTGGTCTCAAGATGTAAATCAGAACCAAGTTCAGCCACCCTGGGTTCAACAACAACAACAGCAGGAAACTCAGGCATTACCACCTTGGACAGCCCCTCAACAGCAACCCCAGCCCTCTTGGGCCCAACCTCAGGTCCAGTCACAGCCCCAACCACCTTGGGTCTCACAAACCCAACCGCAACCAGCATGGACACAAGCTCAGACTCCAGTTCAAGCACAGCCTTCATGGGCTCAGCAGGCTCCACCACCACCGCAGCCTCCAGCACAGATACAGCAGTCCCAGAATGCTTGGGCTTCAGTGCCTACCCAGGTGCAACCACAACCACCATGGGCTCAACAGCCTCAAAAACATCCGCAGCAAATAATGAACTCTTGGGCACCTGAACAGAATCAAGCACAGCCCCCCTGGAATCAGTCACAACCTCCAGCTCAGGCACAACTGCCATGGGCTCATCAACCTCAACAGGAGGCCCCACAACTCCCTCAGAGTCAAAAAATTATGAGTTCATGGGTACCACAGCCACAGGAATTTCCAGGCTCCACAACAACTACTGAAACTCAAAAGCTGAACCAGACAGCCAAACCGTGGAGTCCACATCTGGCAACTCAGGCCCCTCTACAGCGAATGGGCTCATACACATTTGGAACAAAGGTTCCGTCACCAATTCCGACAAGTAGTGCAATGTCCCCCACTGGAATGGGATCAGCTTTTGAGATGCCAGCTTTGAGAGGGAAAGGAGCTGAACTTTTTGCAAAGAGGCAATCCAGAATGGAGAAGTATGTCGTGGATTCAGACACAGTGCAGGCAAACAAGGCAAGACCTTCTTCTCCTTCTCCTTCTTTGCCAACCACATGGAAATATTCGCCTAACTGTCGTGCACCTCCACCCCTGGCATACAATCCACTCCAGTCCCCCTCATATCCACCAGGTGCTATCAAGCAACCTCCATCCACTAGCCCTTCCCTTAAGAACAAAAATAAGAACAAAGAGAAAGAAAAAGATAAACCTGCCCCCAAACCCCTTCATGTTCTGGATGTCATGAAGCATCAACCCTACCAGTTAAATTCATCTCTTTTTACTTATGGGCCAGCAGTAGAAAAACTTGCAGCTGAAAGGGAGGCAGCTGAAAAGCTTGCTGCTCAGCAAGCAGCTGAAGCCCAAGCTCATGCTCAAGCTCAAGCTCAAGCTCAGGCTCAAGCTCAGGCTCAGGCTCAGGCTCAGGCTCAGGCTCAGGCTCAAGCTCAGGCTCAAGCTTATATGCAAGTTACTGGTCCTCCAAACCAAAGCCAGCATTTGGGATACAATCAAGGTCCTGCCCCATATGGTTTTATGCCACAGCAGCCCCAGCCAGCCCAACAGCAATATGGGATGTCTGGTGCCTTACTTGCTGATGGCTCTTATCACCAAACATCTGCTGACAGCTATCAACCTGCTCCTAATCCTTATCAGCAATCTCCATATCAACAAATATTTAGCGCCCAGCATGCTTACCAACAGCCTCCTTCAAATTCCTACCAGCAAGCCCCAAGTCCCCCCTACCAGCAGCTCCCTCCATACCAAACAGGCCCTAACCCAACTTATCCAGCTGCCCCGGCACCAAGCTATCAACCAGCTCCAAGCTCCTTTGTGGTACCTTCTACAGTAGTGGCAGCAAGAGCAGGTTCCGCCTCAGGAAATGGTGTCCTTACTGCCCCAAAACCAAAATTCGCAGCCAAAAAAAGTGCCGCACAGGTTTGGAAGCCTAGTGCTGTTGAAAATGCTGAAAAGTAGCTTTTTTGCCATAAGAAAGCTATGATGCAAAGCTGTATATAAAGGCGTGACAAAAAGCATGCAAGAAATATATACATTTTATATGTATTTTTTGTCACCAAAAATTTGAAAACATACTATCTACAGTTACATGTAAAGCAGAGTTTACTTTATAATTGGTTTCCCAAACATAAGTGTACCAGTGTCTATTTTCTTTATATTACAAAGTTAAATCGAATGAAAATATATTGTACATGTATCACCAGGACTAGGCTGATGTCTATTTCTGGTAAAACTAAATTTAAGTGTGTACTTAAAGCGGATACATTAATCTATTTGATGACTTGTCCAAAAATGCAGTGTTGGTCCAACTAATGGGGATGAGGAATAGTGATAATTGAATGATCAGTGAGAATAAGTAAGGCAAAAGAGCGAGTGTTTGATCTGATATCTGAAGATATCCACTGAGCATTGCTGAATACCTTCCACACAAATTGTAGTATTGAAGTAGAAATTGTGGTCTGTAGATGATGAATTAGTATTTTACAATCTCTCAGTGGTTTCAGTAAGCAGATTAGCTCACATAAGTGAATTGTGTAAGTATGGATGTTTTTGAACACTTGATCATGGCTAAGTTTGAACGCAGATGCAGTGCAGTTATGGCCATTTTTTACAACTTGATATCCAATTATTTATAAAAACTATGAATGAGAAATTTTAAATGAATATTATGTTTTGAAAGTAATATTATGTTTTACTTTTTTATTTAAAAGCAACAAATATGTGCTATATCTGATGTTGGGACAATGCTTTATTTCATAAAGCCTTCTGTAGATAATGTGAGATATACTCAGACAACAGGTACGGTAGGAAGTACAGCTCAGCTTTTGCAACAATCATAGTATTATGCTGATATCCTTTATTGTTTAATTTGATTTAGGAATTACACCTGGCTTCATTCTTGGCTGCTTCACCCTTTATTTTTTTCTGTTTCTATCAGTTTTATTTTATTTTATTGTGGGGAAATAAGCATTGAAATTCTAACTAAAGGGAAAGGAACAAGATGTAAAGTGACTGCATATTTAGAAGACCTTCATTTGGAGGGTTTTGTAATTTGCTAGCTTTTGTAGATGATAATCATGTTCTTTTATTTTTCATTCTTTTTGCGTGATTTTTCCTCCTAGTGCACTTTCTGTGAGATTTGCCACAGTGCAATTAAAAAGACTCTCTGCCCTTCTGTTTTGGTTTCTTTGGTCCCCATTTGCATGTGTCTGTCACTTTCACCACTCCTTGCACCAGCTTGTCACTTTATCATGTTATTTACATAGTGCTTTCATTTAAATTAGATGTTTCATTGGACGTGATAAAATCAGATGTTCTCATACCTATGCCTGATATATGCAGCTTGCCTATCTTTGAATCATGCAGCATAAATTACTGTGTGCCAAATGTTGTGTAAAATGTCTGTGGAATATAAATCTGCCTTCTTTAAAAGAAAGGGTTAAAACATTATATGGACAAAAGTATTAGGAAGTCTGACCATTCTGAAATTGAATCCATAATATTTAATATGGAGTTTGTCCCTCTTTGCAGTTATAATAGCTCACACTCTCCTTTAAATGCTTTCCACAAGATTTTGTAGTTTCAGTGGGAATTTGTGTCCATTCATTCTGTACAGCATTTATGAGGTCAGACACTGATGTTGAACAAGAAAGTCTGGCCCGCAACCTCCATCCCAGTTCATTCCAAAGGTGTTGGATGTTGTTGAGGTCAGGGCTCTGTGTGGCCAGTCAAGTTCTTCCACACTGAACTCATCCAGCCATGTCTTTATGGAGCTTGCTTTGTGCACTGAGACACAGTCATGCTGGAATTGTGGAATTTTTCCACAAACTGTGTCCACAAAGTTGAAGGTGTTGTCTTAAATGTCTTAGTTTGCTGAATCAATAATATTGTCTTTCACCAGAAGTTAGGACCCTAGCCCACACCCTGTGTCCCTTGTCCATAGTCATTTGTCCATTCAGTTGTTCTCAACCAAGTCCCCAGACAGGTCTTCAGATGATCTCTGGGAGTTCCTTAGGACATTGAAATAACACCCTGGCTCCCCAAAGAATATTTCAGAGGATGGTTCTTTGAAGAACTGTAAATCTGAAAATGTTTTTTCAAGAACTTCCATGTAGTCTTTTATCCTGGTTAATTGTTTTCCCTAGATCCGCATTTATGCTCTTTTAGGAACCATTTTGGACCCTTTATTATTATTTTAAACTACGTGAAACCCCAAATCATGTTCTACAAAACTAAGGTTACCTGAGTTCCAAGCACTGTGGTGAGAGCAGACTGGTCAGAGCAAGTGAGTTTCCAATAGTGGATCTGCATTTCATCATGCACTTGTGGAAAGCAAAGGCTTGTAATTTGTGAAATATGGAAGTGATATGACTTAAGGCCCATTGCTGGCCAGGCTCTGGCTATTTTTGGAAGAATCTGATATATCATACCATGACCTGAAAGAGAAGAGGCCACTCTTAGACCACCTGTCTCTTTATCTCATTTAGATTTTTTCAGACTTTTACTGAAGGACTGAGACATATCAAGAGTTTACTAGGAGTTAACATAAAATTCCACTCATGCATTTAATGTGTAAAAACAATAGTGAGAGAAAGAACAAGATGTAGTCCAATCAACAAATAAAAGTAGTAACAGAATGACAAAGAAATGATTACCATTAAAACGCTAAAGACAAAAACTCAAAGCAAAATAGCAAGACAAAACAACATAGCAATTCTAAAATACAATAGACAATTTTTTGGAATAGTGTATTTTCCAGGAGCCTAGACAATCACCTGAGGATGATAACTGAGGAACTGATTAAACCTAAAATATCAGTTATACTGCATGGTTTTCCAACATCCTGAGCGAGAATCATTACTGATTTCCCTTTACTCAGCCCTAGGATAGCCAGAGTGATGTTTTGTTTAACAGCAAAACAAAGCCTAAGTATGAATCTTTTTTTGCGATAGCAGTACTACTATTTAATCACCAAGAGAATTGACTAAACTTAGAATGAACACCTTCTTCAACCATATATATGTGGTTGTACATGGTTTGCTTTAAACGTGGTTTGATACAATCAAAATGAATGAAGACAAAGTAAAATGAAACAGAGGTTTTCTAAAAGAAATGAGAACATTTAAGTCTTTAAAATGAGATGTGGATTATTAAAGTGCAGTTCTAATGCATCCTTGTGTCTGAGAAAATTAACCAGGCTTACTGTGCGTACATGTTTTTTATGTTTTAAATGTGCTTATTTTTGAAAGCGATTACGGAGATATCTGAGCTTCAGATCTTCTTTAACCATGTTTTGAGGACTAGCAGTGTTTTTGTATGTGATGACCAAGTTGGAAAATCATTTTACCAAGATGAGGATCAAATCAACATTAGAGTTTTAAAATCAGATTTGAATGTGACTTCTGTGCTGGTATGATGCTGTCCCTCTTGCAGGTCAGGACAATAATCTCAGCAGTCTGATTTTACCATAGATGTGTACATTTAAAATTACGGCTTTTAGCACATGCTTTCATCCATAGCAACTTCCATTCACTAACTACATGGGACAATCTCCCCGGAGCAACTTAGTGTCTTCCTCAAGAACCCGGTTGTGGTGTGCTGAAGCTACTTGGTCCTCATGGTCCAGTGGCAAATATCCTACCTACTAGACTTGCCACCTCCCTGAAATCTACATTTTTAAATGCAAAGTCGTTGTTGGTGTAGCGGTCATGCGTCCCATTACATTCGTAAATACAGTCATCAAAATCGCTGCCGTGACCCGGATTCGAACCGGGGTTGCTGCGGCCACAACGCAGAGTACTAACCACTATACGATCACGGCACGCCACGACTCTCTGGTGCTGTCAAAATAGCGGATAGAAGAGTCCTACAATATCCCGGTGCGGTGTTTTGTGCATTCATCTCGCAGCGACAAAGGACATGGGGCAGCCACGCACACTGTGTGCTGTTTCCCGCGTCCAAAACTTTCTGTTTAATTGGAAATATCCAACTTTGTGAAATTCAACTGGTGTGAAATTACAACACATGTTTTGTAGATTCTTTAAATTTCCCTTCTGCAGAGAGGGCAGGTGCTTGAGCACCTAAAACCTCTCTGCATATGTCTGGACGCCCTTGTTGGATTAAGCGACCAAGAGAATAAGTAATGCGACAATTTTATGTGTCGTTTTTAGTATATGCAGAGAAAGATAGAGAAAGGTTTCAAGTATGTAGTATAACGAGATTCCTCAAATTGAGCGCATTGTCAAAAATGACATTTTTTTTTTTATAATTAAATAATAACATTGTTGTTAAATACTTTTACAAACAGGGATTAGTTCATTTATTAACAAAAGTAAGCAATGTTAGAGTAAAAATGTGTAGGAGCATAATGCTCTCATGTATATTTTTTTGTATATCTATAAGAATTTTTAGTCGTTTGTTTGTTTGTTTGTCGCTGTGATTGGGGCTACAGGGGTAATCGCGATATTAGATTGGTTTTGTAGATTTATTGTAGTGCGGTGGGCCTTAAAAAGTAAACTGCATTTCCCTCCCTAAAACAGCAGGTGGCAGCACAGCCACAGACATTCCTGCTGCAAACACTGCAGCATTGCTAAACTCTGCTGCGTGGTTTGAGTGCAGGGGCGCAGCTAGCAATTTTGGGCCCCCTGAAAAAAAATATTTTTGGGCCCCATGCTTCCCCCAAACCAACACACGCGCACTACTAATGGAGTTTACTATTAGCCTATTATTAGTTTAGTATGTAATTAATTATTTATCACAACAGTTTGGTTTTGCATGTAATGGCTCCCTGATGAGACCTTTCAAGAAGGCACTACAAAAAATCTATATAATAATAATAATTCAGCCTGAGTCAGAATTTGTTATAATTTGTAATAATGAATAACCAACTGGTTCTTAGGATTAGACTAAATGCATGGATGAGATTGCCAGGGCATAGATGACCTACAGGCTAAACAAAATAACATTTATAGCCTATTACACAAACAAACAAACCTTAACATCTGTAATATCAACACATATTGACCAATAACTCTTAACACACTGACTGCCGCGCCGTTTTCGGAAGCTTCGTCCCAGACTGTCAGCAATTTACATAATTGTTGCCGATTTTTGTACAGC
>JBBKCR010000012.1:11117859-11138925 GCA_037577295.1 Ladigesia roloffi | reverse complement strand
CCAACATGGAGGACTTGACTTTAATTATCTCAAATCTAAACGATAAATATGAACAATATATTTCTTACTCTAAATGTAAAGCTTCACATTTAAGATTTAGACGACTTTTTATCATTCAAAAAAGCACCTGGCGACAAATCTAGCGACTTTTGGACAAACCTTAGCAACGTTTGCTTTGCATGTACAGTTACTTATCTCCCTGTTTCTGCTCTGATCAGTGAGCGCTCCTCCGGCTGAAAGAAGCTGCATTCCCGTGACCGCACGGCAGCTGACAGAGATGTGAATGAGCTGCGCATGTGCAAACGGTGTTGCGGACCAATCACTTACCTGCTTCTCCTTTGCTTGAGATAGAACTAATTAATTTGACCGTTTCTTTTGAAAATATGTTACGTGAGTGATAATTTGCGTCTTCAATATTCAAATATATGCATGACGTCCTTTTCGAGCAGACCTTAGCTACTTTCCGTAAAATAGTTGGCAACTATTTTTGAGATCTCTTTCTGTGAGAGTGATTTTGTTCAAAGAAGTTCATGAAGATGTTTAGAACTTGTTTAAATAGAGGTATAGTATGTCCCCTTCAATACATTTATTGGCTGACATTATCTCAGACAATTTGCAGATCAAATTGTTTATTTACAGTAAGAGCTGTCGCTACATACACTATTATATTTTGTGTGCAACAAAAGGTTGTATGAGCTGTGAGTCCCAATGACATGCAGCATGACAAAAGCTATGCAGTTTGGCTAAATTTGTTTAAATATATAGAGGATGTGACTATATGTTTATGGATTATAAACACTTGGATAGATGACAACACAATTCATGTTCACACATAATGCTTGTCAAAGCCTAATTAAAATTACTTAAAGGATGAAAATTTTAAAGACCTTAGAGGCTGAAAGTGTAGTTTTAACGAATTCATGTGTTAATGTGTTCATTTTCAAGAGTTCAGCACCAACCATGTGTCATTACTACTCCTACTCCTTCTACAATTGCTACTACTAATCCTGTTCCTCCGACTACTACCACCAACTCTAATGCTATTACTTCACCTACTCCTCCTCACCCTCCTCATCCAACTATTAATATTTATTCTTCTCTTCCTCCTTGTCCTCCTACTAGTACTACTATTCTTATTACCACTTTTACTACTACTACTGGTATTGCTCAAATAATAATAATACTCTTACTACTAGATCTACTACCTCTAAAACTACTACTATTACTACTACATATCCTTCTACTACTGTCACTACTTTTATTATTATTGGCCATCTTTGTACTGCTAACAAAAATAACACAAGGGTAATAATAATAATAATAATAATAATAATAATAACAACAAAAATAATAATAATAATCATCATAATCATAGTAATAATAAAATTATTATTATTATTATTTGTAGTAGTAGTAGTAGTAGTAGTAATTTTATCTTTATTGTTATCATCATCATTATTATTAATAATAATAATCGTAAGAATAATATTCACAAGATATTGTAACAGTTTTTACACCGCAGATGCAATTTCCTATCTTCCACAGAGTCAGAGGTGGATCTGGGCCGAAAAGTGAACACACCTAAAGAAATCATGCTGGAAGAACTCTCCTTAGCCTCCAACAGAGGGTCTCGCCTCTTCAAGATGCGTCAAAAACGTTCTGAAAAATATACATTTGAGAGCATTCAGAATGAAGCAAATGCTCAAATCAATGTAAGTGTGATTGTTGAGCTGAGTTAATAGTGCATGAATTTGATGTATATGTTATATTTTATGGCTCAACAATTCATGAACTATTTTGCCCCCATAGTTTTTAGCATCTTTTTTCTGTTCTCATATTCTTTCCTTTTTTTTTTTGCTCTCATGCTTCTCTATTCACAGAACAGTGTGATTCCTCCTGTACCAGGTGCTGAATGCACAGATGCAAAAAACAATATCAATGGCACGGGAGTTGACCAGGCCCCCAAAACTCCTGCAAGCACGTCTAACCCAAGCATTAATCCTGACTCTATAGCCCCAGGTTAGTATGAATTGCAGTGCCTAATGAAAACCACAGTTCGAACACAGTTCAGTCTTCAGATTAAGTTCATTTAGGGACAGATGTGTTGTCCCGGTATATGTTATTCTGGGGATAAAAGAATGCCAACATCAACACTGGTCTCTCCTAAATCTACAAAAGAGATAACTGAATTTGTTGTAGGATTTGTGCGTGAGATCTGTCTAGAGCTCTCCCTCTTGACTTTGTAAACATTCCTCTGTAATAGCCCTGTGCTTCTACAGGAAGTCACTGTGTCTTCTAAGAGCTGGTCCAGGGCTGCAGCTGTCTGAGATAGCATCTCTAACAAATCTTACCTCCCATCTCCATGCCTTGATGCATGCTCTTCTCTAGATTAAACAATGTTTTGGTGCTGTACTACGATGTGGTTTGTTTGCTACTGTAGTTAGGTTGCCATTCCAAAGCACTGGGTTCACCTGTGACTTTCAGTGGTAATTGACATTAAATGTACTACACTCACTTTCAGTGAGCTCAGTCAAATACCTTATTAACTTAAAGGAAAGTTAAATGACCACTGGTAATCATGCACGAACACACCACAGCACCACACAGTTTGAATAATGTGAAATTCTTTCTCTGCATTTAACCCGTTCACCAAGTGAAGTGGGGGGTTGCCAGCAGTGGGGGGTGCCTCAGGAGCGGTGTGTGGGACGGGCACCTTGCTCAAGGGTACCTCGCTGTTGACACTAGTATTGTTATTTAGGTGTATTTCATCTGGGCTCTGAGTAAACATTAGCAAGGGAATATCCCTTAATTTTGCCTGCTGGTGGCAGTCAATTTGCATCAGAACATTAATATAGCTTTATTATGAGTAATATATTAGTATAACATTAATCGTGTATTACCCCGCTATGAACAATAATGCCTTAACTTTTTCACATAATTCCCAGTTTGCTTTACTATGTAAGTTAAATAACTTTAAATAATTATGTGTACATTCATATTCATAATGACCTACAGAATTCCTGTAGCAAACTATGCTCTCAGTTGCAATAGTACTTTATGGTACACTACACTGGTTTCATACGTTATTATTAATGTTGTTGTTGTTTTATGTTGTTGTTGTTATTATGATTATTATGATTATCATTATTATTATTATTATTATTATTATTATTATTATTATTATTATTATTATTATTATTGTTATTAATTATTATTATTATTATTTTAATCTTCCTTGTCTTCTTTTTCTTCTTTTCTTCTTCTTCTTCTTCTTCTTCTTCTTCTTCTTCTTCTTCTTCTTCTTCTTCTTCTTCTTTTTCTTCTCCTCAGTAGCAGTAGTAGTAGTAGTAGTAGTAATATCAATAATAATAAAAAATAACAATAATAATAATAATAATAATAATAATAATAATAATAATAATAATAAAGTAAATATGAGCCTCCCCTCCCCATAACGTTTCTCACAGGCCCGTTTGATGGCTCAAAGTCTTTGTGCTGCTTCCTTGAGGCCGATAAACTCAGGAAAGTGTCTGTCCGCAGTGTGAGGATGATACGTGACAGAACACTCTCCTTACATAATCACTGTTTTGGGCTTGCTGGCTCCCGGCAGCTGGCAGAGATTTGAGGGATACTCGTTTGGAAAGGCCTCCCTGCTTTCCCCTACAGTTTGTACTTTGAGGACTTTAGGTTTAAAAGATGCTGCTGCTATTTTGTCTGTCACATTTTACTCCAAGACTAAGAAATAGAACAGTGTTGCTAAAAAAATAATAATACAGTTACTCTCTTGATGCAGTATACATATAACGACCCTCTCTATAGACAAACTAAATAGCAAATGCATGTATTAAATGAACGATAATAAGCTGATGACTACACTGTGTACAGTTCTTATTATTATACCCCTAAAAATCAATTTAGAGTATTTTCAGTGACTTTAGTTTTGTAATAGTGATAATGAAAATTGTAGGACATTCAGAAATTTGCTCACGGAGAGTGTTCTTTAAAGGAGCCTGCAGGCATGGTGCATTCTTTTCCCATGATGGCACAGCAGGTAATGTGTCTCCTTGACCTGTGGCTGTCTCTCTCTGCTCGGCCAGCCAAGGCTCATTTCTCATCTCCCATCACATGCTCTGTCTCTCCCGCTTTCATATGTGAGGTCCTTTTGCCTGCTCTTATCTTCAAGGCATTCTGTTTGCTGTCATTCCTTCTCTTGATAGCACAAAAAATAAACTTTTAAAAGTACCCTTAGAATGGGTCCTTTGATGCATGAATCAGTGTTTTTTTTTCCTAAAGAACCAGCTTGGTACTTCCAGTGACTGAATCATTTTTGTAGTTTTGATATGTAGAAACTGTACAGAATCTTCACATGATTTTTATACATCTATACATCCAACCCAAGAACAATTTGGCAACCTTTATTTTTAGAGTCTAAAGCTAGGCTAGGCAAACACCACCCAAGGATTCTCATTTGGTATAAGAGCTAGCAATAGACCGTTAATCTCAGGCTAGAAGAGAAAACTTTCTTTTTTTTTAACTACCGTAGTCTTTTTTACTCATCATGCTACTGGCAAATTAATATATCTATGCTGACAAAAAAAATCAATATGTGTTTACTGTGCTACTTTTTAGCACAGGATCATTGATTTGTTCCATATAACTCACACTTTTTAGGTTATGGAGGTCCATTAAAGGATGTTCCAGCAGAGAAGTTCAACTGTACAGCTGTTCCCAAATCCTACCACTCTCCTTGGGAGCAGGCCATCAGAAGTAATCCCTCTCTAGTTGACACACTGCATGTACAAATGCCTGAGCCAGAGACCAGGCCTGAGATACCAGAGTACAAGAGCTTTAACCGGTGAGTATGGCTGTCCATAAAAAATGTTTATAACCCTCGCTGTCTTCTGGTGAATTATGGTTTTATCAACAACCCTTCTCTCCTACAAGGGATATTGCAGAATCCTGGAATACTGCCTTATAGGGAAAGTGGGTCATATTTTCTAGGTAAAAAGATGCATCTCAGCAGTTCCCAAACTGTATAGCTGGAAAAGTCATTTTGAATTTAAAATAGTGTACAGAATTCAAGAAATTTCCCTTATTGTTACTCAAAATTGCATTTGTGAGAGGCAAATTGTTTGCCTCTCACAAAATTTTTTTTATTGTAATGAGATTCTGCTTTGGAGGATCTGTGTCCTCAGTCAGGTCCTTCCCCCAGTCGTCTTAGTGCAGCAACATGTACATCTAATCCGTTATTTGACTTCCTCTAGGGTGGCCACTCCATTCGGCGGCTTTGGCAAAGCACCTAAAGTCCCAGTAAAGCCACTCAAACTGGATGCTGTACCGAGCACCCCCAGCCTTCCACCCCTCGCAGTTCCAACTGACCCTGTGCCCACAAGACCCTCCTTCAACAGGACAGCTCTAGGCTGGGCTGGTGACAGTGCCCCTCTGGTTCTTCCCACTATGAGCCTTGAGTCTATGTCATCTGTGCCGCCCTTTATTATCCCTGAATCTGATGAGCTCTAAGTTTCACTCTCATTTCAGCACAAAAAAATTAATGCACTGAATTTACTGATTCATATGTGTATATGTTTTCCACATGGGTAAAATAAAAAGGTACATTCACCAACATCAATGATCAGGACTACCACAGGGCCAAAAGAAAATGTTATATGGGTCCTTTTCAGCATTGAAGACAAGTTATTATTAGTTATTGATGACAGTTAATTTGATGTCACCTTGGGGCTAAAAATCATAAGTGCACCTGGTAGTTTCTATAATTGGAAACTACAAGATGCACCTTTATGGTAAATGGAGCTGATAAATTGTTCGAGAACTGTTCATTTATGTTAGGTGTACCAAACAAAGTATTGTAGAGTGTTTAATACACTACTGGTCAAAAACTTTAGAACACCCCAGCGTTTCAAGCTTTTTTACTGAAATCCAAACAGTTCAAGTTCAATGAGTAACATGAAATTGTACAAAGGACAGTGCTGAACTGTGATGGTAAGTTTACCCAGAAGTGGGAAACAATTCTGTAGCTCCATGCAGGACACTCTGGTATGTGCCTGGTTGGTCGGGTTCATCCTGCAGAAAGATAGTGTCCCAAAACATAAGTCCAAGCTCTGCCAGAACTACCGTAGAAAAAAAAAGCAAGATGGTTGGCTGGAAAACATGGAGTGGCCACAAGTCCCCAGACTATTGGATGAACTGGCCTGAAGAGTGACAGCAAAGCAGCCTATAAGTGCTGCATACTTCTGGGAACTTTTGCAACAACGTTGGGACAAACATTCTTCAGAATGAACAACGAGACACTGAACCGTTTGAATTTCAATGCAAAAAAGCCTGAAAATTTGAAGTGTTCTAAAACTTTAAGACCAGTAGTGTATTTCATAAAATATATTACATTATCTTACATGAACATGAATTTGTCCTGCAGTTTTCTAGATTTAGCCATGATTGTGATTTTATTAACATGGGAATTATGTACAAATTTGAATGAAGTAAATTCAGTTCAATACCTTTATGATGTACATGAAGCTGTAAGTCAGGTTGCACTTTGACATGTCCAGGTGCATGAAGCACTACAGGATGCACAACTGTTTACAGTGTCACACTGTCTGACCATGACATGTAGATCTGTTCAGGCTTTTTGGCTTAATATAAAAAAATGAAACATGCTTACAGTAGAATGTTTAGGGCTACTACTATTACATTGTGTACTTGTACACTTAAAATATCATCTGTCAGATATGTCTCAGATGTCTATACAAATTACTGTAGCACATTATTCCTGAACCATCATGTGAACTTACACTGTACACTCCGTCTACCTGTAAATAGACATAAAATTGACATCTGTTAACTTATCCCTTATTACTACATTTCTAAAAAAGGAAATAAAGAACAGAATGAAGACATGGGCAGTGTTAATCTATGTTTCAGAAGAAAACAAACAATTAAACCAGTGTACTTACACCATATTGAGACAGTGCTGCATTCATATACACATTTTTGCCATCACATTAGAACCTTCTAACATAATCTATTTTTGTTTATTCATTTTCCATTATTCAGTTACACCAACTGCCCTTTACTTTGTGATTGTCATGACAAATGGACCAATGTACGTGGTATTAAAATACAGGAAAAAAGAGGCCTGACATAAATAAAGCTAAAAATGTTCTGTCTGAAAAGTGAGCATCTTGGAGAAATGAGGTTTTCTTATGACAGCAGCAACATATAAGAGTAAATGGCTTGTTATTGTAATGAACAGCCCAGGTCATTCAAGCTAGAGTGCACTGTATTTCTGTGGCACCACGCGTGTTGAGCATCCTCAAGGTTACAATCTCCAGGCCTGACAAATCAAATCTGTTTTACTGACGGGACAGAGATGAGTGATGAGTCTCTTGCCTTTTGGCTACATGCTGTCTCTCGCATTCTATCAGGCAGGCACTGATGGGTTCACTGCATGTCCCTCACAGCTCTCTGTACTTCATGCTTCACTCTATCTAGCACCACACTCCTCGGCCAAGACTCTGGGCTCATCATAGAGACAGTCAACAGAAAAAAATAACAACACAGGGCCACAAGCAATGATCTGATAGTGAGTGTATTTTGGTTGTAATTATTTAGACATAGAAATCCTCAATTAGCAATTTCCACAAACCTAAAAAATCTGTTTGGGGGCATCTGCCCATTGCCTTCTATTTGATCCCATTCTAACTGAGTACCCTGTTCTTTTAAAGGTGTATGTTTTTACCCAGCTTTGGGGCTCAGTAAATGGGGCTGGACAGGCATCAGACTTTCTCAGCCGTTCTTTACATCTATTTCATAAATCTGGACAGTTGAAAACCTTGGACAGTTCATATTATTCAGTGTAGCCCAACAGCTTATTCATTCTGTGGGCGGATGGGCAGCTGCTGGACAGGAGCCAACCAATTAGGCTGAGATTGCTAGCTCAGAGGAAAAGTTGCTGATCTCCAGTCGCGTTGCTTTCCTGTGTTTGTGTTGTGCCTGTATCAAAGGTAGTAGACTGCAGATTCATCCAACAAGATAAGAAAATATGTTCCCTAAGCCACGGTCCGGGTGATGCATGAGCCCTCCTCACACGATGTGTTGTAATACACAAACTAAAAAATGCTGAGCTTGACTCTTTTGGCTCTGGGTTTGTTTCAATTGTGTTTGGATCATGAGAATGGTTTTCAGCCCTGGTCCTGCACACCTCATGCATTGCAAATTGTGGTGTCTTGTAATAATGCACCACAATTTAATAAGGTGCTTTGAGGTAGGGGCGTTACAGTATGCAAAATGCAAAAATCTGCAGAGGGTGAGGTCTCCAGGAGTTAGACTGTGAATCAATAACTTGTGGTTCGGTTGGTGAGGTTCTGTTCTGTAGTGATATTAATAATCTGCTTCTATGTTAGAACAGGACAATTATTACACCCTTAAGAATAGGTGCCAAATAGGGTTTTGTGGAGCAATGCCATAACACAGTAAACATCTGGTTCAGAGAATGTTCTGGCTAAAGAATGCATTTAAAGCAATTGGCAGGCACTAATATCCCGAGTGACTTAACATTTTTGTGAATCACATGGTTGGGTAAACATGGGTTCTTTAAAGTCTCATTGTTGTTAATGAGAAGCTGAGTATGTCAAACCTTTTCAAAGTCTAAGAACTTTCACATTATGCAGGGGAGTACCAGTACTTTAAATCCAGTGTAAAGCACAGTTAGACAGTTCCTCACCTCATATATTACAGAACCTGGCAGGAGCGTTGAACAAGGTGTGGGATCTCGCCAAATCAGCCAACTAGGTGATAGGGTTAGGGTTTATGTTAGATACCCTGATGTAAAGTAAAGGCTCTATAATATATAAAGGTTCAAAGCAATAAGACATACACTTCATGGACAATACGATTGGGACCCCTGGCCATCACAAAAACAATGTATTTCAGGGCATTATTTTCAAATGTATACATTTTAATATGGTGGTGGACCAACCTTTGCAGATTTATTAGCTTTTATTAGATTTATAATCTTTCCACAAGATTTTAGAGTTTCTGCAGAAATGTGTGCCCATTCATTCTGTAGAGTTATGAGGTCAGGTACTGATGTTGGACGAGAAGGTCTGGCTCACAGTCTCTGTTCCAGTTCATCCCAAAGGTGTTGGATGTGGTTGAGGTCAGGACTCTGTGTCAAGTTCTTCCGCATCAAATTCATGCTCAATCATGCCATTAATGGAGCTTGTTTTGTGCACTGGGTCACAGTCATGCTGGAATAGAAAAGGGCTGTCCTCAAACGGTGTCCAGCATGATGTTGTCCAAAATGTCTTGGTTCACCGAAAGTAAGGGGACAAGCCAAAAAGATTGCCGCAATACTTTTGTCCACAGAACGTATTTAGGTACGTTTACTTTTAAAAGACCATTATACATGGTAACCGGCACTAGACTCTCACATATGTTCTAACAATATTCATATACATCTTGGAATGACTCTTTCCAGCACACTGAACGGGACTTGCTGAAGAAAATCCCAAAACAGGAAATAACTATTCACTACTGATTGTCAGTGGATCTCTAGCAGGGGTTTGATACCTTTTGGAATGTCTGGATCTGTGCACCTGTGACAAAATCCTTGGAATGCTTCTATTGGCTTCATGGGAATTTGGTGTACCACCGAGGCCTTGGATGTCTGCTTTTGAGGATATTTATCAAGGGTGGGATGCATTTCTCTTCTAACTGTTAACGGAAATATTTTGATGGACACTTCAATCTTTCTGTACCACCTGTTTCCCCTAGGGGGGTGTTGTTTGACAAACAAGCAAACCTTGACAGTACTGGACCTACTGTGGCCTTCCATGCTGAGTTGGGAATCTATTATTTAACACAAAGGAGTGCAAAAAGCTTTAATATTTCTTTGATCTCTCCTAGATCAAGCCCCACTCCTTTAAACATGATAGTATTACTTTGGTGGGGGGTGAATGGCCTGCTTTTACACTGAAGAGCCTCCTTTTTATCATTTGTGCATTTTGTTTATTGTTGGACAAGTTCATTTGGCTCATGGGGAGGAATACACTCAAGTTCTCAGTAGGGTGGATGATTATGCTTGCCATTATTAAGTCTAAATCATGCTAGTTGTGCATGTATTCATTTTTTGCTGTAATGCTGCTTTAGATAAATTTCTGTTTACACCAAGCTTTATTCTGCCACAGTCAGGTTAATGTGGGCTTAGAAAATGGTGCAATAAGGCTGCGCGTGTGATTGAGCACATGGACTGAACTGGAACCTCCAAAGCAAAGAGCACTTGCTAAATCAAACCTGGCTCAAAACATTACAATATCTAAACAAGTTCTTTGTACGTCCCAGAAGCAGAATAAATATACAATTCAATTAATCAGGAGCCAACAATTTAACATTCTCGTTGTTGCATGCCAACCTCAACATAAGATTCTTAAATTGAATCAAACTAAATAATAAGCCAGGTAATTCCATCCCAATCCCGGAGATATGTTTGTATTGGTATGATATGTGTCCTCTGCATTTATCCTCTGCATTTAACCCATTCACTAAGTGAAGCAGTGGGCAGCCAGGAACATAGCATCTGGGGAGCAGTGTGTGGGAAAGATACCTTATTCAAGGGAACCTCAGCTGGATAAGACACAGCAGGCGGCCAGACACTCAAGAGGAATAAAAAAATCTGTAGATGGGGTTCCAATGTGCCATGCAACCCAAATTGGACTCAGCTACAGAGAAAACGTCCACAGTCAACAGACAGGTGTCAGATTGCTGCGGAAGTTAGCAGCAAGGTGTAATATGTCAGATGAGTCAGGTGAGCCATTTGAAAGCTTGGCACTTCACTTGTCAAGCTTAACCCAAGCTATGCTGAGGTCACATTCATCCACATTCAACATGGTTACTTCAGAAACATGAGGTGACTAATTCATATAATGATTTATCAGCAGCAGTCAGTAATTTAGAGTAAACTTACTGTTTTTAAAACATTTTATTGATCCACAGCTTACCTACAAATTTGCTAAGACGTTGTTAATCTGGATGGGACAATAAGATTGAAACTGAGCAACACCAAAGCCTTCCTTGTTGCTCAGGTGGAAATGACCTCAGGAGACCAATTAAAACCTACACGATCACAAGCAAGTAGAGCATGACCTGTTCTCCTGAGGCTAAAGTAGTTGGTGCATATATTATGCAGTTACTTCAGTGGAATGAACCACTGAGCAACTAAACCTGCTATATTTGATTTTATACACCAGGTTTTTACTATAAATAATCTTCTGCAAAAAAAATTGCAGACCATTATGTCAATGTATGGAATTTTTCATTGAAGAATGAGATCATTTGGAAAGCAATATAAATGTACTTAGCACAAAGCCTGACTCCACTCGTAGTCAAGTGTAATTCTAACGTTTCCATCTTGCGGCAAACAGCAAATTAACACATAACTGTAAACATTATGACACCTGGCATCAGGCAGTCCTTTCAAATTTTTTACACTTATTTGTCCTCATTAATTAACCATCTGAGAACTATCACAAATAAAATATGTGGACAAAAGTATGGGGATACTTGACTTTTACACCAACACAGACTTTAATGACATGACACAGTTGGAAGCATGCCCTAGTCCACAATGTCTTTGCTTGTTAAAGCATCAAAATGACCCTTCACTGAAAGTAAGGGGCCTAGGCTAAACCCTGATATACAAGTGTATCCCAAAATATTTTTCATATTGTGTATGTACAGTATTAGATATTAGAGAACAGCGAGCTCAGCCTTATGACTTAACAGTTATCCTACAGTACTTTGTTTTAGCTGACAAGGAATCTCTGGGAAATTGACATGGAATTCCAAAAGGACAAACTTAAACCTGTGTAGAAGGTTGAAAAGACAATAAACTTACTTGACTTGACTTATGTTTTGGAAAAGAAAATGTACAAATGTGAAGAAAAAAGTTTAAACTTTAGAAAGTTTAGAACCATGTGCCCAGGGTTATCTAGAAATACCAACATATTTCAATCTGATATAGCTGGTATTAGCTGTCAGGGAAAAGCCAAGACTAACCAAGTCTTAGATTCGATTAGAGAACAATACAGCAATCTGTCTCCAAAAAGGAAAGCTTTAAAAACGTGTCTCCCTGTTTTAATGATGCGACAATGGAAAAAATTATTTGTATCTTATCCTAAATGTCAGAGCCTGCTCCTCTGCTCTAACAGTATCAGTGGAAGCTTCGCTGCCACGGATACAGCAAACATGCAAGCCAAATACGTCACCGTCACCACTTGACAATGTTCCAGAGTTAATGTAACGTGGGTAAAGGCCAGAAAATTGGTCCGGTATTTAGATGAAAAGTTCTAAACTCTTGTAAACCCCTCTCCTTTCCATGTGCTGCCCCCAAATAACCAAATATTGGTGAAATGTATATTTTTACTTTTGAACACTTATTCAATGTCATCCTTAGATCAGAGACCCACTGCAAGACCAGACTTACAGTTCAGAATCAGCATCAGTTGCTCCCATTTGTCTTTACTCCACCAGGAACAACTATAAGAACAAAATCCAAAGGAAATAAATAAGTTGTTACTTAGAACAACATATGGGGTAAAGAAAGGAAATTAATATGAGGTTTTGATATTACAATGACTTCCTGGGTACACTGAGTCTACAGAGAGTAGAGGCAAAACCTGCATATCCAGTAGTTCACCAGCAGAAGGGCTGGTACTCCTCTTACCCAGAGAATTGCATCTAAACCAGGACATAAATTTACCTTTCAGCTAAGGGAACAGCTACTCAACTTAAGAAAGAATTCCAAATAATCGCAAACGTCTACACATGTCATCATAGATCACATTTATAATCGCAGACATACAGTGGATATAAAAAGTTTACACACCGCTGTGAAAATGTCAGGTTTCTGTGGTGTAAAAAGTGAGACAAAGATCAATAATGTCAGGACTTTTTCCACCTTTAATGTGACCTATAAACTGTACAACTCCATTGAAAAACAAACTGAAATCTCAATTTAGAAAGAAGAAAACAAAAAAAATCTAAAATAATGTGGTCGTATTAGTGTGCACACCCTCTTATTACTGGGTATGTAGCTGTGTTCAAAATGAATCAATCATGTTTAAAACCTTGTTATATAGGAGTAAGCATACACCTGCCATCATTTAAAGTGCCTCTGATTAACACCAAATAAAGTTCAGCTGCTCTTGTTGGTCTTTCCTGACATTTTCTTAGTCGCATCTTACAGCAAAAGCCATGGTCAACAGAAAGCTTTCAAAGCATCAGAGGGATCTCATTGTTAAAAGGTATCAGTCAGGAGAAGGGTACAAAAGAATTTTCAAGGCATTAGATATACCATGCAACACAGTGAAGACAGTCCTCATCAAGTGGAGAAAATATGGCACAACAGTGACATTACCAAGAACTGGACGTTCCTCCAAAATTGATTAAATGACGAGACGAAAACTGATCAGGGAGGCTACCAAGAGGCCTACAGCAACATTAAAGGAGTTGCAGGAATATCTGGCAAGTAATGGCTGTGTTGTACATGTGACAACAATCTTCCATATTCTTCATATGTCTGGACTATGGGGTAGAGTGGCAAGAAGAAAGCCTTTTCTTACCAAGAAAAACATCCAAGCCAGGTTACATTTTGCAAAAACACATCTGAAGTGTCCCAAAAGTATGTGGGAAAAGGTGTTATGGTCTGATGAAACCAAGATTGAACTTTTTGGCCATGATTCCAAACTATATGTTTGGCGCAAAGACAACACTGCACATCACACCAGAACACCATACCCACAGTGAAGCATGGTGGTGGCAGCATCATGCTTTGGAGCTGTTTTTCTTCAGCTGGAAGAATCTTCAGGCTTCTGCTAGACAGCTAAGCATGAAGAGGAACTTCAACTTTCAGCATGACAACAACCCAAAGCATACATCCAAATCAAAAAAGGAATGGCTTCACCAGAAGCAGATTAAAGTTTTGGAATGGCCCAGCCAGAGCCCAGACTTGAATCCAATAGAAAATCTGTGGACTGATCTGAAGAGGGCTCTGCACAGGAGATGCCCTCGCAATCTGACAGATTTGCCAAGTCAAAATGTGCCATGCTGAAAGACTCATACCCAAAAAGTCTGAGTGCTGTAATAAAATCAAAAGGCGCTTCAACGAAGTATTACCGGTAGTTTATGAGTGTGCACACTTATTTAGTTTTTTTGTTTTCTTCCTTCTACCTTGAAGATTTCAGTTTGTTTTTCAATGGAGTTGTACAGTTTATAGGTCACATTAAAGTTGGTAAAAGTCATTATTTATTTTTGTCTCGTTTTTAACACCACAGAAACATGACATTTTCATAGGGGTGTGTAGACATTTTATATCCATTGTACTTAAAAATGAAGCTGATCTTCATATTAAAGGAACTTTAAGCCATTTTAAAGACCATGCACCAATCTATTTCATTACCGTCAGACATGCCGCTTAGAACACTGTGCGCTCACTTCCTCAACCTACCACCAAGATCTGTAAAAGTCTCCAGTTTGGAGATTCGAGTCACGTCTAAAGGCTTAAGTTCTAATATTAATGGAAAACCACAACACTTAATACAATTCCTACTGCATGGGAATCTGAACTTAGGATGGGAATTTCTGACCAGGCTTGGAATAATGCATTAAATAAAGTTAATGACATGCTGACATCCAGCTATTATATATTTCTCTTGTATTCCCAACTGCTATTGTCACCACTGAGGTACCCCTCAGCAAGTTGCCGTCCCACACACAGCTCAACAAGCGGCCCTCGTTGGCGGCAGCCTGCTGCTTCATATGGTGAATGGATTACATGCAGAGAAAGAATTTTACGTTGTTCATATTATGCTGTGGTTTGTTCACGTGTGACTGTAGAGGTTAATAACTTAATCAGTAAATATATAAATATATTTATCTGAATGACCAATCAGATTAGCAAAATGCACAAAACATGCTGAATACCAGGAGAGGAAACATTATATTTCCCGCTGAGACTGTGTCTGCAGAGGGAAAATCCATTGTGTCTTCAATAGACCTCCCAAGTACTTCCTGGGGAAAGGCCTGCTTCGTTCAAATACACTGCAGCCTCTCACTGCACACACTTGATTACTTTGTCTGATTACTTTTTACAATTAAACTGCTTGGACTCAGCAAGCCTGCACATAAATGACTGATGGGGACACTTGGCCTGGTGTGAAAATCATTACTCTGGAGAGCATTTAGTTAAAGTCAGCCTGTATATGGAGGCAATTTAATGAATTCTAGAACCTGGAAATGGTCTTTACTATATTTTTCATTATAGCTGTTTATACTGTATCATATTGCACTTAATATTAGCACCTTTGATCTAAAAAGTGGCATAAACTAAATCTATGCAGTTCATTATTGCAAATAACAAAGCATGAACCTGGACTGGAGCTGTTTATGTGGCATCTTAAAAAAGGTCCCAAGATAAGAGACACACGAGGACTGACTGATTAACTCATTTTGAGCCACATTTTTCCATAAAAGAAGCTCATTAATTTTTTCATGTATTTTAAGGCAGTCTTGAATGCAAATGATTTGCCAGTGCAACCCGTTACATTATGCATCCCCAGATCAGGAAAAGCACATTGTGCACAAAAACACAGTCAACAAGCTCCATAAAGTCATGGCTGCATGAGTTAAGTGTGGGACAACTTGACAGGTCCACACAGAGCCCTGACCTCAACCCCATTCAACACCTTTGTGATGATCTGGAACAGATATTGTGAGCCAGTGCCTGAACTCATAAATGCTCTACAGGATTAACAGGCAGAAAATTCTACAGAAATTTTGTGGAAAGCCCTCTAAGAAGAGTGGAAGCTGTTATAACTGCAAAAGGGGAACAACTACATATTATGCCTGTGTATTTGAATGCAACGTCATTAAAAGCCCCTGTTGGTGTAATGGTCATGTATCCCTATGCGTTTGCCCTTATAGTGTATATTTGAAATATGTGAGCTTATATGTGTATTATTTTATATGATTAATTTTCCATAAATTGTGATTTAAATTCATGTCAAACTAACCATTGAAAATTACAGTGAAGAGTTGAAGCACTAATTGTTTTTTTTCCCCCTCCATCTTTTTATGTAACAGGATTAGACAGATGGTGTTCGGATAACAGTGGCCTTGCATCACATTCTAGTGAGCTGCAGCCTCCATCACCCTCCAGCTTACATCATTTTTAACAACACAGCAGCACACACTGTGGGAAGAAAAAAAGCATAAAAATCTGGTCAAGCATGAAAGCCCTTTTTAAGGCAATTTCCCATTAACAATGTCCCATTGTGAACAAATCTTTTGAATCAGTTCTTTACAATGATTCACCAAACCACATACCAGGTCTGACTGGATGTAGAATTTTTAAATGCTTACATCAGTGTTTCTTAATCCTGTGTTCCTGATCTGCTCACGAAGGGCTCTGTGTTCAGGTAAGGAGCTCAATCAGAGGTGTGTTGAAAAAAAAAACAGAATCCCTGAAGTGCTGTGGACCAGGTCCATGTTACAACCTGAAGACTTACATAATACTGGCACAGACCTGAAATAAAACAACACCGTGACATGTAAAGGATATATACATTCATGTACACTCTATGACCATAGCTGATTTAGTTTTTTTTCTGTTGGTGGCTTGTGTTTCAGGGACCCCCCTACATTAGTGAGCAGAATCAAATATTTAAATTACTGTCAAATATCTCAAACAGTGTTTTCCTATTAATTGATTTTGGCGATGGATATTGCATGTTTTCACAGATGACTTGAGCATGATGGCCTTATAATGTACACAGCTGTCTGATAATAAAAATACTAACGATAACATAGAGCTTTATTTATCCCGAGGTAAATTATTATGTGATAAGTATGCTCAGTGCATCAAGACAGAATAAAAGATAATAAGACGTTAGAAAAAAATAAAGAGACAATAAACAGTAGTGCAACATAATGACAGGAACATTAGTGTAACACTGACCTTGTTGTTTGTAAAGATTTAGATATGTGTGCTGTACCAGCAGATCAGCAGGCCAGACTGACTCATGAAATTGACTTAGTGTTAATGCAATAAAATAGCAGATGATAACGTAATGAGAGTAATATTCAACAACAATAATAATAATGCAGTTATGTATTTATTATTGTTGTTGGTATTGGTATGGTTAATGTAAATATTGTTGTTTGCTGTTATTGTAACTATTATTGTTGTTGCTATTATTACACTAATTACTCAAGAAAGGTAAATTGTTATATGTTCTCAATTGGAGTGCCTCAATTACCTCGTTACTTATGAGAGTAAAAGTTTAACGTGATTATTGATTGTTGAATCCTACGATTTGATTCATTTAATAAAGAATCGGTTCCGTAACTGCAAGAGTACATCCCTGTTTCTCCACTGACTCTGAATCGAGCACCACTCTTCGGTGAATCGATTCCTCCCTGTTGCGGAAGGTGCCGTGGGAGTCGACTCGCGGCTGCTGCGCGAGACTGCAGTAAAACAGCGCGCGGGCACACCGGGAGGAGGAGGAGGAGGCGGGGCTTCCGAAGGCTGTTAGTCCGAGTTTCAGGTGCTGCAGTCAGAAAGAGAGAAAGAGAGGGAGAGAGTGAGAGAGAAAGCGAGCGAGAAAGCGCGTAAGAAAGCGAGCACGAAAGCAGCGAAAAGTAGACGAGAGGGAAAAGAGCAAGTGAACTGACGATATTTCAGCCACAAACAAAACATATTCTCTCTTTATGCACTTTCCATTAACGCCGCCTGGACTCTAAACAAGCCTCGCCTCCTCTTCCGCCTCGGACAGGTCGACAACTCATTTTCTCTGGACCTGTTTGGGAGCATTTTGGTTCCTTCACTTCAGAAAGAGGTCGGTTCACTGAAGAACTCAGCTCCCTGGACCCTCCGGAGGTGAGTGGCGGTCCGAACCGGCTATGTATGTTTGTGTGTTTGGGGGAAACTTTGTCGTTTTAACGTCGTCTTCAGTGCGCATGTGTGAGAAATTCACCTGATTCAGGTAAAAACTCTTTCATATCCGCGAGTAAGGAACGGCTTTAGTTCACGACAGAATATAACAAAATACATTGCATGGACCTCCTTCGAACCCACGAAGGAATATGTGTTTAACCTCGAATCCGACAACTGGAAAAGAGCTAAGGGTCAGGTGGAGTTTACGGTCAGGGCGAGGCGATCAAAACAACATCTACGAAAGTAGAGTGCGAAATCAGACTGCATGTCTGTTGTTGAGCCTTCTTTGGTTGTTATGCGTGTAGTAATGGATGTGTTTGTTGTAAAGTGTTTGTGTAGTAAGGAGTGTGTTTGTTGTCAGGTCTGTGTTTGTTGTAAGGCGTGTGTATAGTAAGGTTGTACGTGTGTGTTGGTTGTAAGCGGTGTGTGTGTAGTAAGGTATGTGTGTGTTCTGGGTACTCTTCATTTTAATTCAGCGAAACTCCCATCGATACTCCCCAGTCGAGTTTTGAGGATGTAGCAGCTTATTATTAAGGCCAGGAATGTCGAAGTGGAGGTGCCTTTTCTGTCTCTCCAAACTTTTACCCCGGACTAAATTGCCTCCTGTGTTTTGTTCTCAGTTGTTTTTGCTCAAATAATCCTCCAGCACCTAGAAAAAATATGTAAATAACCAAAACGAATGCACTTATCTTCAGTAAGTACTGATTAATCATTTAGCTCAGTGCTGTCTAACACCCTTACCTCTCTAAAACAGTTCTGGTGTCAGAATAAGTTAACAGGTAAGGGCTTGCCCATAATGACCAGTTCTACAATTCAAACTACAAGTTATTTATTTAATGCCATAACCATTTAACACAGTAGAACAGCTGTTTACTTTTCACCCCCTTGGCTCGAGACGGAAGGCTGATAGCTCACTCTTCAGAGCTGATAATATCGCTAAGTTTTTACTAATGAGGCATTTCCAGATCAAAAGCTGGTACTGTGTTATACGAGGTTTGTCTTTTTTAAAGAGGTGTCCACATCTCAGAACATTTATATTTTAAGGTCTAAAATGATGCGGGCTCTTCATATATGAATAGAAAATAATGATGCAAAAGCACAAAGTGATTCATGGACATGGTGTGTAGGGTCTTTCATACATTTCATTCTTTACTGCCAGAGTTTTTTTAGGATGAGATTAAATTTTTTAATTTATTCTGCTGTTAAGCCCTCAGTATTTGTTTCATCAGGTCAGAGCACTTGATTGTTTGAACCGGTGCTGTGTCCTTGATGTTGCTGTGTTACAACTTCACCCTCTCACATGCCTGCATCTTCATCAAGCTCAGCTTCAAAAAGTGCTGAAAAAGTGCAGGCATGCTGAAAAACCGGCTAATGTCCACGACACCACCACCATCTGACTTAGAAGCAGCTATGTTGTGTGTTTTCTCAGATAGAGAATGAGAATATTTGTACACTCCCACCATGATGGTGAGTTTCCTTGTGGAAATGAATGAAATTGTTTAGAAGCTCTTTTCCTCTTTTTGGTGGGTTTTGGTGCCAGTTCTGTGGGCCGCTGCTATTGAAAACAGAATTTAGATGGTGGGTGCAGCCTTTGTTTTAGGATTTATTCTTTTCTTTCAGTGACATAACACTCACATAAGCACATGTTGTTTTAAAGTGAGTCACTGAGGAAAAGATTACACCTTTTTTGAAAGTTCTTAACAAACTGACATTCTTTGTAAGACTCCAGATCAGAGTTAAAATTGCAAATTTGTGCCCCCCCCTCCTTTCATTATGCATGGCAGATTTATTCATTTATTTCTGTCAAGTTTACTTATTTTTTAAAAATCAGGTGCAAATACGTTATGTAATATATTACATAATTATACATTTGAAGTGGGTAATATGACCGTATTAATCATGATTTTGTTGAAGGTTTCACATTTCTCAAACAGCTTTTCTCAGTGCATTAAAAAGATTATTCGTTTTTTTTGTTGTTGTTTTTGTTGTATGTGGCACTACTGCTGTGTTCTGAATGACCAAGTTTCAGGAAAGCTGATAGTCATGATCAGTGCCTGGCATCATTATTCAGAACATTCATGGCCGAGGGTTAAACACTTTTGATTCATTTCAGTTCACTACAACTTAATATTGACAACTTTGGTATCATTTAATTCCAAATCCCATAGCTCAGGTCTTCAGACATGGCATTAGTAAACCTACAAGCATGGCTGCCTAAATGACATTTTAGGCCTTGCGTCTACATTACACGTCATTAACATCAGTGCTTTTTGATTAGTCTGCCAGTCTCTATGGTCATTAATTACTCCAGTACCTCACACATGTCAAGCTTAAGCCACACTAAGTTTCAGTTTGTAATTAAAAAGACCAGACTGCGGAAATAGTTGTTATAAAACTGGTTTTGAAGTCGTGGTGTTGGCTTTAAAAAAGGATGATAATGCTCAGCCCGGTTCATGATGCATTAAATTGTCTTAAAGTATCATTTTATGTTTTACTGATGGTGTGTCTGTATTATAATGTCATACTCAAAATAATCTATTGGAGAAATCAGGTTTAGAACAGTATTGAATAAAACCTGAAAATCCAAGGTGTGAACATGTTATCATGACAAAATTTTGTAACAGTTGGAAAATAAGTAAATAAATACATAAATTATGCTAGTCTCCTTTCTCTTAAGAGAAACCATAAAATCGAGTGTTCAGTTCCCATTATTGTGTGAATAATGTGAGGAAAAGAAAATTAGTTGGCTGCATTATGGCTCTGCCATTTATTGGCAGGCTACACGGAAGCGAGGACACATTTAGGAAGTGACTGGTCATGTTTAGGACATGATATTCCTCTTCAGCTGATTCCCATGAAAATCTTTCAGGACAAGGTTTTGTTCTGTGTTGTCCTTTGCACTAGTGATGTAATTGAGTATGAGCATGAGAACGAAACTGAGAACTGGGGTGTGTGCATTCCAGTTGTAGATGTGCTGCTATGAAGCAAGTGTGTGTGTGTGTGTGTGTGTGTGTGTGTGTGTGTGTGTGTGTGTGTGTGTGTGTGTGTGTGTGTGTGTG
>JBBKCR010000012.1:11055095-11079230 GCA_037577295.1 Ladigesia roloffi | reverse complement strand
GTACCCTGAGTTCCAGAGAGTTTTGCTTTGTTTGTTCGTTTGAGGAGTACGAGCCTTGTCTTGTCTTGTTTTGTGTTGTGTGTTCCTTTGTTCTTTATTAAAATATACTTTAACTGCTGAAGCGTCTCCCCCTTCTCCTTACCTGCGGCAATGAGCCGTGACACATGGCAGGAAATGACATTCAATGTGAAAGATGAACTGTTTCAATCACAAACATCATAATTGTTCCACCCATAGTCAGTGGCGTATGTGGTATTCACAGCACAAATCCATACCTAATTTGAGAAACATCATACTGCATGCTCGGCCACGCAAGGTCCCACCCAGCCCTGCAACTTCATGGCCCGAGACACAGATTAGACACCAATCTTTGGAGGGCCGAATAAAAAAGGACGTGGCACGTGGGTCATAGTTTGCCCACCCCTATTCTATTCCAAAGATTAAACTATATTACCACCTACCCATAGGTGGCGCTGTAGAAAGGTGGCGTGGTTACAGTGTAGGTAAGCTCACAGTCAGGTGACTCCAAGTCAATAAAGTGCAACTGTTGCTTGGTCAGAAACACCACATCTGTCTCTTTGACTATTAGGTATCGTGTTGCTCCTGGTGCCTCTTTAGGTGGCTGATCTGGGACAGGCTGAATCTGAACCACAATGATCTGCAAAAGATTCAAAGATAAATATTCTGAGCAGGGTCTGAAATCTCAAGTGAAAGATAATAGTACATGTTAAACTATGCATAAATATTCAGATTGACACATATTATATAAATAGAATCATCACTTCATTATACCTGAGGGTCTGAGAGATTAGGAGGATCATGGAAGTCAGACAACACCACCTCAAATGAGTCGTCAAATACTTCATTGCCAAAATGCCTGTAATAGATGATCGAATGGAAGAGATCCTTCTGTAGAAAACGTGTTACAGGGTAGCCTGCAAAGAAAATATGAAACAGATATGAAGTTCAAAGGAAAGTATAGGGACCCAGTGGTAGTTTGTTTAAAGTAGGATTCAAACCTATGACATTTTGGTCCAGAGTTTCTCTCTCTGATGCTCTATGGTATGATGCAGTCTGGTTCTCTCTTCAATGCTCTACAGTATGATGCTGTCTGATTCTCTCTTTGATGCTCCACAGTAAGATGCGGTATGATTCTATCTTGAGATCGACCAATATATCGATTCACCGATATTTTTCCCGATATTTAAGCATTTTATCATAATCGGTCATCGGTATTGTAATATCGGGTTTACGTTTTGAGAATTACGCTCATGATCGCCATTGCAGCAGACGTCTGAGGGGAAACTGCATGCAAAGGTAAAGTATAATTACTTACTTTCCTATATTAAGTAAACTTTATGTCATATAATCCTCAGTGTAAGAAGCACGCGGAGATCTGCCGGCTGACAACAGGTAAGTATGGACTTTATTTCTAAGACAACAGAAAGGTGGTACAAGGACCGTGGCAAAACTGAACTGAATAGAAAATATGTTCCTGTGAGGAGGAGTGAAAAGGGGAGAACCTAAATAGTGCAGGGGAGTCTATGGGAACCTATCAGGAGATAACATAAAATCAGAACAGGTGAGGGCATGATAACAGACAGGTGGTGACAAATTACAGTGTGAAGGTCTCTGGTAATGAAGGTGAGTGTTCATGGTCTCACAGTGACCCCTGGTGGTCGCAAACTGGCACTGTGACACTTTATTAAACATAACATCTAGTAGTGCTCAAATTAGATGTGTCACATGAATAACTGATATGTAGTTTACGCACCATTGATGACTTTAATAACCATTTTTTTTATTATAGTATTTTTTGCACTTTCAGACCCTTAATTTTTATTTGTATGCAAGGAGGGAGTGATTATTATAAATTAAAAAAAAATTTCAGTTCAGTGGTGGTGTTATAATTGTGTCAAAAACAGATGTATAATAGTAAATAAATACGGGTTCTGAATATCGGTTATCGGGCACATAAACATGCAAATAATTGGTATCGGTAATAAAAAATAAATATCTCACCTGTGATTCCTGCACCTGGCATCTTCATGATCTCCCCTGCTTGAGGATGTCTGGTGACATTGAACATAATGTAATCATCACTGGAGTCCATATCTGAGGCCTGCAGAATTGACCCTCTGAGGAGAGCTGTTTGCCCCTCAGAGATTTCCAGAACCATATTGGTGATGAGGAAGGGTGGGCTATCATCCTTAGGCAGGATGTTGATGGGGAACTTGTGTCTGGTCTGGTGACGGCCATCTATGATCCGAAAGATCACAAAGTCTTTGGTGGTATCACTGTCATCATGGTGATAGCGCACCACTCCGGCCTTGATGTCACTTACAGTGAACATGAATCCCTTCCCACCTGAAATCAACCAGATATAATGAACCACCAGGAAAATATAAGAAGGTTTTGTTTTCGTAATTGGGATAATAGTTTCATTAGCTGAAGTAGATAAATCACCCCTGACAGTCAGTCTCCCGTGCTGTAAGCCGTCCACTGTGATGATTCTCACAGCCTTTAGATCATCATTGTCCACAATCTGGAGCTGCTCCCAAGTGATGGGACGTGACTGACCTTCCAGAAGACTGAGACCTGCAAACGTCCGGTCATAAGGGTAATCAGCATTCTATAGTCTAGAGTCTAGACAAATATTGAAACTTTCAGCAGCTATAGCAACTTGTTTCTAACCAGGATAGAGTCCATACCCATGTTCCATGATACTCTCGGAGCATTGGTGTCTGCTGTCCTGATCGAGAGATGAACCAACACAGGCTGGCTTTTCTCAAAGTAGAAATCGTGGACTTCAAACTCCACCTAGTAGAATACAAGATGAAGCCTCAGATACACTCAACCAATATTTACAGTCACATTATTACAGTTACACTACATGATAAGGACATTTCAATAAATTATTACAGGATATCTGTCATGTTTAAGGGAAATTTGATTGGATTTCTGGTGAAAGGCTATGTTCAAAAACCTATGATCCTACACAGACTTCACTGAATGGCACATATCCTACATTTCCTTGGAGAACTCTATGTTCCTATTTATAGCATGTGTTTTTTAACGAAAAAACATTTTCCAAGCATTTTTTTTCTCTTAGAACAGATTTTCACTGTGATTTCAGATATAAATCTCTGTTCTATAAAGCTCTGTCCTGATTGGTTTTGTGTTATGTCTCATTTAAAAAGCATTCCCGGCTGAAACACGCTTTTAACTTGGATGGGTGATGCCATAATGCTGTTGGAAGAAGCAGAAGATCTAATGCACCAACAGCAATACTATTTAAACCATTGACAGATGAAGTGGATAACAATGATCATCTCATTCCACCTGTCAAGTGATTATGTTTTTAAGAGAGCATTTGAACAGTTAGTCTCTGATGTAATTGTCTTTGAAAAGGACCAAATTGTGATAACTGGGTCAGAGCATATCCAAAGGAACACAATAAAAACTTCTAGATGTTGTTTTGACCTACAAATTCCCCAAATATCAATATAGTTAAGAATCTGTGGGAACTTGACACATCTATTAATGTCTTGTGCCAGATATCACAACACAACTTCAGAGATCTGGAGGGGCATCGATTCCGAATAGAATATCAGCTCGTTTTAATGTGTTAATGGTATGGCTGATCAGTGTATAAACATGCCTGCCTTCAATTGCTCCAGTGGTTTCTGCTCACAACTATGGAGATTGTAAGACAGATGTGACAAGCATTGAAGTGGTTTTGGGTGGCACGCCTTCTGATTATTTCTTTTTGCTTTACTTAAAAAAAAAAGAGTAAGAGGATGCATATTGGATCAGCTTAGAAGACTCACCAGCATATGCTCATATCAGTTTCCATATGCGGATGTTTACAGTGCAAATATCAGCCTTTAACAATGCACTACTTGATATGTTTTGTACATTTTAATGTTCAATGCTATACATGTAGAACTAAATTGAAACTCACCACTTTTTCAAACCTGAACCACAGCACACAGTTTGAACAGCACAAAATTTTTCCTCTGTATTTAACCATTCACCCAGTGCCTGGGGAGCAGTGTGTGAAGACGGTGCCTTATTCAAGGGTTCCTCAGTGATGACATAGCAGTGTCGGGATTTGAACCCATGAGTTTCTAACAACGGCAACACTTATCAATTCGACCTGGAGACCAGCGAATGCCTGCTGAATTGCCTCCATACTTAAGGATTTGATTTAGTGTATATTTGGTACCTCATAGTTCCTGCGATGAATGTGACTGGAATTGGGGGGCTGGAAGCAGATGAGCATGTCATTGAGGTCCGTCCAGGTGAAGGATGAGATAGGCTTGGTGTGGTCAGACAAATGTGTGATGAAGCCCTCACTCGGGGGGTTGGTTATGTTGAACACCAGCCTGTTCTTAGGGGTCTCAGCATCTACTGCATCCAGAGTGGCTGTGGAGATTGGAGTCAGGATGAACTGATCCACCTCTAAGATGAACATGGACATGAAGGTGGGTCTGGGGGGCTGGTTGGAGACAGCATCTTTAATCGTCACAGGAATCCAGGCTTGCTCTGTCTGGGTGTAAAAGGGATGCAGAGGATTATAACACACATTGTCAAATATCAGCTCTCGAATATGTGTCTTCTGAGATAACACCTTGAACCAGGGGAACATTGCTTTTATATTTGACTGTAACTTCTCTCCAATGTGAATGCAGGGCCATGCTAATGTCATATTTACCTGAATTATGCTTCTGCTCCTGGTATCTGTGAGGTCCAGTCTGATTGCAATGTAATCGATGTCAGGTGAAGGAGGAGAAATATGCTGATAGCGAATCCCCAGCATTAAGAATTTCTCACAGGATACTTTTGTGATCTTCACTAGTTTTAGTCCTTTCAAACAAGCTTCATTCTTGCATCTGGCTCTGGCCTTATTATCTAAAAGTTAGGGAAAAGTTGTAAAAGAAAAATATTGCTTCCTAACAATATCAAAAACATATAACATCTGTTGAACAAATGCTAAATTAATTTTGTGCATAATGTGTAATAAAAGCCCCATTTAACATAAAAAATGTATTATTCGCTAGTATCACAATTACTTCTTTTTTCTCTAATGATGGTGGATTATGATGAATTACTTATTGAATGGCACTGAAAAGTCTGATGTGTGTGTGTAGGTCACTTATGTAACTGTAAATCAAAGTTGGATGGAAATGAATTTTGGATCAAATGCAACCCTTTTCCAGTTGTATATGAAAATGATCCAGATGTAAACACTATAATTCCGTGTGTTCCATTTTATAGAAACTGTCCACAGTGGTAGTGATAGGAACCAGACATCTAATGCCTCTACATGCAGCCTGATCCTATGCCTATCATTTAGCCATTATGACATAAAATCTATTCAATTATGTTGTGCGATCATGCTTTATGCCTTTTTTTCATGCTAGACAATGGTTCACTACCCTATGTACTTTAATGAGCAGTGCATAACACTGCCAGTATCTGCGCTAACTGGTGAGTGTTAAGGTTAGTTTTAGGGTAAGGGTTTAGGGTTAGGGACTTTTCCAGTCTCATCGCATTACATCTTGTTTAGCCACTTAGCAAACAAAAATGATCATTATTTCTCTCCTACTTTCCCTCAGTGTTCTGCAGTGCACTGTCAGTGTTACGCAGTGCACATTAAAACACATAGGGTAGTGAAGTCCTAGCAACAAAAAAAAAGGCCTAAAGCGTGATCGCAGAATGTTTTTTTTTTTATAGATTGTATATCGTGATGGCTTCATGAAAACTCATGATAGCAGGCTCCTACATGCTACCTTACCGAAAGTTATTGCATGAAATATGACAATGTTTTGGGATAGTTTGGGATGGTTTTAGACTAAAATCTTTTACTTTTTTACTCCATTCATGGCAGAGAGGTACATAGAGTTTGCAGAAGAGTACAGAAAACCTCCATCACTATTTTACTACAACACCACATATAAAACTCAGAAGACAGATGTTAACTTGCTGGACGTTTCAGCTTGTTAATAAAATGACTATAAATATTATGCGGATAATATAACCCCGAGTTTGAATCACATCTACTATAAAGAGGTCTGAGTAGTGTTTTATACAATTAATTTTTTCACATCAAACTATTCTGAATGATTAAATGACCTCATTGAATTACAGCTGTTTTTAAATGAGTGGAATTCCCCTTTAAAGCACCCAGTTCTTGAAATATTCATAATAAAAAAAACTGTGCATTGCCACTAATGCACTACACATATGATGAAAATTAGATTTTTGAATGGTGTCAAACCTAATTGTTGTCGGATAGACACAAAGCTATCAGGTTCATCTCCTCTTGGCCCCTCAAGCTTGTCAGGCTCCCCAGTCACCAGCTGACCATGTCCAGGTAAATGAGACTCTGGTGTCATCACCCTGATTGTACATTCTATGTTGGATCGATGCTCATAATGGAAGGACACCACATTACCATCCAGCACGTTGGAAAGGCCATAGAATTCTGGGACCTGCAGCGTCTGTGGCCCCAGCTTTATAGCATTACAGTCAGGTTCCATTACCTCAACATGGAGTGAGAACACTTCACTGTATGTCTCTGTTTCTGTGAACCTTAATGCAAAAAAATCATGTAAGCTTATAACAATGAACTGGCTATGAATGGAGACATCTATGCTTTTGTGTCATATGTGTATAATAAATCGCTGCAATACAACGCATACCTGTACAGTCGAAGTTTGACTGTATCTTCTTTTATAATGGGACAGCCATTATGAGTATATTTAACCTCGTCAACCAAATAGTGGCAGTCAAAAACCTGACAAAAGAAACAGCAGTTAGGAAACTCATAAGAAACTCTCTGCATGAGAAACAAATGAAAAGAAAACACGAGAGGAAATCTGTTAAGTCTGACGAGGCCCATAATACTGACACATGAAAGGACAATAGCAGTCATTTCTGTACTGTGATAGACTGTGGTGGTACGCCACATGTTCAGCTGCTTTTGCCACATGATGATAGAGAAAAACATAAAGAAATAATTACAACATCATTATTTAAACAGGCCCCGGACAAAATGTGAAGGATTACTAGCAAACAATAACAACTCCAACACGCTAAGAATATAAGTTCATTTTTATGTAGGCCTGTGGATTCCATTCCTGTGGTCACTTCATGGAAATAATTGCAAACACACTGATTATAGCGGTAAAAGAAAAAAAGGTTGTGGCTTCTACATCCTGTTTACAAATTAAGCTATTTTAAAAAAAAAATCATGATTAAACAAAAACGATTGACAGTCAATTAAACAGCAGTTAATTGTTACCAGGACACAAAGTACCTGTAAACCAAAATATTGGCCTGCAATAATATCATTACCTGCATTATGCACATTTGTTTGTACATCACAATTACTTTACACTTCTATAATGAGAAAAAAGATCCAAACATCACTGAGGCTTATATAAACTAGTGCTTATGTGCAGAAATATCACTTTACAAGTCAGCATTTTTCTGTCATCACATTCTCATTTCTCTTAGGTTCAATGTGTAGGGATGAAGGTAGCACTAATTAGATGGTTATCCTTCTGAATGGCAATCCACTCAAATCTGATTGAGATGTTGCTTGATACTGTGGTTTCTATCACCATCAGAAGCCCATTGGACACACAATGTGATCATTAACACTGGATCAGCAGAATGAAAACTCTGATTCAGTGAGAGTCTGACATCTGATCTATCTGATTCCAAAGGTTCTTCAGTTGCACCAAAGACCTTGAAAAAGAAAGCAGAGGGCAGCCAGAACTAAGAGAACTGCAAAACAATCTTACGAGTCTTCAAGTGCAGCTGTTTCTAGACAGGGTCACAATTACCAGCCTCCAAAACAGGTGGTTTGTGTATTTATGTACGCAATGAATTCAGTTACAGCACACCGGAAAAGGTTTCGTTTAATTACCTGTCATGCAGTTAAGGGTGTTTGTTTTCTTCAAAAAGTTTGTGGCAGGCACATTTAAATGGTGTTATATTGACTTCATGAGAAGTGAGAACATATAGCTTGTGTTTTGAGTTTTTAAAACCTTCAAATTATGCTGAGGTCGTTTTATATTCATCCATCATTTATAAAATGTATAAACAAGTGACTCATAATGTCCTACGTAATACCAAAAGTGACAAAGGGAGTGGTGTCTAGTCTTATTCTGAAAGCCCTGGTGCAGTTGTAAGTTTCTTTTTCAACCAAGCAACAGCACATCTGAACATCAATTGTTTGAAGACAGAGAACTGATTAAACGAAGTAGACTATAGGAGGTTTATGCTTGCTTAGAATGAAACACTGCAGCCACACCAGCCGTCTGTAGATAAGATTGGACCCCTTTGATCAAGTCTCTCAAATAAATCAATGTGTTGTGTTATATAAAGAGGACTGTGAGATACCTGGGGGGACAGTGTGCCAACACGTTGTGTAATTGGTTCATTCAGGACCACCTCCAGCTTGCAGGCATCCTTCTCTCTGGGAATATGGAACTGCAAATCTCCTTCCTGCAAGAAAACTGACTGGCCTCTTTTCACCCGCAGGCCAAAATTGGTCTTCACCAGGGAGCCATGAGTCCAGTGCAGGAGTCCCAGCAAAAGGAGAAGCCAAAACGAGTCCATATGGGTCCTTATCTGAAGATTCATCCTCAGTTTGTTTGGTCAAAGTTCCTCATTAAGCATTCAGTTTAACATAATTCTTTCCTGGGAATGTACTGATGTGAAATAACTGAGAATTCTGATCATTCTCATGTGAGACTCTAGCTGAAAAGCTTTCTGCTTCAAAGTAGATGATTTATGTGCATCTTCTCTCAAAGCATTTTAGTAATTTTGTCACCTGATCTGATGAGACCTGTAAAAGACAAGGAAAGAAAAACACATAATGAACACACATATATGTTCATAGCTGTGACGTGCTTCTTCACTTTCTCCATAGGGACAAAAATACAGGGACGCCTGACCATTACACCAACAGAGGCTTTAATGACATTGCATTCAAATACATTGAATAGGGAGTGGGTACCCTCTTTGCTGCTAAAATAGCTTCCACTCTTCTTGGAAGGCTTTCCACAAGATATTGGAGTTTCTGTGAGATTATTTGTCCATTCATTCTGTGGAGCATTTAGGTCAGGCACTGATTTTGAATGTGAAGGTCTGGCTCACATTCTTTGTTCCAGTTCATCCCAAAGGCACTGGATATGGAGCTTGCTTTGTGCAATGTTTTTTATGGAGCTTGCTTTGTTCACTGGTGCAGTTATGCTGGAATTGAGAAGGTTTATCCCTAAAGTGTGACCACAAAGTTGGAAACACGTCATACTCCAAAATGTTGAAGCACATTAAGAGTGATCTACACTGGAATTAAAGGGTATAGCCCAGACCCTGAAATATTAGGTGTTCCCCAATACTATATAGTGTATGAAAGTCAGCTGCCAGTCTCTTAGCCAACTGTATCTGCCAGTGGCATGAATAGTTATTCCTTTTAAAGAGTCAGTTGAAATTCTTAGTGAGTGAAAATAGATTTTGACAAATTCTACAAGTTAATTAACACAGAAAAAATATATCCAGCACAAACCAAACCAAAGACAGTGGTTCTCACAGACATCTCTGTCTACTAGCCATGCATTGTAATTCTGTTTCCAATCTTTAACTATTCTTTACCGAACTGAACAATGCACACCACAAATATTTCCCTCTGGCTTTAACAAATGTTCTATTTACACGTCCACCTGACATGTTTGCAGAGAAAAGAGAAAACACTCCCCAGTCCAAGTGATGTCAACTTGAATGAATGACCTTTTACCTCAAACAATCCTCAAGCCCTGCCCTAACAGGTCTAAAAGGGAGAGGACAAAACACAGCTAAATGGGGTTAATTTCTTTAACCACCATTAATTGACAAGGACATGAAAAATGGCTCCCACCTGTCATATAACAGGCATGGTGTCTGGAACTCAGAAGGGCTGTAAGGATAGTCTAAAAACTGGGTGGAAAAACACTTAAAAGACAAAGACCCAGTAGTAAAAACTATTTTTCCCCATTCAACAAATGAACTATTAACCTAAGATTTGGATTTAAAGTAGTAAAACATCCAGACAATATAAATGGGGAAAACAAATTTAGCATAACCAGTGGATCATATTTCTGCTGTTTAGAATTTAGTCTTGGACTTTTTCTTTATTACTCACTGTTTTCAATTATTCACTTTCCTGTGCATTGTGCTACTTCAAGCCTTGTCAAGGAAATAACCCTAAGCTTTAGTAAGTTACATGCATTTTAAGGAATGTCATTTATAACCAGTGTTGGGAGTAACGCGTTACCCAAATAACTAATTACTGTAATGCATTGCTTTTTGCAACGCAGTAATGTAAGGCATTACAGAAAAAAAATCGTAATATTTTACTCTGTACAAATGTCAGTTATGCGCATTACAATACATTTTTAAACAAGAAAGATATTTTTTTCTCCTTCATATAAATTCACCAAAATCACCACAAGATCAGCAGAGGAGAAACGTCCATGCAAGATGTTTCACTTCTTGTAGTCAGACAGAAGAGTAGGGTGACGTACTCTTTTTCCCGGACATATCCTGTTTTTGAGACCTGCATCCAACATCCGGCTGGAATATTAGAATTCTTCAGGATTTTGTGCTGCCTAAACATTCGTCATGTTACGGGCATAACCTAAAAGTCAAGAACCGTCTGAGATATATGCGGCTGAGATGCACATTAAACATCTAACACCCCCCGGACAAAGGTCGAGCTGGAAAAGAATCGATTGAGCGTCATGAGCTATATTTACATGGCCAAATCCATATTTTCAGTTATTTTGGCGAGAGTAACTTAAAAGTAATGCAATAGTAGTGTAATACCTTACATTTTAATTACAGTAATATTGTAATGTAACGAATTACTTTGAAATGACAGTAACAAGTAATAAATAACACATTACAGTTTTGAAGTAACTTGCCCAACACTGTTCATAACAAGTCACATTTTCCAGCATTATCTGAATCAACCACTATAAAATCAGTTTGTTTTATAATCACTCCCTAAACACTTTTTTAAAATATATGAAAGTTTACTGAATATCAAAACTCAAGCATAAAAATGTTAGTTCTTTGCACATATTCTTGGAAACTGCTACAACATTTCTAGTACAGTAAATGTGCTCTGCATTATACAGCACTAAAACTCATACTATTTTATGTTTATAATGAGGAATTACCCAACAAAATGTAACAGATGGACAAGTCTTCTCAGTATGCAAAATGTGATTAAGGACCTTCTTAGAGATTGTCAGTTAGGACTAGCTAAACCAATATGGTGCTAGAGTAATGTTAAACAGTAGAAAATCAGAACCCGTTAATACTACATCTACATAATGATGGACATCATGCACCCTCTATGGTAAGTATACAGAATTAATCAGTTAGTTGGCAGTGAGCATGTATCATGTTATATGGCATAATTTCAGTGAGAAAATGATTGTTAAATCTGTGGATCAGGAACAGGTCCCCCTGGTGTTAATGTCAAAACAGGAATCAAAATTGCTGAAATCTAGATAGTGGTGAACATGCAAGCACCACAAACTCTTCTAATGCATGAGGAATGAACATTAGCTTTTACTGTGTGCATGACCTTTTGCTGAACAAGATCTATCATGTGTAAACGGTTCTCTGAATCATCAAGATTCTGAATGAATTATAATCACTGTTCATCTATGAGGAGCCACATGAAACCAAATATCATAGTCATGAACTTTGTTTTAACAGAAACACACCTGAACCTGGGAAACAGATGTGGTTTTGAATCATTCCCCTAACCCCTAAACCACCGTTTAACTCTCTTCCTGGGTATTTTTTTCAGAATTACATCATACTCTTCATTGAGAGCACATGTCAACACCTGGTCATTCACACACATGGTTTACATTAAAAGTCTCCAACTCCCTGGAACAAATTTACTGTACCCATCGGCAGTTAAAAGACACTTTCAGTCATTTGACTTAACTCTTTGCCCTAACTCTTTACTTACTTCATATAAATAGTCATTACTGAAGAGCATTTTTGTAAAAGTCTTTCAAACAGTTTTGGGGGGGAGGGGTTCCAATTCTATGGATAAGTGGTCAGAAATTTAAGAGAATAAATAAAGGCCTCTGATATGGACTCAGATAGGTTAACGCTTCTAACAAAACATCCAACCCTGTTCTTATAGCTACTGGTGGGGTCTCTACTTTGTTGTTCTCAAATCACATTTGGGGTTTCTTTGAGCAGCAAATCATTGAGGTAGTTAACAGAGCAAGAGTAAGAGCTCAGACTTAGAGCCCTCAAACAAATCAAACTATTTACCCAGTGCAAGAGCATTTAAAGTACCCATTAGGCCAAAACTGAGTGCTTTTCTAACAGTGACCTCAAACACTCCCTTCCACACAAGAACCTAAAAGGCCAGTAATTTAACAATCTCACTTTTTCCCCAAAAACTGACCCATGGTCTTTGCTTCCACCTAAAATTGTACTTAGGCTTCCCAGGTTTTAAAAATACACTCCAAAAAGATCCAGTCTTACTGTCTGAGTCAATGATGACTCCAGTAACTGTCTGTTTCTTTTGTCATTTGAAACAGGGACTCCCTTTTACTTGTGTTTCTTCAATGCCTGAGCTTATAAAAACAACATTCCGGGATCACAAAACTACCATAATGACTGATCTGTCCCAGATGGATCGAGTCCAAAACAAGCACAGAATTCCCTTGTGGAGACTAGCAAATTTGACTCATTCATCACCCTGGTCCAAGACACAAGAGGGATAAAATGTCAGAAATGTGGTCAGGATGCATTCTGCCCCATGACATTTATGCGAGTTTCTTACGTTTTTTTGTTAACCAGTTGTCAGAGTTTGCATTTAATAATAGGTAATAATAGACAATGTAGAGACAAGCTTACACATTTCACATTTGCTCTAATTGTGGTTTTCCTGCTTTCCTACTGGTGGAGAGGATGCACTCCACTTTTGAGTAGCCCCTTATTTCCAGAGTGCCTTACCCCTTGAGGCACAATATCTCTCCCCAGCAGCTTTAAAAACACTCCTAATCCCTTCCTGTGAAAAAAACTCATGGATTCCAAATGTTCTAACTAATGCTAAATTAGTGTTGCTTTGAAACAATCATCTTTGGAAAGTGATCTATGATACAGATGCAGCAAATATTACATTTCCTTAAAATTTGAGATGGTTATTCATTTCAGCCACACTTTTCACTAACATCATTATCCTCATGTACAAGAGTGGAATTCAATCAAAGTGTGAAATGGTCTATGCAGGTACATGTGTATTAATCTGTAATACATGCATTCTGTTTAATCAAAGGTTATTTCTGAAACTTGACATGACATTTTAGAAGGCCAGGAGATCTGTGTCCAAAAAATGTTTCCGCCCACCACAGAACATGTATATGGAGTTAGTTTAACTAACCTAATAAGATGCTAAGCCTGTTTCTTGAAAACTCATGTAAGCTGAGCCTTCACAACACTGCGGGCCCAGGATGTCTATTGCATGAAGAGGATTAAGTGGGAGCTCCATGGGTTGCTCTCCAAAAAAGGGCCAAATTCCTTACTGTGCTTGGGGCAGATTAGCACTGGGACCTTTTCCCATCCCCATGGTCCTTTCTGACAACATGTTACTTATCCTAGATCAATCCAGGGGCTCTCCTCCAGAGTAAACACCACTCCTTAAGTTCAAGAAAGCCCCTCTCTGGCCAGTTCCATGAATAATTACTTGTTTCACTCTGAAAAAAATATGCGAAAATGGTTTAATATTCATTAAACAGCTGTATAACACTTCCAGAGTCTTTATTTTGTCCTCACACAAATGATCAAAGCCAGAGAATGCATGTTATCTTAAAGTGCAAATCTTATCTGGTTAAGTGTTTGATCAGGGCTATGTCTGAAGGCGGTAGAGTGTATAATGTAAGCATTACGGTTTGCTGTAAAAACCATTAAAATCTTAGGAAAACCATGTCCCCAAAATTAAAAGCTTTCTTTAAAACATAAATGCACATTACGTTTTATTCAGCTTAACTTTGGATACTTTAATTCGTTGTGAAAGTAAAAATAATTTTCTTTGAATAATGAGGATATACAATTTCATGGCTAATAATCTGCAATAAATCATGCTGATATTTGGAAACAGAGCGCTGAGATTAGCTTTATTATCAGATTATTAACATTTATTATCAGTACAAATAGGCTACTATCTGTTTGAGGCCTGTTTCGGAAGCCCTGCAGTAAAAACAGTAGACTACACAATGCCTCAAGTGTTTTCTCACTACATTCCCAGCACTCCACTTGATCACACAGCATGATTTCACAGTTCCAAAACCGCAAACATTGTTCTCAAGGGCAAGATTCGACATGTAAAGACCTTGTCTATGATTATACCATTCACCTCATTTAAGGTGTTTGCAGAAAGGTCTCTAGCAAGTTCAGCAACTTTATGCTGAATGTTCTCTGTGTGAGCTCAGATAAACAAAAGTAAAAGAGGACTGCTTAGGTAACCCAGGTTCAGAGAGAAAAACTGTAGGGCACAATCAACAGAAAAAAAAGAAGACTGACAGCTGAAGGAATGAAACTGAAAGCAAAGAAAGAAACTAAGAAATGTACCAACAAACCACAAGACAAATTTTGACACTGATATATAGATAAATAAAAATTTTATGCTTGTCTACTGTAAAGTAATGTTCCAACAGTACTGTGTAACAGCGTTGTTAAGAAAACTATCCTAATTATCTAAATCTGCCACAAAAGGAACTGTAGAACTGTGGGGGTTCATCTGGTATGATTATACACCTTTTAAATGAGGGTAACAAGAACAGCAGGTCCGAATAAATAAATATACATGTATATACATGCCATATACATGTAAACTAAGCCTGATTACCCTGTGTGAAGACTGTAAAATTAGAGACTTTTCCATGCCTTTTCATGGCATTTTACACATTTTTACAACAGCAATATAATAACAATGCACAGTACACATTCTTTTCAAACCACAGGACAGTATACCCCACCATCAAAAGCCAGCACACTGTGGCTGTATACACTTTGTGCAGAAGAGAAATGTCCCAGGTTGTTTTGTTTGCAGATTTAACAAATAAATCACTTGGAATCTGAGAGTAGGGCACATGCTCTAAGATTCACTAATCTACATGCGGTTTTACATGTGTGGTGGGCCAAATTAGTAACCAAGACTGAGAGGTTCCGCCAAAGGAAAGCCGAAGGCAGTCTGGGTGGGTGGCCTGCACCCCACTGCACTTTCTCTGAACTGTCACATCTCAGACTTGGATTCCGCTCGAGCATGTGGGAGCAGAGCTTCCGAGCCTCCAAGATGTGGGGAGGATGATAATAAATAAAATGGAAAAACATAACAATGACATAATGTGCAAAACATAATGAATAAAACCGTGCCTGGCCAAAATCTTCCTTAAGCTTTTGAAATATGATTTCCTAAATCATTCTCAATGTAATGTTCTAAGAAATAAAGAGGTATAAAACAAGCTCGTTTGGAACTTTGGAAATGTTACTTACATTTAATTTTCAAATATGGTTTATTGGAGAACTGACCATTGCTAGGTTCTTCAGATTAACAATAGCAGAGACCTCCAAAGGGCCTATTTTTGCATCTTTATGTTTAACCCGATTTACCCTTGGAGCATATTAATAAAATCTGGGTTCAACAAATGTCTAAACAGTCTAATATGCTCTTCTACATGCCCCCTATATGTTCTTTGGCTTAGTGCACCAATGCTAAGCGTCTCTCTGGACCCCTCCACTCATTGGTAGTTACTATTCAGTACATTTTCCTCATTTCAAAGATGTTATGGGTTTTTTTGCATTTGTTTCTATGACCTAAGTAATATGGACATTTTTGTTCTTTGTGGGCTTTTGCATGTTTCCCTTTTTAAAAACCCAAAATGGTATAGTTGCAAGTTTTTTTAAATGACAATAACTTTAATTCTACATGACCAAACAATGCTCAGCATGACATCTGACACCTTAAGCATCAATGCAACCTGGGGGAACATCCGTATAAGGAGATGTTTTACTGTATGACAACAATTTACTGTGTGATGCGCTTCTGGAACATACCTGTGGCATTTAATAGGGTTAAATAGAGTTTTGCATGGGAGATTTATATTTTACTTTATTCCATCAACAAATTTGCTGTGCTTGACCAGCAACATTCAATAAAAGTAATAAAATAGAAGTAAGTTACTGTAACCAAGAGGACTTGACAGCAGGAGACGATTAATATTCAACATTCATCTCTTTGTACTTGGAATCTCCATTACATAATGTGATTTCTCTTAAAAATAGCTAAAGGTAGCAGTTAAGTTGTTAAATGGATGGCTGTGAAAGCTGCTGTACGGAAAGCAGTTGAGATCCTATTTCCTTTTTTTTTTAATTAATTAAAAAAAAAATTCAGGGGTGGGTTCATGTTTTGCTGATCTGTAAGGTTCTCTTATGCATGTTTTCTTTATATATAATTATTTCTCATATTTGAATGTATTATTCTGTATTTAAAACAAATGCAAATAAATATATTTAAGAAAAAATAAATAATAATAAAAGTACACTTTCAAGAGACCTCCATCTCCTACAAACGCTCCATTAGTGTGAAAGAGTAAATCACTGAAGTATAATTGGCACTGTGCCTCTATAGCAAGTACACCTTCAAAAAGATCCAATTTTGGGTCACAAGGAAAGAATGTGGTGTTCCTTTCTTGACAAGCGGGCACTCTCCACAGCTGGGAGGGAGTGAGACAACACGGCTGGAGCCTGCAGGACCGGCTGCCTTTTCTTCACAGCGCACAGCCCTGCTTCTCATCTCGCTAATGACAGGGTCCCAGGCAGCCAACTGTTTCCAAAGCAAAGATGAGTAAAGCGCAAGGGGGGCGAGGGGCAGGCAAAAGCTCCCTCTCGTCTAAACAGCCTTGGCCTCCATTTGGCAGCTTCTCCAGTGTGCAGAAGTGTCGACGACTCCCATGCAAGAATGGAAGTGTATTTGTATGACAGTGTAAAGAAATCTAAATGGAGGTTGTGCACTTGTATTTTTCTCAAAGGACTATGTATGACCCAGTGCCCCGTGGTCTACAGTTGACTAACTAACCAGAAAAAGTTTTAACCGATCAAAGTCAATCAAGTCTGAAATAACTTCATAATGGCTGAGCTATTCTAGTTCAATATTAAGGGTCGATTTCCCAGACAGGTATTCAACCGAGTCTTGGTCTTTTCAATTCAATGGAAAATCTTTATTCACAGCACTACATAATCCAGGACTAGGCTTAATCCCTGTCAGGGAAACCGAACCTAAGAGTCAGGTTTCTGGACACAGTTTAAGCCTAGCACGGAACTATTCATCAATCTGGACACTTGCTATTATAAGCTAGACTAGTCCTTGTCCAAGAAACACTTAAAGAACTAGTATATTTACTTCATAGTGAGTAAATCATGATGCCCTCCTTAACATACATAATATAAGTAGAGATGCATGTAGTGTATGCCTGTCAACAGAATATTGTAGTATTCTATTATTTTGCTAATATTAACTTTGTACCTACCACTTTCTACTATGCAAATTCCCCTTGTGTGGTATTAATAAATGATTATCTTATCTATTTTCACCAGAGATTTCAATAGTGTAAATGCATTAAAAAAAATGTAATTGCATCTAGAATACTATTCCTTTATTCTTTGACTAAACTTTTGCTTGACTTGTATTAGTGTGTCCTTAATCTGTGTACACTCAAAATATCCATTATATACACTGCATTATATCATCCAGCGAATGCAAATACTGTTATCACTCACAGACAAACCTGGTCCTACCTGAAATCCACGGAGCAGAAACCTCAAACACAACCGTGGTATCTCGTCTCCTGTCGGAGCGCACCCCGCCGCTTCAGAATGCTCCTCCACTTTCCACAGCAACTGTGTAATTGACAAGACTCTTTCTGCCAGCACCAATGGCAATCCACACCCCTCCACAGAGACAGAGGGAGGGAAGGAGGGAGGCAGAGTGTGGGAGCTCAGGGGAGGGATGTTGTCCCACTCCAGAGACTCCAGAAGGAGGGAGGGGTGCATGGATGTATGCAGCGTCTTCTAATAAAGAGAAGAACAAAAATGCAGAGGCAAACAGAATGGAGAGGCGAAAAACACAAAGAAACATCAAAGAGCATACTGAAATGCTTTTAGCACTCCATACTGTGACAATGCCTGCCCCATTAGATAATTAAAGACTGGGGACAAAGTGCAGGACCTTTCATCGTATACACAAGGACTGGGCACAATAAATATATGTATGTGTCACTATTTGTTAAGAACGTTTTGTAAATATATACAATTTACGAGCTCCATGCTTTCAGTGCAAAAACGTATTAACCACACTTGTACTTTGTCTCTGCATGCTTAAAAAGTTGCTGAACAAATTTCCTCACCTTAGAAGTACTATAATGGGTTCCTGGAAAAAAAAATATTTAATTAATTCCTAAAAGAACAGAAAATTTAAGAACTAGGAAACAGAACACTCTATATAGGATAAAGATTCTCCGTCTGTTTAAAACATTTTTGAGAACTTCATGTTTAAAACTGCCCTTTTTACTGAATCTAACATCAGTATTTGAGTGATATCACTCACAGATGCAGAAATGAAAAATGCTTTGCCGAACAGAATTTGGTTTTAAGTAAGTAATGTTCGAATTAACAGCTATTTGGTCAGGTCACATCGCTGATACCAGCTTCCTGTGCCATGTGGCCTTTGACCTGAAAATCACTGGCACTGAATAGCTCAGCTAAATCTAATCTATAAGGTTCATAACATAGAATCAGATGCAGAATTATTGAAAAAAAAACTAACCTGCTATCCTTAACTGGAGTGGTAAAACTAACATTAATTAATCTTTAAAAAAATAAAACATTCATATTAACCAGCAGAATTTAGACTTAGTTTTGGAATATTTCTTTCTTCTGGTGGAGACCATTCAGAATGGTTTGTAGCCCAGAACAGGGCTTAACCCTTAGAAGTCATATTAGGAGAACATTAAAAAAATTTTAATGGTCTAAATATTTATATATTCTTTACTCATGCCGTTTGCTGCTTTTTCGCTCAGTGCTCAATCACTCTCTAGACACCCTCACTCTGTGGGTTTCCTCCACATACATGTTTGTAATGATTTAGAGCATTTTTTGTTATATAAGGCTTAAGCCTGGACTAAGACACCACCTCATACTGTTTCTGTATGGCTCAATTAAAAATGGACTATGTGTAGTTAAATACAAATTCTTTGTAAAGCAATTCAACACTGACAACAAAAATAAATATGAAAAATGCCACTCCAGTACTTGTAAACTAGTGGAAACTAGAGCAGAACACTGTAAACACAGCTGCCTCCAAACCAACAGCAATTAGTTGCAAAGAGGAACCCCCTCCACCATGCACCTCCAGGTCCATGTCAGTCTTCCCCACCAACAGCGCCAGAGTCCGCGCACATACAGCCTATTATCTGCAGCGCTCTGCCCCCGGGGCCTGTTGGCACATGACAGTGTTTTAAAAAGTAAGTGGATCCAGGTTCACCCTCCTCACACTGACAAACTGCAGGAGGTTACTGTGTGCTCAGTGGTGGTATTATTTTTTTATTTCAATATTACGGTAATGAATTAATGACCGCGAGGAATGATCAGACTCTATAAACCGAAATTATAAAGAAGGTTGCAGGACATTATTTTAAATGAAAATGTCTCATGCCACCCCTCACGTGGTCTGTTTCCAGGTAGGTTTCCATGACTGAATTGTTTTATTAACACTGTGATTAAAAAAAAAAAACTAATCCTTCTCTTGGTTGTGCATATAAAAAGAGATTAATACATGCTTGTGTGAAAACTAAAGCCTCGGCACTTAAGATAGACTTTTATAAATCAGCAAACATTAAACCCTATCAATCTGTTCTCTTCCAAAGTAAAATAACCACTTTGTGCTTTTAAAAATGAACCTAATTTGCCTGAGTAGCAGCTGTTATAAAAGGGCCTTAAAACAAACTAAAAATATAATCTCAGCAAAACTAATAATTTAAAAAAAAAATCCCTGTGTTTAGGGAAAAATGAAAACCTGTTTATTCTGTGACTTTTTATATATGCTATAGGATCTTAAAAATATTAGAAAATAAATATAAGACCCGAAAATTATTTGGCCTTGCAGATCTAATAAAATAGTAGGTAAGCCATAACTATTTCCCAGCAATGGATGGTAATCAAGCCCCTTTATGTGCCCAATGTATTGTGACATGCTGAGAAAATGTGTTTCTAGTAAGCCCAGTTTACTACAGAATTGTTTGCCTCCGGTGTTATGCCGAAAAAGTCAATCAAACGCGTTATTGTCGATTTTTTACGTTCAGAGGAGCAGACATACATTTGGTAATATAACTGTTGTTACATTATAAGCATGTATTACACGTACAGTAACACTTCAGTAACAAAAGTGTTGCTCGATCATTATTAATTGCTGGGTCTTGGTATAATTTATGGCACTGCACCACACAGATGACACTCACTGGTCTCTCTAAAAGCACTGCACCACAAAGATAACATTCACTGGTTTCCAAATTGTATAAATATGTGCTGCCAGACATTTTAATTTAAAGGCAAAGCGATGCGATGATATGTTTTTCCATGGAAATACATTGCCTCTTAAATTTGGCTGCATTGTCATTACTCACTCACATAAAAAACACACTTAATAATGGAAGCCACAGAGCATTATCAACAAATATTCTGCTAGAAAAGGCATCCCCTGTTTAATCTGGTAGTATTGCTGCTATATTCAGTTAAACTTGCCAACTTAGTTAAGACACTCTCAAATACAAATGACTAAAAACAGTTGATGTGAATTACAGAAATGAAAACTCCCTGCTAAAAAAAGAGGCATTTTTCATTATTCCAGCTGTACTGCAGCCACAATGATAACACTTGTACAGGTTATTCATTATCAGATTAAAATGATAAAAAGCACTAGATAATGGGAGCTATATTAACAAGGGCCTGAAAATGCAGCAACAGCTGCACTGCCTGAAAATGCATCACATAATACATTTGTCTTTATTGTAGCAACATCAGTAAAACGTACACAGGGTAGTTATGACACACTCAACTACAAATTACTAAAAGCATAAGACGATGAGAGTAACAAAAGTGCATAACTTAGCATTTTTCATCGTCATGGTGCCAGTAAAGGCATCCCCTAATAAAACTGCCTTTATTCTAGCTACATTAATACAACTTGCACCGGTTAGGCAAGACACTTTCAAATACAAACAAATAGAAGCCCTTGATGATGAGAGCATCAAAAATGTATCATTTTTCGGCACCAGACTGCCAGAAAAAGCATCCTATTTTATTCTGTCTGTACTGTAGCTACATCAGTAAAAACATACATAGGGTAGACAAGACACCCTCAAATACAAATTACAAAAAGCTCTTGAAGATGGGAGCAACAAAAATGTCAAGGGATGCTTTTTCTGACACCATGCTGCCAGAAATTGCATGCTCCATTTATTACACAGTGTGTAAGTAAACTTACACAGTTAAGTCATGACATGCTCAAATACTACATAATAAAAGCACTTGATGATGGAAGGCACAGAAATGCCAGCGCGCTGTCCCAATACTTTTGTACTTTTGTTCCTAGCTCTGCGGTATGACCACCCAGACTCTTCAAACTTCACAGTTAGATACATCTCCAGGAAACATTTCCAATGAGCACCTCATTCGCAATTTTAGTCCCATTTAATTATGAGTTAGTCGCAAGAAATTGTGAGAATTTTTGCAGGTTCTGCGTTATTATGGAGGAATTCTGCGTGTAACTAAATACGCAACTCCTGATCTGTGTAAAATGGGGGGTTACTGTATTGCCATGTAAAAAGTTGTGACGTCAAAGCCTCGTTCACCATGCCCCCTCGCTGACACATTAAACAGATCATATACAGAAGGGGGAAGCTGTTTCAGGGTCTATTCCTCTCTTCTCTGTTCTGTTTCACTCTGAGAAGAGCACGTGTCAGTTAGTGCTGTGACATGCATGATCAATTGCTCATTTATCTTCTCCCATCTAAACAGGAGCCTAATGGAGGAAACCTCATCTGTTAACAGTTTGTTTAACAGCTCTGATGAATAAGAAGAAGGAAGGTTTCCACCTTCCTTAAAGCAATTTCAGGAGTGGAAATTTTATTTAAGTGGAATAAGTGATTTTCTAAAACAGCTGGTGAGAGGAAGTGATACAAAAAGGAAAGGAATAAACTTCAAATTCGAAAACGTATTCATAGAAACAAAATGAATAATATTTTGCAAGAAAAAACACCGAACAGGGAGTTATCCTTTGCCTTTGGAACCTGTAAACAAAGTGTTACTTTCTGCCAATGTAAGTTGTGGCTGGTATTGTACTAATCTGGAGAGCATCACACTGGTTCTAAAGGCGAATAATGATTCCCTGTTCAGTGCTGTAGTTCCTTGCAAAATATTATTCATTTTGTTTCAGTTAATACCTTTTTGCTATTTAAAGTTTTTTCTTTTTCCTTTTGTATAGCATCCTCTGAAAATCAGTTGTTTTAGAGAATCACTTACTTCACTTAAATGAGAGTGGTTACCATTACTACTGAATTTGCCTTAAAGCAGGTGGAAACCCTCCCTCTTACAAGAGAGGCTTGTCAACACAGCTTTTAAAAGATGAGGTTTCCTCCATTAGGCTCATGTTTAGATGGAAGAAGATAAATGAGCCATTGATCATGCATGTCACAGCACTAACTGACACGTGCTCTTCTCAGAGTGAAACAGAACAAAGAGGAGAGGAGAAGAGCTGAACAAGAAGCTGGAATCACCTCACATAGGGTGGGTAAAAATATTTTTATCCCGCCAGCTGGGTTTATGTTTTACAAAATGTTCTGTTTAAGACATTTTAAACTGCTGTAAATGTGTACACGTGAACATACACATCAGCAGGATTTTGTATTCATGTGTTAGATTATTCAAAACTGAGTGTTTTACTACATGAACTAAAGTTTTGTGACACAACTCTTAACTATTGAATTCAGATGTTTCAATCATAACCATTACCAGTGGTATGAAAAAAACAAGACATTTTAGTGAATGTCACACTTTGAGGACACAATTTGGGGAGTAACCTTTTCTATTCCAGCATTACTATTCTCCAGTGCACAAAGCAAGCTCCATAAAGACATGGCTGGATAAGGTCTGTGTGGAAGAACTTGACAGTTCCACACAGAGTCCTGACCTCAACCCCATTCAACACCTTTGGGATGAAGTGGAATGTAGATTGCCGGCCTGGCTTTCTCTTCCAACATCAGTATCAGACCTCATGGCTGCTTTACAGAATGAGTGATGCAGAAGATATTTGGAAGCTCTTATAGCCTTAAATGGCGGAACAAATCCATATTAAATTTATGTATTTGAATGCAGTGTCACTAAAATCCCTATAGGTATAGAGTCCCAATACATTTGTCCACATTGCATCTGTTGCTTGAAAACTGTCTTCTGGGTTGGTTGTCAAAATAATTGCAAATCACCCATTTCACAACAGTGTGTTTGATCATGCTGTATTTTTTGTTATTTAATAAAAGCAACGCTTTGTGTAATGAACAACACCTTTTAACAATAATAAAAGACATTTAAAGCAAATCGCATATTGTCAGTTGTTGATGACCATCTGGGCAGCACAGCAGGAGCATGGACATCTTCATACAGAAATTCATTTGGTCACACCCTTACAAAAATTAACCATGGTTTTACTATGATCAAATAACCATGGTTTACCATGGTTTGCCAGTTTTCATGTTTTTTTGGGTAACTATGTAAACCACGATTTATTATTATGGTTTTATCATGGTTTCACTACAGTTAACCCTAGTATAATCATGGTCATGAACCATGGTTTTTGTTTTCACCGTGGTTTCCATGGTTTTTGTTTTTACCGTGGTTTCCATGGTTTTTGTTTTTACCATGGTTTCCATGGTTTTTGTTTTTACCGTGGTTTCCATGGTTTTTGTTTTTACCATGGCTTCCATGGTTTTTGTTTTT
>JBBKCR010000012.1:11042296-11054995 GCA_037577295.1 Ladigesia roloffi | reverse complement strand
AACTCCACACAGAAAGACCCTGCGCCCGACCCGGGAGTCGAACCCAGGACCTTCTTGCTGTGAGGCAACAGTGCTACGGGAGAATAATTAACTTAAGACATTTTAGCATTATGTAAATAAGTATTGATACTTAAATATTGGAGCAGTGGGTGACCTGGCGGTAAGGGTGATACCTCTGCAATCAGCAGATTGTGGGTTCTAATCCCAGGACTGCCAGAGGCACCACTGTGGTAACCTCAAGCGAGGTACAGTCCCCACACACTGTTCACCGGACACAGTGTCACATGCTGCCCACTGATTAAATTTCACATTGTTCATGAATAACTATATAGGGCCTAAATAAAATGAATAAATAAAAGGTTGCTGAGATAATGATGCATGAACAAGTGGAAAAAAATCATCATTAAAAACATCTGAGAAATACCTGTTGTAAAGTTATACCTTCAGATAATGTTCAAATAACGTTCTTCAGATTTCAAACATCTTAAAAAACTGTCAACCATAAAGCTTTGTATATAAAACTTTGAACAATTAAAATTGAAATTAAATACACCCCCTCCACATTAGAGCAAAACTTATCATTTACTACAAGAAGTGAACTTATAAGCCAAAGCTCTGTGTCTATTCTGACTCTGGATCACCAAGTGTAAAGAAAGAAGGATTTCAATTAATAGTGCAAGAGTTGAAAAGAGCCCTTGATTCCACAATGTGAAAAGTAATCATCCCTCAAACCAAACAAAGCTCTCCTTTTTGCTCAGCTGCCAAGAACAGCAAGGGCACAATGCCTGTCAAATGAACTGTGACATTCCAGGGGTTTTCTGTGTGAGCAGTAATTGCTTTCTCTCCAAATTTTGGCTGTGTGGTCCCCTTCCTCATCCCTCCCCAATTAGCAAGTGAGGTTTGCCTTCCCTACTTGGTCCCTCATCTTGGTGGGAGGTACAGTCAAGGAACAATCTCCTGTTTATCCCGTATCAGTCTTTTCAACATGGAGCTCCGAAGATGTTTGTGTGTAGTTCTTCTCCTGGATACAGTTCATACCTTAATGTTAGAAGAGGATCTTGCTGAAGATCTGGAGAACAGGGATCTCGGCAAGGCCATTTTGGAGATGCTGCACATCAACAAGCTGTCGGTGCCTCGCCAGACTAAGCCTCACCCGTACATGAAGCAGGTTTACCAGTTACTGGACACACAGGAGTCATCGCACAGGAGTGATGCAGATGGGACACTGGTGCAGAGCTTCCGCAGCATCCAAGGTGAGAATACCTCTCAGATCTGTCACCTGACATCCAGAAACTCTAGAGGGAAATATTTCATCGAAAAACACAACAGAATGCTTACAGTATAATTTGGAATGACATGCTATTTCATTATTGGTTGCTTTACATATATGAATAATAGTTCTAATAAATACCATGTAGATTTAAATACTTCATACTAAAAACTAGACACCAACATGTAGTAATGAAGATTATTCAGTAATAATATACTGTAATAATTTATTTGAGACTTGACCATTACTTTAAAAGTTTGAGGAACTGTGGATTTTCATATACCTTGATCCTATAGAGCTTTCAGCTTCACAAAAAAGAAGTAAGTGCATCTTCATTCCTCCTTACTTGTAAATTCAAACAAGTTAATGTGGTTTTATACAACTAATCAAACCTGATTTTTAATGAGTATTTATACAATAAAGTCTAAAGTAGAAAAAGTCTTGGTCAGTAAGAGACAGATCCTCCCTATTTGATACAACATTCAGGTCTCTCATTTCTTTTTCTTTTTCCTTTCCATGAAAACATCATGGCTGTGATTATCTATACTTTCTAATGTTAAGCCTGTGAGTCTAGTGAATGAAAGAATTCTGCTGTGTAAAACTTTGTGTCCAGGCACAAAATACAGCACACCTGGTTGGATATGGTTCAATGTGTCACACCTGAGACCTTCTATGACTGTTGTGGAGCTGGTTTTACTCAGGAAAACCCTTCACCCTGACCCACTGACAGTCACAGTGGCAGTGCACAGCCTCTCACCCGGGGGAGGGAACCTGAGCATTAGCGGCCCCCTCGCCGAGCAGCTCTTGACCCTGGACCAGCTTCCCTCATCAGGCTATGATGTGTTCAATGTGACAGCAGCGCTGACTCTGCAGCGCCGCTGGCCAGATGCCTTGGGCTTCCAGCTGCGGTTTGGGGATGAAAGTGGCAGCCTCGTACTCCATGAGGCTCTGACACAGAGCCTTTACTGCTTAAACGGCAGTTCTCTCAGTCAGCCGCTGCTGGTGGCCTACAGGGTCAAGCCAATGCAGCTGCATGAGGGGACCCAGCGGGCCTCAGGGCAGAGCTCTGAGCGCAAGCAGAGGCAGCACTGCAGGGACAGCACTCAGTATGAGAAACAGCAAACACAGTCCAGGCAGCAGAGGAGGTCCTCTAACATGGCATGCAGACTTCATGTACACCACGTTGATGTTCGTAAGAGTGAACTAGTGCACTGGATACTGCAGCCAACAAGGTTTAACATCAGTTTCTGCAGGTATGATTCATGAGTGTAAGTTATCTTTTTTTAATCTCCTTCAATAATCAATTTTAATGGTCTGGAGTTCTACTGCCCAGCACATTTCACTCTTTTCCCTCATCTAATAAAACTCCAGTGACAAGGATTTAATGTACCACTCTTAAAACATTGAAATGTGTTGAATCTATCTTTGAATATTGCCATTTTCTTTGGTTTTACCCAAAAGTCATTAAATGATCTTTGCTTTGGGAAAGGGCAGGGCAACTGAATTTTTTAAAGCACTTTTTAGCCTCTAATTAGTTATGATTAAATCTCTCATTTAGATTTTTTACCACACCGTAATGTGGTAATTTTGTTAGCTTTCAGCTCTAAAAAATTGTAAGAAATTACTCAAGGCTTCGTTGAGGTTCTGGGGTGGGTTTGGGGGCAGTTTACTTGCCAATATCTCATCTAAGTGTTTATTTTTGATAACACTGCTAATGCAATGATTAAAGAATAAATAAGGGTTAATGTACAGTGAATAAGCCATTTTAAAGCATTTAATAAGCTTTACTGAACAAATAACCAAAAATAAATAATTAATTTCTTATTTTATATCACTGATAAAATCAAATGTCCACATTATAATGTTTCAAGCATGCATATTAGGACCAGGGATAAGAACAAGACTAAACAGATACGTTTTTAGTTCAGGTTGCATTTGAGATAACAATTTCCAGGTCATGACTTTGTGTTTTTTCTTTGCAGAGGCGTGTGCATGAGGGAAGAATCTAGGCGCTCTGTGGATGTTCAGAAACTGAATAAATGGCACATGGAAAATGATAAACACAAAAGGTCAAGCCGCTGTTAAATTCTCTTAAAGCATTTGCCACCTAGCTTATCATTGTAGTAAAAACAGTAAGATGGATAATTATTCTAAATCTTTGTATCCTTGTACTTCTTTTCAGTTCACACTGCATTCCACAGGAGCTGTCCCCACTCAGAGTGATGTATCGCAGTACCACCGATGACATTATTATACAGGAGATAAAAGACATAAGGGCAGAGAGATGTGTCTGCAAATTAAAGACCAAATAGCACTCAAACCTACCAATACCTGCTCATATACAAAGGAGTATATTGGCATAAAGTAGCATGAAGAGATCCACTCCAATGTAAGAGCTTTATAATCATTTAACTTTTGTCTCAAACTGCAAAATAATAGTCATGGATAACACAGTGTCTCTCAATTCCAATCCTTGTGATCAAATGCACTGTATAATGTATTCTTATTAATGATCAAATGAAACAAAGCAGAGACCATTCAAACGTAATCCCTATGCCTGGGATTGAGAAACACCAGCATACAGATTGGACACTAACAAGGTAGCATTAACAGCGGTGACAGCAATGGCTCAGAGGCATATTTTCATGCCATACACCACAGGGAGGCAGAAGACTGCAAAAACAAAGAGTAAAAGGGAAATTAAAATGCTTTCGGACTGCATTTTCGTAATTGCTTTCTTGATATCCAATGTATAACCTTGTAAACAATAAAGAACTGCATCTACAAGCTTACCTTGTTCATTAATAATATGATTAAAGCTCATCCTTGTAAATGACAGCAATGTTGAAATTAGGCACATCCCTGATGAAAAGATGGAGAGGGCTTTATGAAGATTATGAAGAGGGGAAAAACTATTTATATCAATGATGCTTCAGAAATACACTATGTTGACAAGTATTGGGGCGCTCAACCATTACACCAACAGGGACTTTAATGATATTGCATGGAAATACAGAGACTTTAAATTAGAGATGGGCCCCCTTTGCATATACTAGCCTCCACTCTTCTAAGGAGGTTTACAAGAAACGTTTAAGTGTAATATTAAGAATTTGTGGCCATTCATTGTAGAGCATTTATTAGGTCAGGCAATGAACCTGGACGAGAAGATATGGCTTGCCATCTCCGTTCCTTTTCGTCCCACAGGTGTTGGATGGGGTTGAGGCCAGGGCTGTTTGCGGGCCAGTCAACTTCTTCCGCCACGTCTTAGGGGAGTTTGTTTTATGCACAGACCACAAACCTTGCACATGGCGTTGTCCAAAATGTTGGTATGCTGAAGTATTAATTCTGTCCGTAACTGATATTAAAGGGCCTAGCCCAAACCCTGAAAAATTGGTGTGTCCCAATACTTTTGTACATTATAGTGTACTTGTCTGTGTGTACGCGCTTTATTTCAATTTTTAAAACTAGATTTCCTTTGTTTTCAGATAAAAACTGACTCTGTTCGGTTAGCAAAAACGGCTACTTTCTGTCGATATTTTCACCAAAAGCGTGTAAACATTACAGTCCCGCCCACTTGACTTCCGTTCGTGCAGACACGATTTATGATTGGCCAAGAGGGACGCACATCAAAACCAGCCATGTCAAGTGCAGGGAGAAAGGACAGCTGAGTGTTGGGCTGTAATCTCGACGGAGAGGCTGCTTGTCAGGTCTATCCGTTGCTGTTAGCAGGCACTGGCACTCCAAACGAAAATCATGCCCTGTTTGTGCACAGTTTGGGGCGCCAGGCTGTGACTGGGCGGAGGATATCCAGCGTTATGTGTCATATCTGAAACTTAAGGCTCCAGAAGGGGTAAGGGATAAAAAAATAACGGCTCTGAATCTGCTGCTGTTCTCGGTGAATGTCTCTGCTCCAGTTCAGTCTCTGAGCCAAGAGACGGATGAGGACCAGGAATGATGTCAGGAAAGCATTACAAGGGCCAGGAAGTCAGCTGCTGCATCAAATATTTCATATTTGGATTTAACATCATATTCTGGGTAAGAGCACCTTCCGCCTGCTCTCTTTTTAGAGGCCCTGCTCTCTTTGGGCTTTGTTTTCTCGGTTTTGTTCTCTGAAATGTTCCCTTTGTTCAGGGGGTAAGATGAGAGCCACACGAGGAGTAGCAGCTTGTCCTAAACAGGCAGTTTTAAATGAGCAGCTCCAGCCTCTGGAGAAACAGTTTATCCTGAAAGTCAGTCCACACTGTAACCTTAGTGGTAATCCGCTTTGAGGAGAGCTGCGGACCTCTCATAACGCTGCAGCTTTAGTACATGATAGGGTGACATGTCTTTGTTTCTCTTACTCTTTCTTTCGGTTTTCTTTCTGTCTTTGATTTTTTTGTTTTCTTTCTTTTTCTTTCTTTCTTTCTTTTTATTCCTGTACATCTCTGTCTTTGTTTCTGTCTGTCTTGTTCCTTCCTTTACATATTTTTGCCCTTCTCACTTTTTCATTCTCACTTCGTTTTCCGCTCTTCCTTCCTTTCCTTTTTTTCTATCTCTCTTTCTGGGTGTTTCTCTCTTTCTGTTTCTCTTTTATTCTTAGCCCGCCAGAGTACTATAATAACACAGAGTACTCCCTGTCCGTAATTTAGGTTGATATAACAGCTGTTAGATTTGGGTCAGTACACACTAGGCACACTGTAATTCTATCAATAAAGCTACAAGTCTAATGATAATAAAGCAGAGTCCAGCAATGTGTCACGTTTATAACTACATGGGAAATCGTTCTATTTTTCCTGTTAAGTCCCAAAATGTCATTAAAGGGTTGTTCCAAGTCATTGCCGTTTCTTGGGAAGCCCCACAGCTGCTGCGGGTTATTGTTCTCAGGTCTACTGTACAGTATCATGTGTCTGACAAACATGCTGCTGTATTGTTGCTCACTTAAATTCTTGCCCTTGTCCTCTCTAACAAGGATCTCACTCTAGGTTGTGAACCTTGGTGCCTTGTCATCAACTGCATTGAAGATTTGTATGAAATAAAAGCTTTATTTTAGTTTAATTAGGTTTCTTAAACATATATGGCTTGCTGTCATATGGCAGAGGGCCTTATAAATGCAAGAAGTATGTGTTATCTACTCAGGAATAGCCTCTATTTACCTCATTTCCCTTTCAAGTGTATAGGAGTCACTTGCGCTCCTTTTTTCCTCAGAATATGCAGTACTGTGCATTCCTTATGTGCTCACTCAGCCCATCTTTAAATATTTAATCAAGGGTGGAAGAACTAGAATGTAATATTAAAAACCTTTTGGAGGAATACTTAACTGAAGAAGAGAGAAAATGAATTGTAGATGCGCTCCACCTTTTTAACACATTTAGGAAATGTTTTTCCTCTCATTGTAGTTATTCCCAGTGTGGCACGTCCATCATAGATGCAACCACCAATTGCAGCAAAGCAGTGTCGAAAATCGAAATCCCTCAGGCTCAGGGAGCAGCTCTGCAGTGTTAAACTTGAATGCTTTGAATGTATGTTCCCCCCAGGGGGAGCATTTGTCATCTTTTATCGTTGAATTCCTGTGGACAGATGGATGATATTGCGACAGTGGTGCACTGTGTGCTTGGGTGGTTGGAGAAATTTCTCATTTTATCCAGCTTAACTGTGGGTAAGCCTTTTGCAAAGAATACTTACATTTAGTGTAAGTAATTGAGAAGCTGAGCGAATGTACTATGATACAAACATAAAAAATCTCACCTGGATGACGTTTACCCAGCTTTATATACAACATAAAAATAAAACAATCACAGATATGAATCAGAAATTGACTTAAAAACTCTGGCTTCATGAAATGGAACTTATTAAATAAAATCATTTTTATTGTTCATTCCAGATGACTTAAATGGAAAAAATACACTCTCAGTCTCTTTTCCTCGCTGTCTTTCTTTATATACAATATCAATATGTACATTTTATACCTATTTATATAAATCACATACTTTGGCATTGACCTCACTAATGAAAAACAGTTGTCTCCATTAAACTGGTTCCAACTTTCTCAAATAGCATTTGACAGATCAGCTTTTCTGGATGGAGCTTTGTCATGCCTTGTCAAAATTGCATCTCTAATTGTTAGTGACTCTGAGATCCAAAACGTTTGCTTAACATTGAGTCACTGAATTCATATGTCTTACTTTTTTTCTTTAGGCAAAATGCAATTTCCTCCTAAAATATGACCATCACAAAATCTATTTTCTGTCAATGGAATGAGAAAAGTGTCCTGTACACCTGTGCATTGATGGCAGAGGCAATGATGGCCATCTCCACTGGATACGTGCAACCCTAGATCAGTTCGCTTTATGTTTCAGAAGCATGACAAAAGCATAAACATCTTGTTCTTGACCAATGCAGATTTGTGATCTGATCAATATTGCTTTTGAACCAGAGACTCATACTACTGACTACTGAATATGAACTACCTCTACTGACATTTACCTGACTCTTAACTGTACCTCTACCAACTCTAACAAAAAACTACAAACTGACTCTTGACTGTACCGGCTCTGTTAGCCGTAGATGGTCAATCTGTCTCGTAGTGATTAAGCTGTATGTGATGGCCGTCTATTGTACTCTCTTTCTCTGGGTCGACAAGGGAAGGATGGGTTCCCCTTTTGAGACTTGTTTCCTCCTGTGGTTTCTTTCTTTAGCTTTAGGGAGTTTTTCCTCTTCTCTGTTGCCTTTTGGCTTGCTCACTGGGAACTCGGACGAGGATTCTGTAACACTGCTTTGTGATATTGGTTTTAAAAAGAGCTATATAAATAAAATAGAATTTAATGGAATAACCTTCCAATTGTTTTATACTTGCATCAAATTTTAATAACAACTGACTGGGATTTTTTTTTTCCACAGTCTGTGTGGATCTGAGACTTGTTTATTTGCTACATGGGTCATCATCCTCTAAATGTAGTGATTCCATTTTGTATGCTATTAACTATTCAAATATTTTCTGTGTCAAAAGCCAGGCTGCATGTGCACAGCACAGGCCACTGATGGTCTTCACTTGCCTCCCTGGGTTGCCGCTAAGCCTGCCAAAACCTCTCGAAAAGCCCACATCCCTGGCAACAACTAAATGAAACCATGCCCCCACGAACCCTTCTGCTTTGCATTAGTTATGTGGGAAGAAGAGAGCAATAAAAGTGTGGGCCATATTTGGGTCAATGGTATAAGTTCTAAAAGATTACATTTAATGACTTTTAGTGTATTTTAAGGGCTAAATAAATTGAAAGTGTTGTGTTTATCTCATCATGTAACTGTTGAAAGCCAACCTGAGCCCTTGCTAGTTATTTTTTTATTCTAGAGGCAGCAGCTGGCACACAGATGAAAGTAATGTTCTATTCCTGACTTCAAACCTCAGCTCCCTTCAGTGCACTTTCCTTACTCCCTGTATTCTGCTTTCAGGGTGGGTGTCAAGCTCCACTAGCTTGTTCCCTCAGTGAAAGCACTCGTTTGTTTTCTACATGGCATTTTTCTGGCAACACCATGCAGGGTTTCAAAGGCATTTTCTGAGGCGATGCTTGTTTCCTGATGTTTTAAATCCCCAGTGATTCAAGTGTTTTTTAATTCTCTAACGAGGTTTTTTCATTATTCTCAGTGAAATAATGAAGCATTTTGGAAGATATTAGGTAGGGGAAACATCCATCCATCTGAATTGCAGGTGCACTAATAAAGTCTGAAGGAAATGCACAGATACTTTTACATTAATGGGGTGTGGTTTCAGTGTCCTAGATTTCGGAACAACTTCTTGAATCAAGTTTCTACTGGATGAGAAAAGTGTAGTCTATGTGATGTGAATGTCAAATACATTTACAGTAACCCCTGTTTAATTATGTATTTTTTCTGATTACTGAACTAATAATCGCAGAAACTGCAGATATCCTCCACATTTTTTGCTTTTGTGCCAGCCAGTCCTTGTCTGCTACGCCTCCTTGTTCTCTTGCTGGTTGTTTGTGTTTGGGCATGGTGGTTAACAAAGCAGTCACACACCTTTGCTCTTCAGCGCCAAGCCCAAACATAAACAACCAGGATTAGGAGACGTGGCGGATGAGGCCGAGACATCACAATCACTTGTACTCAAATGTGAGGGGTTTGAAAATAGTCAATCTGCAAATGTTCATTTCTTCTTGCTGCTGATTGACTACTGCCCTTTGACATATCTCAGGCAGACACATTCCCCTGTGGAGTGTCTCATGTGCTCTCGTGTTTTTCATTTTGTTCTTCTTAAAGCCCTGTATTTTTATTACTGTAAATCAAACTCACTTATTACAGGATTTACCTGCTTATACTTAAGAAAATGACCGCATGTACGAAAGAAAACATGAGTGGATGAATTACAGTTCCGTCTGTAAAGGGGTAATATCAGTATTTACATTATGGGTCTGTGAGAGACAGCAGTTCAGCAAAAATTGTACAGTACAGATATAGGTTTACCGTTTGCATTTTACTTAATGGTAAAGTATTAAGCTGAGTTTTAAATGAAATTAAAGTGAGCATATTTGGGGGCATATGTAGAGTTTACGCTATACAAATAGGCATTTTTCAGTTTTTTTTTTTTTTAAGACATCACATTCATGGTTTTTAACCCTATGCTGGTGCTATTGGAACATTTCTTGTATAACTAAATATTTTCATCATATTGTATTGATGGCACACATATAAGAGGCAAATATAATATACACTGATGCTAGCAGTTAGCAGTTTTGGTCCTGAAGAACCACTATATGGTTTAGCATTTTCCATGCAATAAAACACCCATTTAAACTCATGAATATTTTTTAAATTGGATAATGCTCAGGTAAACCAATGAAATATAAAGGGCAGAGCTAATCCATAACCAGAACTGAGAAACAAACCTTTGTACCTTTGTACCTTTGAAATGGTAACCTAAACAGGATTTTTGTTACTTTAAAGTACTTTATGTAATGGAAGTTGATTTGCATCGTTTCTTTTGGTTAGTTTGTCATCCAATAAGCTCACACTTTAAAAGAGCAGCTGATTCCAAAAAATTTAGAAAATAAATATCAATCGGTGTTAGGTTTCGTCATCATTTAATGTTGATTGTGCTTGAAAAGGCCTAATGTGTTTGAAACAGGTTTGGTACACAAGTGTATGTCATAGCTCTGCTCATTATAACTACTTCTCAACTGTGCAAACATGATTGTGAGTCATAAAACAAAACTGAGTGTAGATTATCTCTTCATAGATCTGTGTCAGCTGGGGGATTTGCAAAAAAATGTAACTGTAAGGCCAAGCATCTCTTTAGCTTTCTTGAGAAACCTGTACACGTCTAGGGGACAGTTCTGTAATTTGTGATTGTATTTCTGTTTGTGTCAAAGTATCACATACCTACTGGTACTGTAGAGAGAAATGGATACAGTTTTTGTAAAATCATGAAGGTTATAAATTGGTTTTGTACAAACCTCTGATTCTTGCTTGATTTGAAAAATGGTGCAGTGTAACAAGCCCTGCACCAGCAGATGTGTGTGCCTTTAAAATGGCTCATGTATATATTGGAGGTCTTGTACTGCTGTAGAGAAAAGTTATCATGCATCCACTTTCTGAATGGTCACCCTTATTTCTCAAATAACCAACAACACTGCAATAATTATTCCCTTGCCAATAAAAGACACTTAACAAAAATAATGTATGAAGTTCAGTCTATTGTATGAGGTATTTACATACTGGTAACTAGTTTCTAATATATTAGCCCATTTTATTATTATGCCAATCTCATAATAGGTCTGGTAGTTATTTGGGAACATGTGGTTTCAGTAAAACCAGAATAAGTAAAGAATGCAATGTGACAGAGGCTGGCATTTTAGCAAAATTATTTACTTTTGTTGGAAGGAGTGTATACCTAGACTCCTGAAAACTAAAACATTAATCTGGACTGATAAGATGTTTCATTTGCTGTTTGATACCAGTAAGGCCAATGTCATGTCAAGCAATCATCTCTTGCTTAATTTTCATTAATCTACACTCTGTGTTGCACTCAGTCATATAAACCGATAGATCATATCGTCAGTTTATCAGGATTGCAGCAAGTCTGAAGTAGCTACTGGTTCACAATCTAAGACTCATGGTGTAACACCGGTAACATGTATGTGTCCTCCTGTTTGTCTTTAGTATTTGTCATAAAATCTGACCAAGGACAGATATTGATGGTAACTAACATGGTCAGGAAGTTCAGTTTTCATCATACATGCTTATTTAAAAATTATATATATAAAGACAAGGTGGTCAGGAGGGCAAATAAGTAGATGTGTCAATTAGGCATTGTTTCACTCTAAGAGATGAGTAGGGAAATATGCATTACCATCATGTAGCCTGACAGTCTGCCATTACCTGGGCATAACTGTAAAACAATGGGTGAAAAATCACTTTATGTAATTGTTTTAGCTTATTTGGCTTTAAATGATGTAAAACAAAAGCAAAACATAATTGTTTATTTTGTTATATATTTTATTTGTACCTCACAGCATATGTTGCACTATAATTTGTCAAATTCAGCATTTTTATTTTTCCAGAAATAATTTAAAACGCTGTTCTTTTGTTTGTGCATTGGTTAATTGTCATGCTGGAACAGGAAAGGGCCGTTCACAAATTGTTCCACAAAGTTGTCTTATGCTGTGGCTTTTTAGATTAAGGTGTCATGTAGTGAGTGCGGAATGGCAAAGAAACATAACTCTTTTTCAGAGAAAATGAATGATAACACAAAAATGTTTTTTTCACTCATCGTTAGTGTTTGGCTGAAGCTATATATTGTCAAAACAACTGTGTTTACCCTAACATTTACGGCATGTATCTGACGCCCTTATCCAGAGTGACATACAACAGTGCTCAAGGATTCCACAACAGTATCAAGGACCTGTAGAGCAAGATTTAAATCATAATCATTAAAAGGATAGTTCACCCCAAAATGAAAATTTGATGTTTATGTGCTTAACCCCAGGGCATCCAAGTTGAAGGTGACTTTGTTTCCTTAGCAGAACACAAACGCAGATTATTAGCTTTAGCCATAGCAGTCTGGTAGTCATTTAATGGAAATGGATGGGCATCAGACCTTTAAAAAAAAAAAAAAAACATGCACAGACACGTCAAGATTACACCCCGTGGCTCCTGATGACCCATTGATGTCTTAAGACATGAAACGAACAGTATTTATATCATTTTTTACCTCTGAAAGACAACCGTCTGAAGCTAGGATACACAAACGCCAGAGTCTCTGTGCTCTGTGTAAATGAGTGACGTATTCATGCAACAGATCACTTTTGCGTAACCTACGCCAAAGGCCATACACAGGGGGCTTGAGATGGTCGTCTTTCAGAAGTAAAAAATTATATAAATACTGTTCAGTTTCTCACAAAAAATGATCGTTTCATGTCTTAAGACATCAATGTGTCGTC
>JBBKCR010000012.1:11022344-11041920 GCA_037577295.1 Ladigesia roloffi | reverse complement strand
GTAATGTGGCGGTCACCACAAACAATTTCCTTCGGGATAAATAAAGTTTTCTGATTCTGATTCTGATTCTGATTAAACCACACAACGCGAGCGTGGAATGTCCCCAAGCACTTTCTCCATGAGCCACTCGAACGTGGCCGGGGCATTACACAACCTGTAGCCATTCCGTAGGTCCAGGAAACTGAACGAGGAAGAGCCCGATACACAATCGAGGGCCTCATCAATGCAAGGCAGTGGGTACGAATCTTTCCGTGTGACAGCGTTGAGTTGCCAGTAGTCCAAACAAAACCGCCATGAGTCGTCTTTCTTTTTCACCAGGACTACAGGTGTGGACCACGGACAATCCAACAGCTCAATCACACCTGACGCTAGCATTTCCCGGATCTTTTCTTCCGCGGGGGCCAGCTTGGCTACTGGAAGCTGCTGGCTCTGAGCCCCGGTAAACCCCACGCATCTGCGCTCGAATAGCTGGTCGACAGTCTGCCTGATCGCGAAACACCCCCCACTGCAACCTCTGGCTGCTCTCCAGACACCTCAGCCACCCTAAAACTCACCCCGTTGCGTTCCTTCCTATGGAGCGAAAGGGTGCTTAGTTCCAACGCGCATGGTGGCCTGTCCATACCAATCACCGCCCCAACCGCTGCAGCAAATCCAGCCCCACAATGCCCTGATCCTCAATGGGCACCTCCAGGAAGGAATGTTCCACCGTGATGCCACCCAGCGTCACACGTGCAGTCCTCAGCCCGCGCATGGCCACGCTCTGTCCTGTCACAATGGTAATATGATCGGGCGGCCAAGACCCGCCTCGGAAGTCCCTCTGGCGCACAGTTCCCCCGCGAAGAATCGACACTGTGGGCCCTGTTTGTTTGCATATATTTTTAATCTGAAAATGCTGGCTGCTTCTAAGCACTCCGTTCAAGAAAACATGACTAGACCACTTAGGGGCAAAAGGGGAAACCCAGGAAATTAAAGGACTATGGAACCGAATGGAAACGAGGAAAAGAAACTAACATATTGAACTAAACACTAACTACGGAGAGAGTGAAGGGGGAAACTAAATTGTGGAATTAAACATTACTCAGGAGAGAGGAACTGACTAAAGAATGGAGAAACTACGAGCTATCGACTAAATAATGAATAAGCAATGAAAATACACCAAATGAAAGGCAATAATGATAACAGACTAGAGAAAGAGAGGCAGACTAAACAAACGGAAGACTGCCTAATAGAGAGATTGACTAACACCAGAACTAACTGTGGGGCAAAGTAGACTTTTTTCTGAGCTACTGCTTATTTTGTATATAAGGGTGATGACTGAGGGAACAAATGTACCTGAGAAGAGCATAATTAATGGAAAAAAATAATAAGTCCCTCCTCCAGTTGGCCAGTTGGGGTACTACAACGAAGTGTTGTTTAAGTCGTAATCTTCTCTTTCTTCGTAGCATGTTGAGTTTAACAGTCTGATATGCTTTTTCTGATCCAGTGATATTTCTCTTGATTCAGACAGTCTAATACTTAATATTGGATCGGCACACCTCTAATAATCAATTATCATATACATTTAAATCAGGTGTGCTGCTAGTTCCATGAATCCACACAATAACAATTACATTAACAAAAATCTCGATACTTATTTGTTTGTGTATGTTCCTATGTTGACTTGTGTTTTTCTTGGCAGAACAACACTGGTAAGATAAATTGGTTTAAACATTTTGGTCAATATAAATGATCAGTGATATATACCATGCTGTACCAAAAGGAAAGGGTCTGGGCAAGACATACACTGGTTTGACTAACTAAGAATATTTCTTGCATCAGTGCTAAACATTCAAAAGTCTGGAGTGATGTATGATACAACTGGCTTACTGTCAACAGCACTCAGGAGAGAACACTGATAAAATATTTGTGCTGAGACTAGGGCAGCCTGACCCAGTGCCTGTTAAAGTCCAGGCATGTTCTGGGGCCAGACTGGTCTGAGTAATCCAGAAAACCGCATGATGTCCCGCTTTTGAACTTCTAGCCTTGATTTAGATTTTTTTGTCCTTTCAATCTGATTTTGACACAAACAAACATTTGTGAAGATATACTGATTACTGGTGCATTAATTACTGGTGAATAAAAGAATAACTAAACCTCTCTATTGCTTTGCAGTTGTTGGGGGTGGCCTTCCTGGGCATTGGTCTGTGGGCATGGAATGAAAAGGTGAGAATTAGCTGTAAACAACACATTCTGCTATTCTACATATCTCGATTATGGAGTTGCTTCTCTTCAGACAGTATTTGGGCTTAAGTATGTTACATAAAGATAACTGCAACTTTACAGTGTAACAGTCTTCTAGTTCTTTTTCTCATTTTGGCTTTTTGTAATGTTGTTCGTTTTCGGGTTAGTCTTGTTTACAATCTTTCTAAAACTTGCTTTACAATCATTTCTATTTGTGTGGGAATTTTTGTGTTTTTGTTTTTGTTTTTTTTTAGTTTCTGTGGTCGTCCTGTTATTATCAACTGGAAAGTCTTGTGTTTTTTGTATTTTCTTGTTTTTTGTTTGTTTACCACTTGTTTTTGTTGGTGTGTTTGTTGCTTGTTCTTTAGATTTAAACATTCTGGATCCTGTGATTACATTCTGCTTGCCTCAAGCCTCCCATCATTGCAGCCAAATGCTTGTGAATGGCCTAAGCCAGGGTCTTTTTGCGTGAACCCCACTGATAATTAATGGAAAACCATTGCAGTCTAAGATGCCCCTTTAAAACTTTGGGGAATTTTATTGGCTTGCCAAAAGGATGGGCTGGAATTGAGCCACAATGCTTCAAAAAGCCAGTTACCTCTTACTGTATATGTCTTGAGGATGTATATTCCAACAACACCATTACAACAAAGTAATAATTCTTCTAATTTTCAATATGATGTTCTTATCATTTTTTATATCTTTGTCTGTCCTTATGAATGCACGCTTTTGTGTGACTGCAGGCCTCCTCCAGGCTGTTTCTGATTTTTTTTTTTTTTCAATCACAGATTAGTCACAGTTCTGTTTGTTTCACAGTCAGGGGTGCACAGAGATGAATCATTTATGACTAATATTGTACTTTCACACCTAAACCTTTTAAGCAACAGTGAGTAAAAAACAGTAGATTATTTATTCACTTTGAGGCAAAATCAGTGTTTTAAAATGAATACAGAAGTTAATAAACAAATTCTGATTCTGAAATTGCAGACCCTATGCATTGAAAAGCTAAGCCTGTGTTTGTAGCACCACAGGTAAGAAAGGACAAAGAAACATATAGTGAGAAACCTTATCATCTATAGTGAGAAACCTGACTGATCACTTCCATAAGGACCACCTGCCACAGGAAACACTAGGCATTGCTAAGTGTCAGTAGGCTAACTCGATTAACTAAGCGCTGCCTGTAACAAGATGCATTTTTGAGGATTATTTGTCCAAACTTCTGTTTGCTCAGTTTGAAAACAGAATAGGAAGAGATTCTCCAGAGCATTGACATACACAGAAAGAGGGCAATTGTGTAATAAAATATATACTGACTTGCAAAAATGTTTAAAACAAAGATCTGTTGAAATTAAAATTATACATACTGTATATGTGTATGCATAACGCTGGTAGAAACATACTCCAACAGAATTAGCAAGTACGTTTTTTTTTGTTTGTTTGTTTGTTTTTTGTTTTTTTTACCTTTTTAAAAAAGTTTTCTTTACTGTCCAAAATAACCAATGAACGAGCACATGTCTGTTTTATATTATGTAATGTTAAAAAAATTGGTTTAATTGTGTTCAGTCGGAGAAAACCTTTTGGTCCGATTTTGCCCAACAACCTCCTGAAGTAACCCCTCTGCTATAAATCTTGAATAAAACAATGACTGAACGACATCTGGTTCCTGTCACCATTTTGAACAGTTTGGTTTCTGTAGAGAAAAGCATTTCACATCAAAACACGTTAAACTAATATATTTTGAAAGTAGTGTAGAAAATTCATTGGAATTTCCCCTGAATGTTCGTTTTAGAATGGACACACAGGCACAATTCGTCCAGCAGGGCACCAGCCATTTGCACAAAGTGTACCTTTGGGAGTCTGTTGCTCAAGCTGTAAAGATAAGTGTGCCAGGCACTGAAGGCTCAGAGGATCTCCTGTTTAAACCACACAGTTTTAGTGGAAAGTGATTCACTGCTCCAGTGACTCACAGCACTTTTTATACAAAACCTCTTGATCCTCTCTGTGAAAGAATTTGGCTTGGGAGGTACTTACATGTTTTACTAGAAATGTTTGTTTTGAAATCACATTAATCAAACCCAAGAGAGCACCAAGTTTTGCAGATTAGGTTCATTTGCAGATCATTGTTTAATTTAATACTGCGCACTTTCATTTTACACTACTGTTGTGTTCCCTGTTCCTCGGACAAATCATACACAGGGTCGGATATATCAGGTTCAGAAAGTATTCTGTGCCAGATTTTGTGCCTGGTTTGTGTAATTAGTACAGGGCTGTAGCAATTGTGTTTTTCTTCCTTAATTTTTTTTCATCTCCAACATTCAACTCTGTAATGACCTCTCTCTACACTCTCTCTTTTTTCTCTTTCTCTCTCTTTCTCTCTCTCTCTCTACCAGGGTGTGCTCTCAAATATCTCCTCCATCACTGATCTTGGTGGCTTTGACCCTGTATGGCTCTTTCTGGTGGTGGGAGGTGTGATGTTTATTTTGGGCTTTGCTGGATGTATCGGAGCGCTGAGAGAGAACACCTTCCTGCTCAAATTTGTGAGTACTGACTTATGTTACACTGACCATAATAAACTTCGTAACCAATAGTAAGATGTGTGTGAAGGTCATCCCTATCCAATTAATGTAGAACTCCCTAACCTTCATCCTGGCCTTTCTCTTATATCCCAACAAAATTTCCTTCTGTACGTACTTAGAATCAAGTTAACTACATCAAATTGCTTAGACTCATGGTCCTGAACTTTGAATTGGCCCTTACCTTTCCTCTTTTGTTGCCTCTAGTTCTCTGTCTTCCTGGGGATCATTTTCTTCCTGGAGCTGACAGCAGGAGTTCTAGCCTTTGTTTTTAAGGACTGGATCAAAGACCAGCTCAACTTCTTTATCAATAACAACATCAGAGCCTACAGAGATGACATCGACCTCCAGAATCTTATTGACTTTACTCAGGAATACGTAAGTTAGACACACACAAACACACCAAACACACATAAAAAATCTAACACTAAGGAGATGGACCATGCAACCTGATGTAATTGTTTAGACCTGTTCAGAGTTTTTACTAAGAACATCTGTGTTTGAGGGCATCTTTGGTTTGAGGGCATGGTGTTGAGGTGGGCAAGTAGGAAGAATACCTGCTTCTGGACCAAGGCGTCATAGGTTTGAGCCCTACCTTCAGTACACCACCACCGCAATGCCAAGTTGCAGTTAGGGAATGGAAGTTGCTTTGGATAAAATTTTCTGCTAAATACCGTAAATGTAAATGTAAGAGGCCTGCTTGTTCTACATACACTGTACAAGCTGTTTCTTTCAACACGTGATATATTTCAGTAGTAGATTATGTGCTGTAATTGTTGCAGTGATTGTACTTACTAACTTGAGATTATAGAGCAGGTTTTCATTAAAAAATAACAAACGTACGTAATAAGAAATGTACCTAATGATCATCTAAGACAAATCAATTCACACCATTGTCTAAGAATGGTTGAAATGTTATCATTTAATGTACTCCATCTTTACTTTGTGCTATTGGTTATTAAAACTAAAGTAAAAGGCATATTGAAACTTTATCCAGAATCAGCTGTGTGCAAAGAGACATTTAAGAGTTTGTGGATATCTGAATGGTCGCACAGCAGTGCAGTTTTTCAACTTTGTTTAGGCCTTCTGTCTAGCTGCGGTTGCCATTTCTGCTCCAGGCAGATGACTCCTCCAAGACAAATTTAATTAGATATTGGAGTTCAGCAGAGCTCATCACCCACTAGGCAGAACTGTGACCCTGCCTGACAGAAATGATAAAGACTTCTGTATTAGCATAGGCTACTAACATGGCAAGCGATTTGGTTTTGCTGACACCAATTTGGCAGTGCACACCAGACAGTTCTTCTAATTCGCAATGAAAAACCAATTAAAGAGTTTCACTACTATGATGTTTAGTTTGGTCCTTAAATCATAATACAGGTTTTATGCTAAACGATACTTCTTGTATGTAGTATGTAATAGATGTCAAATGAGACCTCTGTGTTGTATATAATAGACGTCTGTCTCTTATGTGCAGTGGGAGTGCTGTGGGGCTTTTGGAGCTGACGACTGGAATCTCAACATTTACTTCAACTGTACAGACAGCAACCCGAGCAGGGAGAAGTGTGGGGTGCCCTTCTCCTGCTGCACCAAGGATCCAGCGGTAAGAGAGAGATACACAGATCTGAGTATGTGTAAGAATATAAGTATTAGGCTGTATTGATTAGACAAACAATTCTGAGCACATACTAGCTGTGTCTCATTTCGAAGGATGCGCCCGCAGGAGGTCGTATACTTTGGAGGTCGCATCCTCTGTAGGATGCGTATGCGGAGTGTCCTCAAGCCTGGAATCAAATGAGACGGTCTTTGTAGGACGGAAAAGGAAAAAGGAAGCATCACGTTGCTATGCCAACAGACAACTGCGTTGTTGTGCTCTCACACTAGTTAAAAATAAGTACCACAACTACCTTCTGAGGTAATATAAATAAAAAAGAAGAAACACTTGTAAATACTTACATTTAAACACCACATCTTCGCTTGTGTCCACCGTTACATCTGCCGGCACCGCCATTTTGTCAAATAAACGACAGTTGGTTATGGCGACGCAAAGAATTGTGGGTTATCTGTAGCAGCGAAGGATACACTGCATGCATCCTCCGAATTCCTGTGAAAGTAGGACGCATTAGAAGGTTGCATTTGGAGTGTCCTTCTTGCTTTTCTGAAATTGAGACGCCTCTATGATGTATGCAGCCTTCGATTGCAGCCTCCGGAGGGCGCATCCTTCGAAATGAGACACAGCTACTGTTACTGTGACGAAATAATTATGTCATGTGGACTTTTTCTTCACTTCAGTGTTCATGTTAGCAAATGGGGGGCAGATATTGACTTTAGTGTCTACAATATTGGTCTTAGTGTGTTAATGGTTCACATGCTTAGTCTCTTTTCTTATGCCATTTGTAATGAGTTAATAAGATGCAACAAAAGGTGTTGAGAAAAACACTCTTTGAAATACAGGAAGACCATCTAACCGGCATAATAGAGAAACTGGAGATGTGAATAAAAAAGTATTTACCCCCAATAAACAATGCTTTCTGAAGAGTATGCTTGAGGCAAAGTGCATCGATTACAGTACGCTGTGAGTTACTATCCGTTCACAAATCATCATCTGAAGGCATTAAACACTTCAACTGTTGGCTTTTTATCCACCTGCATGTGGTTAAATCACACCAGCAGTCAGAAGGAGGAGGCTGGGGCACCATATGGAGGGATATTTCTTGAACAGGGACAGTACAGGCAAAAATGGAGCAGTGAAGGATTGTGTCATGTCTGAAATTGTTGCAGAAGTGAATGAAGGGCAGCAACTTTAAAACAATCAAGTGTGTTCTGTTGGCTGTAGAGGTGGATTACATATTTCATATGATGTGTACCAGGAAACTAGAAACTAAAATTTATGTAGTATTCCTGTTTTCAATTACAGCTTCTCATTAGATTAATGGGGATTTTTGGCTATGCTGTGTGCAGCTACAATTACTGGAGAAGGACATATTTGGGGGTGAAGCATTGGATAGGTCATTTGTTTAATACAGAGTGAGTCTTTCCTTCCTGCTTCTTATCTCTCCCATCCAGAGAGATGCCCCAGAGCTGCTGCCATAGCGCCTCTTCAGAAACACATCGTCTCTGTCTGAAGAATGTGTATTTACGGTCTGCTTCCTGTTTTTCAGGAGGATGTCATCAATACGCAGTGCGGATATGATGTCCGAGCTAAATCAGTGAGTTGACCTCTGAATTGGTTCTTTGTTTCAGTACTGCCGTCAAATGTCACATTCAAAAGTGTATCAAGAAGCTGTCGGCCTCCAACTGCCGGAGTTGAGTCGGCATGTAGCATGCAGCTGTGCAACAACACATCATACTAGAGAAAAACATCTGTCTAGTGTCATTTAATATCAGGGCTCAAACAGGAACATACATACATAAAAGATAAAAGCTGCTTCAAAAATTGGATGTGAGGTTAGATTCCCAATCCGGACCATACAGTGAGCAGAAGGAGCCTCCTGCAGGTCATAAAAGGTACAACAAAGCTATCGTTGTACAAGAGATGTTGTAATATAATTGCTTTTAAACACATTACAAGTAAAAGGATATGGAAGGTAACATTTAATCATAGTGGTTTAGTTTGACTTAGGATGTCTGTTTTATCTTTTTCCCTTCAGAGTGATGAGCAAAGAACCTACATACATATAAAAGGCTGCGTACCTCAGTTTGAGAAGTGGTTACAAGACAACCTCACAGTAGTGGCAGGCATCTTTATAGGAATTGCACTTCTTCAGGTGATTTCCTGTCTTACTTATGTATAAAAAAACTCATTTTTAGAAAAAACTTTTTATAATCTGTTTCTTTGATTATGGAGTTTATTCAAATGTGTTTTCTGTATGGCAGATATTTGGAATATGCCTGGCCCAAAACCTAGTGAGTGATATTGAAGCAGTGCGGGCAAGCTGGTAAGTGAAGTGTGTTTAAAAACATATTTTGCTTTCTCTGCTCTTCAGCACACTGCACTTTTACTCACAGCCACCTGAACTAATTTCCTTAATATGCTCGTAAACAAGGCCTGCCTTTTTTTCCTCACACCTGTCCTCATACGTCAAAATTTAAAAGAGATAGTAAATATAAATGCAACTCTGTACTTCCCGCAAATGCATTCCATCAGTCGAGGTTTGGTTTTGTAGATGTTTGAGGCTAATAATGCCAACGGAAAACAGGATTAGGATTACCGTCCTCAAACTACACCTAGTTTTTCATTCATCTAAAATGGACTCGATTTTGTGGTTTCTGGAACTGTGAGATACCAGTTTGATGGTAACTACCAGTTTGATGGTTTGATGGTAACTACACTTAGTTTATATACAGGCCTGAAGCACAAAACCTGGTTGATTTATTTTCTGCATTATTTCCACAATTTTTATCCATGAAAAGGTCAATACATTATCAATTTGTCTTTAGCTGGTGTTAATCCTTGTTATGTTTTTACAAGGAGCCTATATTCATTTCTACAAGATTTTATCATCAAACCATCAAACTGGTATCTCATACAGGGCCAGAAACCACAAAATCAAATCCATTTTAGATGATTGAAAAACGTTTGTAGTTTGTAGGTGTAGTTTGTGGATGATAATGCTAATGAGTGGGGAAAACAGGATTAGGATTATTAGCCTCAAGCCTCTGCAAAAACAAACCTCGACTGATTGAATGCATTTGCGGGAAGTAGAAAATTGCATTTATTATCGTTTTAAACATCTGATGTATGAGACCTGATATTGTAGTGTTCTTTTGACTGGACTTCCAAAGAAAACACTAAACCCTCTATAGAAAGCAGGACAGATCCCAGCAAACACAAAGAAAGCTCAGTTCTGTTTTCACAGGACTGCACTGGCTGCCTGTACGTTTCAGGTTAGATTTTAAAGTGCTTAATGGCTCAGCGCCTGGGTGTTCTGTGTCGTTTTTTTTAGGTAACAGAAGGTCATAGAGTGTCAGAAACCAACATAAAATGTCAACAGTATTTGAGGCAGATTCAGGACTGCCTCCTTGTGGACAGTTTTTGGAAATTAGAATAAACCTTCCGGTCGATTCATTTTCAAGATTTAAAATGATCAATATTTTGTACTAGTAATTAATCCCAGATATGATAAGCTTCGATTTAATGTATGTTTTTGTGGAAGATAGAAGGTGTACAGCATTAGTTTGTCAGTGACTTTATCTTCAGTTATTTCAGAACAGCTTCCACCCCCATATTCCTCCTCCTCCCTGTGTGGGTCCACCTCAGTCTGAGTGTGTTTGTGTGTGTTACACTCTACCACGCCCACTGCTATGCCAGTTCACCTCAGCACTTTGCTTCTCCCCCCCATGCACCTAACAGGCTGCCGCCCCCCCCTTTACGCTGTACATCATCCCATGCCCCCCTCCAGCAATAAAATACACTCGTTAGGGCAGTGTGTGCTCCTCTGGTGCATGCAAACAGAGGCCTGTTCCTGAACCTTCTCGCCCCTCTTCCTCCCTCTGTACACAGCACACAGGATTACATAGAAAACGCCATTTAATAACATTCAATAACATAATCAAAGTAACATTCATTCTAGACCCCAGATAGTAGTTACAGTGCAGTCAACTTTTTTTTCGAAATTGTTGAATACAAATACGTAGAGTGCCAGTTAAAAGTTTGGACACATAAAAATATTTGTGTTTTTTCCACATTTAAGAATAATGACATTTTTATCCTTTGGTTCATTAGGGCATATGACCCCTTTCTTCTATCCTCTCTTTTCTCATCTTTTTCTAGTCCTCATTTGTCTTCATGCAGCTTCACGAGGAGCTCGCTAGAATGCTTTTCCAACAATCTTGAGGAAGCTACACTTATGCTTAGCTCTTTGTTGCTTTCTGATACCTGAAAATTTCTATTTAAAATGTTTGATTTGAAAAGATGTCCTGGAAACATATTTCAAACATTTTATCATATGCCTTTTGAACATATTGTCTGTGAAATCATTCAATCAAGTGTGCACACTTTTGACTTTTCACCATGCACTCATCAGTAACATCCGCAAATTAGTCATTACCAATATTGTCATTATTTTTTACTAAACTTGGCCTAATTATATTATTCATTTAAATAAGTTTTATGTAGAAATCTTTTTTTTTACATTCTGCATTGAGTGTCAGGGATGATTTTATGAATTGAAAAACATCAAGTGTAGAACATAAAATATAAATGTTTAGAATCTACACTTTTGACAGAATTTCTGTGAGCGAATAGGAAATCACATCACACCTCCAGCACCAGCTTTAGTGTGATTTTTAAGAGTTAATGCAGGGTGTGAATGGGATGTGTTTCTTTCTCAGGGCTCAGTACTTTATTAATCTGAAGCTACATTTTATTGGGGGAAGTATATTTAAATATATTGGGTGAATGAGTTTTTTTTTTGCCTTCAGATTAATGTCAAGCCATTTATTCCATCCTGTCTATAAGGAGCTTTAAAACCATCTGCTATGAAATGGGAGTTGATGATTAGTTCATGATGTCATTTTAATGTCTTTTCAAGCCTTCAAAACTGTAACATGTAGAGTGGCGAGTATTAATCCATCCATTTCATATACTGCAATCAGTAGCGCAAGTTTTTTCATAACGTTGTAAGCCTATAACTGCTGCTAGTAACTGGAGACTATTAGAGCTTGAAGCAGTATTAACAGTATTCCTGGAGGGCCACAGCACTGCAGAGTTTAGTGTTTTCTCTGAATCAGCCCCTTAGATAATCACCAATCCCTAATGAGATGGATCGAGCATGCTTGGCTTTGTGCAGAGAGGCAGCTTGCATTCGTCTTTTTGGCGTGGAAAGATTTTCTACACTGTGAATGGCAAAGAGCTTTTCTCAGCTCAATTCAAGCCTCATCCTTTTTTTGTCTTGTCATACAAATGGCTACCTGTATCTCGCAATGGGAACACAGTATACAAATACTAATTAAAAAATCAATGACAAATAAACTTCTGCTCTGCTGTAGTTTCCAGGACTGAAGATTATATTTACATTAGGTCCAGAAAAACTCTTTAATGGTCAAAACTGTTTTTTTTTTATATTCGCAAATAGAGCTATTGTACAAACAGAGCCCACACCTTACATTCATCTGGTCAAATGTGATCCAACACATTTAATTTTCTTCTCCTGCAGCTTGTTTTCCTGAAGCAGCAGAAACCGTCCTCTCACAAAATGACAGGTAACACATAATGAACAAAACATGCATTCACAAGACCATGGTGCTACTGCTATTTTAACTGTTACAATAAAGTCTGAATGTATCTGTTCTTTTCAAGCAGGACTACGACTGAGTAGGAGCAGCAGCAAGGCAGCAACCCTATATGCTAAGATCACTGGGGTCAAGCGTGTAAAGATGTGACCTGCTCCATTATCTTTTACTATGTGTAAATACTGATTTTTTTGTGTGTTTCATGTGTCAAACACTTGTATAAGAAATGGGGGAATAATGTGTGGCTATACGTGTGATTCTGTGTGTGTGTGAGGGTGTGTTTGAACTGTGAGAGCTGTCTTTGAATGCGCAGCCTTTCACACTGGCATTGAGCATCCCTTATTACAGAACCTCTCCAGCAGTTTCAGTCTAATCTCTATCTGCTGCATCTGTATTGTCCATGGAGGGATATTTGGACTCTTATTCTTGTATTCAGTAAAAGAATGGAAAATATGTTGAACTGAAATGTACTTATTATATCCAATTACATTCATGTCCGTATTCAAAACAAGTTGAGGAAACACTCAAGTTTCGCGACCATGTGAGAACCAGAGCACGGTTCTAAGTGTTCACATTTTTATGTAGGGAGTAGTGCAAGATCTATGAAGCGCAGTAATAGAAGACACTGGGCTTATGCATTAACTTTAATATAGAACTATGTGACTTGCTAAAGATGTTTGTTTTATTCACATTTCAGAAACATTTGATTTATGATTTATGTCTGTAATAAATTACAACAAATTCTTCCCACTTCCCTGGAAGGACACATATTACAGAGGAATTTATTCAGATTAAATGACATCTTAATTTACAGATAACACACCTGATTTAACATTAACTCAAGCTGTGTGAGAAAAGTGCATGTAGTGAATTGGACATTTTGTAGAGATCCAGCCGTCAGTTTTACCCACTTGTTAGGGCACTACAATATCGCCGCACGACGCCAAAACCTAGAGTCCGGACACTGTACACAACATGAATACACGTGTACCATCATGCACTGCGGGTTTCTTTTCCTGTGCCCTACACAGTGAACGAGAGCATTTTTCAGACACACTACACTGCTGTTACACCGCAGAAGTCAAGAAAAGGGGGAGAGGTGGTGGGGGGGGGTCTTCAAACGGAGGAGATTCTGCCACACTTGCACTTTCTTTCTCTTTCTCTCTGCGGAGGACAGTAGTGCAGCCCGGACGGACCTATAGAGACAAAACGTGTGTTCATGTGCCGGAGGTAAACGTCACCTCCCCTTGATCATTATTTAGCTCCTATGTAGCCAACACTATAGTGAATAAATGTGCTTTTTTTAACAGAGGGTCAGTTAGACACTGACTCCATACCTGTCCATTGGCGTCAGCTGTTTGTAGATGAGCTTCTTAATTAATTTAGAAAAAAAAAACATGTCTGTCCAGGGTACTTAACTCTACGCTATGGATACAGCAGATAGAGATTCTGGATGATCCTGTTTATTGTAAGTTTAAAGATAGCTGTATAATATGGATGCTCAAGCTTTTGGGGAAGGCAAGATATTAGGAAGGGATTCTTGGTCCACAGTGAGGACAGTTTCATCATTTTGTGTATTTTTCTCCACATTACAGTGGCAAGAAATGTAAGGTCAGCTCATTTCATCTGTGAACTCCATTTAAACACTTATTAATTAATGACCACTACCTGGTTGCATTCTAATGTCTGGGAGTGTGTAATTATTCTGCCTCAAGGGACAGTCTTTTTCTGAACCAGCCCGGCTCCTGCAGCAGAGTGAACCTAGACAGTATATTCAGGCAGTTTATAAACTAATCAGAAAGTTGCTACTTCAGAGGTGAGAGTTCTAGCTAACATGCAATACATAAGCAGACGGCTTTATATATTTAGAACATTCAGGGTGACCTGAGGTCAGTTATTTATTTATTTTTTTCTCATTCTTTGACAGCAGTGTGAATAATGAATTGAGATCATAAAACTGGACTGCACTCAACTAAAGGACTTCAAAAGACTTCTAGAGTCAAACACTTTCTACAGAAACCAAGTATTTTTTAGTACTTTCATATGTAGTGTTCCATACAAAAGCACTCTTTTCACAGTAAGGTATCTGAATCAATAAAATGCCTGGAGTTCAACAAAAGTGCACAGACACAAATGTAAATCTGTAGAGTTATGTACAAATGTGTAAGGACATGTTTTATTAAAAATAGTGTTGGGGGGGGGCCTGACAAATTGTATTAATTTGGTCAAATAAACTAATGCTGACATTGTGAAGAATAGTATTAACAATAAAGCTGAGGAAGGGATCACAATGTGGTCTGTGTGGTGATTATATCTGGTTTTGCGATTTAAGCATTACACAAAGACGAATGTTTGCAGTTTCTGCCAGTACAAACTATTCTAAGAGCTAAATAATGCATGTGGATAGATCAGTACTCACTGGCGGGTTGCCAAAATTGTCTTTTTGCCAGAGATGAAAATAGTCCGCAATATATCAAACATTTTCCCCGAATGTTTCATTTAATTTGCTGAATAATTAATCAAAATTACTAAAACGTATCATATCACGTTCCATACAATTTTACTGTTCATATAGTTCAAACACATGGTCACAGATTCCCAACTACTCTTGTGCTGTTTAGTTTTCCTGCTTTAAAACGACCACTTTAGCCCAGAAAAGCTTTTACCTTTAGGCAACAAAATATTAGTTTGGCACATCCACAGCCCACCCCACATCACATTATATCTGATGATAAATCTGGAACAAATAAAAGGTGGGTGTAGGTTTAGCCTTTTATCTGGGGGTGGAGCAGTCCTATTTGGTAAAACAAATTTAACTTTTAAGCATGTTTAATTTGACATTTACATATAGAAATGTTTTTTTATGTATTTAAATATATAAACACAAACACACAGCTAATCTCTACCCTATGGACTGATAAAACAATTTAACTTATTTTGAAATAACACTTGTTGAAATTGTTGTTGTTGCAATAAATCTTCTAAAGTATTTATTGTATTTTATTATATAATGTAAAATACCTTGGTATTTTTGACCCCTTGTAGCATCTTGTTGCCCTGAGGCAACAAACCAAAACCTTTTATGGGGCTTGGTTGAGACACATTTTATGATTTCTATATTATTTAGGACCCCTAAGCCCCCAAAATCTTGGGTTAAATATTTTTTTCCTCTTAAAATAAAAATATGTGCCATAGGGGGTTAAGTTGAATTAGGTGGGTTTGGTACATGGAAAACAGTAAATGTGTAGAGAAGGTGAGATGTAGGACCAGTGTTGAATAGCACTATAATAAATCTGAATTCTCATGGGGAATAGACCTCAAACACATCAGCACTGGGAGCAAATGATCCTGTATTCATCTCACGAATGTAAATGCAGAAAACATCAGTCTGGCCATCAACATCAGGTCAATATCTAAACATACAATACAAAGAGTAACCTTCATATCCTTTAGAAAGACACGGTTGAGCCGTAGAGAAGACACCCATAGGTATTTCACATTTTTGGATGAAAGACTATGAGCAACATTTCCTGACAGTTTGGGGACCATGTCCCCTGGAAACAGTGGAATATTTGAAGGTGGTCGTAAACAGCATGACTGAAACTATTTGGAAGGAGCGTCCAAGCCCAACATCAGCCCTCTGACCATTGACAAGAAAAGGCAACCATCTGGGTTCATAGCTTATTATAAATGAGGCTGCATCAATCTGATTTAGATTCCTGTGCAGCCAAACTGGATAATGACTGTGTTTTGTTGGCCTTTTTTTTTTTTTACCTGAAGCTCAGACTGTGTGGGCTAAATGAGCATATGAATCACACACAAACATTTCAATCATTGTATATTAGCCAAAGTCACAATATAAATCCCTTTATTTGCTCTGTAAATGGCCTAGCATTTTCAACTCGAAATCAGTTGCCTGTTTAAATAATGTGAAGCAAATAAATCGCTGCATAAAGGAAAGAGGCATTTATTGGATATTTAACACAGTGATTCCTTCTCTGACGTTTAGGCGCAGGTGTAGCAGCAGCTTTCAAATACAGTGCAAGTGCAATTACCAGACTCGTGCAATTTATATCTTTTATTTACAACAGTGTACAAAATCAGACTGACTGATTGCCAATGCTGTGTTTGGAATGAAAACCGGGTTTCAATTCAATTTGACCCAAATCCGCAGCAAAAATACAGACGTAAGAATATTACAATGGCTCTTTGAAGTGAAAAAAAAAATGCTTGGATTCCGAGGTTTTAGAGCTTTTTTCTATGAATTAATGATTTGTAATGTCCAGTGGCCACAGTAAAAATGTTCTTTATGTATCACTTTGTGTTCTGATATTTACCAGGTGTTTCACACAGAGCTGTGCATCACTGCTCCATTTAAAGTTGAACGAGATGATCGAGCTCTACAGAGGTTCATTCGCTTCCTCCTGAAGGGGATCTTTCTGTCCCTTATGAATATTCACTATGGTTTCCTATGTTTTTTATGCAGTAAACATAGTTTTACTATGGCACCTCATGGTACTTCAGTACTACTCATAGTACCACCATGGTTTATCCATAGAACATCATGGAATCTGTGGAACTACCATAGTTTACATATAGCACTTAACTGTAAACATGGTACTACTATGGTTTAAAGATGGACCCAGCATAACCATGATTTATGCCAAGATTAGGGTTTAACTGTAGCAAAAACACTGTTTCCATAGTTACCCCCAAAAACATGAAAAACAGCAAACCATTGTTAACCATGATTATTTAATCATAGTAAAATTGTGGTTAATATTCATAAGGGGTGAATGAGTTGGAGATAAATAATTTATATGTGGAGATAAACTATATACATCAGTGAGAGCATAGCCTCTGTTGCAGTTCGATTCTGCATGAGAAGCACATCCTAGCACATAAACAAACTGAACATTATCTAATGAATATATACTTACCCTGACGGAAAGATCACTTAAAAAAGAACCAGCGTTTACCATTCAAAGGGACCGCTTTCAAAAAACTGATGGATGGACAACTGATGGATGGACAAGCCTTTACCACTACTGCTAAGAATGTTGCCTTCATTCACTTAAGTACTCCTGCCAGAACTGAAGTTTAAAAGAGTCAAATTGGCTAAAATCAATTCCAAGAAGAGCCTCTAAGAACAGGCACAGTGTGGAACCAGGAGTCATAAAACAAGAATTCATCGCCAGCAATTGTCTTTAATAATCAGAGTCTCAACCTTCCAAATGTACAATTCATCAATTACATTTACAACAACTAGTCGCGCTTATATTTGTAATGCAGTTATTATGGATATGTCGAGTTGCTGTGTGGTTCCATGATGGTACAAATCATATAAATAAGAATCATTTACCAAAACGTAAAACAGCCACATTGGGGTGGGGATGAGGGTGGTAACAGTACCCTGACATGCAGGGGAGGTGCATGTTCGATGATACTCCTAAACGAACCCGTACACATGCAAAAATCCGTCTGAGGAAATAAAAATGTACCACAGTATTGAATACACACATTTGATGGAGAGCACACAACAGCACATTTTCTAAGACAGTCCAGAGGTTGTGTGTTCACTCAGTGGTTTGTGGAGTTGTTGGCAGTATATCAGCCACCCTCAAGCATAACATTAACACACTCACAAACTCACACACACGCCAACTTGTCAAAGCCCTTTCCTGACGCCTTATTCTTGTCTGTGAACCGCTACATACAGCCTGATAGACCTACAAGTCAACTTCATTAAGTCCATTTACACTTAAGTTCATCCGCTTATCTACTCCCTGTCCATTTTATCAACTCCACGTACTATATTGGGGAACTTTGTCATTTAGTCCATCTGTTTCTGTGTGTATTGCACCGAGTGTTTCCCGCAGCTGCTGCAGGTTTAAAGCTCCTCAGCATCACTACTGGAATGACAACATGGAGTAAAGGGGGCTAATAATATTGCAGAGAAATGGATGCACTACAGTCTAGACCTGTAAACTACAAAGTACATTTGTATGATAAGTGGAACTGATAAAAGGGACATTAGAGTGCAGATACAAGGTTGTATCTGGCTAATGAAGTGGACAATTAAATTCTTCCTATTATACCTGTATTGCCTGTCATGTCAAGCTCCATTCCAACTGTTTGTACAGTTATCAGCAGTACTCCACTCTAGTCCACTGACTAGTACACAGTAGATACAACTAATCATCCACTAAGTTTCCAATAATAATACAAACTTTTGACACTTTGCTAAAAAAACAGAAGCTAATGTTTAACCCAACACTAATGCTGGTTTTAATCATCACCCGTCATCAGTTCTACCAGTTTGTGGTTTGTTCAATATTTAAGCATCTGTAGACAATCTATAGCGGACTATCTTATGTAGTGGCACCAAGTTATTGATTCTGTGACGTGATCTCGCATGCTCAACAGCAAGCTGCTCAACGCACACGCACACACGTTCATGGCTGAAGTGCATTCTACCCAGATGATGTGCTGAAAGGAAGGGCAACAGGCAGAACGAGTCATTCGTAAGTACCCAGACATGGTTATTTGTTCACATGTCCCTTTGACAATAGTATTCTAGCTCAAAATGCAACAGACTAATGACATGAAATTAGCTCTTTCCAATAAAGTGACTTCCACAGATATGAACATGGCCGGCACTAGGACCAGGAGGTCAAATGTAAAGAGTTTCGTTCCGGTCCAGACCAGTATACAGTACAAACACATTTTGATCTCTACTCATACGTGTGAAAGGCAGGTTAGGAGAGAGAAGAGGGGGGAGTGGTGTATCGTTACAGGCAGAGTCTGGCTAGCTGAACACGGATACACCATTAAATCAGACCATTTAAAAAACATGCAGTTTCAAAATCGGGTGGTACTCAAGCTACATGAATGTAACACATGGGTTTTTTTGTATACAGCAAGAATGTATGGCTGCACTCGTTCCTCCTCAAGCCCTCATGTGGTTATTGTCTAACTCCTTTTTTTTTTTTTGGTAGGTGTTTTTTTTTTTGCACTTTTATTTTCCTCAATGACATGGATGCTCCATTTATCACAGCTATGGTCTTTTAAAAAGTCTTCCGCTCTCTGGTTATCACACAGAAACCTATTGCAGTATAGTCATGAAGAGTTATGAACACATGCGTTAGCACACTCCTAAAAATAAAGGTTCCTGATTGGTTCTTGGCTTTGGCGCATATTTGCAACTGGTAGAGAACCTGTATGATATATAATCTTTTACATATTCTTTACACACATCTCATTCAGGTTCTTCTGAAGTTCTTCATCCACTGAAAATGTTCTTCATGGGTTGTTCTATAGCATCACTCCAAAGAACCTTTTTCGACACCATTATTTTTAGGAGTGCAGAGGGAGAGAGTGGATAGGGGGGAGACGGGCTGAGAAGGTGCGGATAACCTTGGCACATGACACTGGGAGACAGTTGGGGTCAGAAGAGGCAAACGGGGTATATAGGTAGGGGTGGCAGGCAGAGAAAAGTTGAGGTGTGTGTGTGTGTGTGTGTGTGTGTGTGTGTGTGTGTGTGTGTGTGT
>JBBKCR010000012.1:10989061-11007185 GCA_037577295.1 Ladigesia roloffi | reverse complement strand
CACACACACACACACACACACACACACACACACACACACACACACACACACACACACACACACACACACTCCAGCATCCCATTGAGTATGCTCCAGATTATGTGTGTGTATATATGTATACATACATCACCGCTCAACCCTATCTCCGAGTATGCCCCAGATTATATCCTCTGATCTAATCCCGCCTATCACCTACATCATCAATGGCTCCTTAACAACTCGCTGTGTCCCATCTGTTGTCAGGTGTGCAGTTGTCACACCAATTCTGAAGAAACCCATGCTGGACTCCTCAGATATCAACAAAAACAGACCAATATCTCTTCTCTCCTTCTTCTCCAAAGTCCTGGAACATGCTGTTCATAACCAACTTAACATCTTTCTTTCTTCAGGATCCTCACAAGTCCAGCTTCAAAGCTGCGAACTTGACTGAAACTGCACTACTTGCCATCTCAGAAGGACATCATGCAGCTAGATCAGCCAACATGTCTTCTCCTCTGATTCTTATTGACGTTTCTGCAGCCTTCAAATAGGTTACCCATCAGATCTACTGATGGCTACTGACTTCAGCCATTTTTAGGCACAGCCTGGCGATAGTTTGCTTCCTACTTTGATGACCGGTGGTACCAAGTAGCATCCCAGTCTACCCAGTGAAAAATGTCCACGGGTGTTCCACAGAGCTTAGTCCTTGGACCGCTTCTCTTTTCTCTTTATACTGCTTCTCTTGGGCATGTAATAGCCTCACATGGCTTTTCCTACCACTTTTATGTAGATGACACTCAACTTATTCTCTTCCGTCCCTCAAGTGATAATCAGGTCTCAGATTTCTGCCCGAAAGCCCACTACCTCAAGCTAAATCCCAGCAAAAGTAGCCACTGATACACCACTGCTTTCACATAATCATCACAAGCAGCTCTTTTGAGCAGACCAAAAAGGTGGAATTCAGATGGCGCTAAACCACGCTAAACTCTCAGACACGCCCAATGTTTACTCTTCCAGTCTTCACCTTTTCCAAAGGAATAAATAAAATTGCAGTACATTTTTTAACTGCTCTCAAAGAATGGTTTAAAAACTCCAGCTGCACTACATGTGATACAATATGTGCAGTAAATATACACACACACCACAACGTTAAGGTCACTCCTGTGCTGAGAATGATCCACCACTCATACAATACCTGGTCACTGGTGGTCCTGTGGAGTCCAGACCACAGATGAATGTGAAACAGATGGACTACAGTCTGTTACTGTAAACTACAAAGCGTACCTTCATTTAATTGGAGCTGATAAAATAGACAAGTGTAGATACAGATGGACCCAATGATGTGGCTCACATTTTCAAACCTTTAGGGTTATATTAAAGGCAGAAAGCAACACTGAAATCGAATAGAGGGGCTAAAATTAGCATTACTCCAGTGGTGGTCATTTCTGGTCTAAATAGGCAGGAAAGGGGAAAAATACACATTTAGGTTTTTAACAGATCATTCATATAATTTGTTGTGGCAGTTGCACTCATAGCTAATTTTGGGTAGCCATGTAGAGGTGTTAACTGTTAAAACAAGTCAATAAATGTGTGACTGCTCTCGTAGTCTACTGTTCATATTTCAAACTCAAAGCAAGCATCTTAATTAGGAGCGGCAAAACTGTCTGCTTTGCACTTTGAAGTAGACTGATATTCTAGTACTGATTTAGATCATGCACACTCATAAGAGAGTTGACCAAAAGGAGGCACTCGGATTTTGTATTACAGAGCAATATATTTTAAAGTTCACCTTTAGGATGTAATTATTTCTGAATAATTTTTAAACAATATTATTATAGAATAAATTAATATAATAACAAACAGTGGTACTTTCATGTCATCCCTCCAACAAATCTGTTAGGCAGCCTTATTTTTAAGGGTGTACTGTATGGGAAAATATGTTTTCCCTTGGCGAGCTTATTCTGGCTTCTGAAATTCTGAATAATAAATCCTATTACATTTCTACAGCCATGTGGTCACACCAGATTTCTCCAAATGCCTCATCTACGTCTATTCAAGTAGAGTACGTTCTAACTCAGCACTCTATAAATCTTGCTCGTTTATAGATGTAGCAGTGTGTGAGCCATGAGTCATTCCATTTGGCATGAACAAAGCTCCAGGTCTCACGCACCCATGCCCACACAGAGTCTAGGACAGCTGCCCACTACCCACAATCCTCACTCAAACTCAGCTCACAAATCATGAAGAAAGGGAAAGATAGAGAAGGCTTTCATAGTCAGCCTTTCTGTTTGTGTTCCAAAGAGCAAGCATTAGTCCTGTCAGTCTTTTGCTTCAGTGAAATCTTGATGACTTACTCCAATCAATCTTTGAAATATCTACTCAAACCACTCTGGAGGGCAGTTTCTGTTCTATACATAAGTGAGCTATACAACATGGACATCCACATATATTCTCTGGTTAAAGATATTCAACACTCTTAGCCATGGACAAAGATTAATCTCAGCTGGTGTTTTCAAGACTGGTCTGTCTGACACTGCGATGACACGTGTTGGCCCAAGTCCAGGGTCATTCTCAGCTTGGCTCTGGTTCAGCTGCTCCATCACTTAGCTCTCCACAAAGCAGAATACTGGCTATCTAATGCTGACAAAGAAGCTAGACAGTAGCCTCTCTTCACCACCAATGGGCCCAATGTTGATGTAATTTGGTCTGATGTTCATGACCAACTTTAAGAGCAACGTCAGTGAAAATGACAGAAAAATGTAAAAAACTGCTCCTTTATTACATGTTCTCTTCATTATTTACTTAATGAGTAACGACAATAGTAATTTAAATTAAATGCCAAAATCTGTGAAGCCAACAGGAGACAACAGCCATTTTAGACAAAAAGTGCTGAAATCTGACTTCCCATGGTGTACACACATCATGAACACATATAGACACTGTATTATGTTCACATTTTCTGTTGCTTCTATTCAGGGGAATCAGATTTCTGAGCAGCACCTGTTGTCTTAAAAGGCTGCCCGCAGCATTCAGCTACACTGTGGAATTCTGGTCATTTTTATAGCTCACACAGCATCCTAAATCAAGTCTCTGCCACCTTAAGATAAGGAGTTGAGATAAGTTATAAAGATATTTACAAAAACATTTGAGCTACTATTGTGTCTGCTAGTGTTTGTTAGCAATGTTAGCCTTAATGCAAAATTTGGCCTTGGCTGATCATCTACATCTGGGATGTACATTTTGACAAGTCATTCCCGTATATTTTTTTCAACAGACATCAAACATTGATGGTTAGGCATTAGTTTTAACCTTTGAGCACTTGGTCAATATTAGAGACTGTCTAGGTAATGTTGAAAAGACTAGAGCCAATCCACCAGACAGATTTAGCCTATTAATATATCCATCAAAATGACTTGTCAGGACCTGGTGGTGCAGAACTAGAAAATATTAATGTTGTCTATGCTTCTCGACAGTGGCTAAGATATGTTAGTGACACTCTGGGGAAGGAATTACTTAATACTCCCTGTCAGTCAGCCAATAAATTCACTTCTCACTTTCTGTCCACTCTGGTCAAATTCATGTACCATTTCTTCCCTACAGACCAAAGCAGTGAAATACCTTGCATCTTATTAGAAGGTCTCAACAAAACAGATCACAACAAGTTACCATGAAAGCAAAAGTCTAATTAACATGCATGGAATGCAGCTAATTAGGTAAAATAAGTAAGCAGAGCACAAATGATTGGTGGATATTACTTCTGCACCTTGAATTCACATATTGAATCAAATCCATTAGATACTCCATAGTAACAATGCAATTAAGCTAAGGTAAGTGAGTGGGTGAGATGGAGTTATTTGCTGTGCTCCAAAAAGACAAACCGTAATGAGTCACAAAAAGGCCATGGCATCTGCTCCATTCTCCATTTCATCAAACTGCTGTGACTCTGAATCATTTCTCCGCTAATCCTCTTTAGAGTTTCCCTGCAGGCTCTGAAATGGCTCCTCTCAGACAGGCTAGGAGTAGGTGTGATCGAGGTGGGGGCTGGTGAAAGGTACTTACGACTGTCATAGCAGATGTTGCCCAAGGCCCGACCCGTCTGAAGCAGAACTTCCTGTTCCTTGCAGTTGAGCAGCTGAACCAGAGGAGGTATGAGCCCCGCCTCCACACATGGGCTCCGCATAAACTCTGGGGAAAGAGACAGAGATAATTTCAATTAATCTACACATACACTAACCACTGGCCTTGACTGAAAGCAGGGCTATGAATGTTAGATTGACAATTAACTGAATAAAAATGTACATATTTATTGTAAACATTGTTAAACAAAAAAGACCCAGACGAATTGGAGTCTTACTGAACTACACTAAAAGGACAAAAATATTGGGACACACCTGTTAGTCAGCACTGGGCGAGGCCCCTTTTTTCCAGTGATTACAATCAATCTTAATGCGTCAGCACACCAAGGTTGTTTGGACAATGCCCTGCTTCCAACTTTGTGGACACATTTTGGGGAAGAACCTTTTCTAGTCCAGCATGACTGTGTCCCAGTACACAAAGCACGCTCTATAAAGACATTGCTGGATGAGTTTGATGTGGAAGAACTTGCCTGGACGACAAAGAGGCTTGACCTCAACCACATCCAACACCTTTTGGGATGAAATGGAACATGGGTTGCGAGTCATGGCTTCTCGTCCAACTCTATAAATGCTCTACAAAATGAATGTGCACAAATTCCCCCAGAAAATACAAAATCTTGTTTAAAGCCTCACAAGAAGATAGGAAGCTGTTAAAGGTTGAAATGGGGAACCAACTCCGTATTAAAGACCATGTATGCGAATGCAATATCATTAAAGTTCCTTTTGGTGCAAAGTGTCCCAAACTTTTGTCCATATAGTGTATATATTTGAATTCTGACCATAAAATCCTAGCCAGGTCAATCTTAGTCCTGTTCTAGGAGGTTAGGGTTAGGTTTAGGGTGTTTGTCTATTAGACGTTTGATACTTCCAAGACCAATTATGATTGATTCCAAAAAGAACGTAACCTTTAAACTTAGAAGCCCTTATAATGGGTTACATTCAACAAGAACACCAAGGAAGACATTGCCAAGATGCCGCTCGATGCTAAAAAGATGTCGAAAGAGCCGAGTGGGTCTAGCAAATGGCAAAAAATATTAGATATATACATTTCGAATGATGACTGAGCTGGAACCATTTTATTTTTTTAAATAAATTGTATAATTAAAAAAAAATATATATATATATATATATAATCTTTTTTTCTTTTCAGATGATCTCATTTCATTATGCATCGCCACAACAAGTCTGCAGTCTCCATTTCCTTCTCTCTTCTGCATCTTCCCCTCTCACCAAAACTCCCCACATGTCCTCCCTCATCAATGCCATAAACTTCCTACTGGTCCTTCCTATTCTCCTCATATAATCAGCCACTGGCTGTGGTAATAAAAAAAACTTTTTTAACACAATTGTGGAGCTCCACTGCTATTAGATGTTTGGGAGCAGAATCTTTATCTCTCTCTCCAATACACTCATACACACACACTCACCTGTGCACACACTCTCACAATCACACTCACATTCACACACAAAGACTCACCCTTTCATTATAGATGTAGATCAATGGACCAACTTCAACTTCAAAACAGACACTGAACTACTTGACACTGGATTTTTTGTCTTACTGTCTGAAATTCTACAAATTTAGTTCTCCGAAACCATTATTACAAGTAGTTAAGTCAACTTTTCTGGCTCATGCACTCAAAGAAGCCAGAAAGTTTATTCTAAAATTATGGAAATACAAGAAGCACCTGTGGTTAAAATATGGCTAGTAGACCTGAAAATCACACGACACTGGAGAAGAACACAGAGTTTGCTCTTCAACTGTAGAGTAAACGCTGCCTTTGAGAAAATGTGGTATCCTATGTCTTAAGTGAAAGGTAACCGATGAGCTTAGGAGCAATGAAACGTGATATGCTGTACTTTTCAACTGTGCTATGATTTTGAATGAACTAATAAATAAACTTATTCTAATCAAATAACTGTGTGTTATTCAAAACTATTATAACACAAACAAAACTTTCAGTATAAACCCAACAACACATTGCTAATTAACTATGCTGCTGCAGGTTGTTGACCATGTTCTTGTCAAAATCACAGCTGCAGCTGTATATAATGAGGAAACTCTCGAAAGCTTAGAAAAAAAAGGTGTAAAAATGAGCTTAAGACCTAGAGATGCTGACAAAGCGAATCAAGCGGCACTACAGCTGGTCGACGAGCTAAAGCCAATGGAGGATGCATCTGGCACATCTTTATTCTTTCAGTAGCAGTTTGTTTTAATTGTTGACCAGATTTCAAGGACATTCTGAAATGGGACATCAATTAAAACACCTTTAAAAAGTCCCCCTTCCCTACCAAAAAAAAACAAGGTCCCCAAAGTGCTAAAACCGCAAATGGACGAAGCACAGATGTTTCCAGCGGAATGCCGCTCCCCACATGCCAGCAGGAAGCTGCCAAAGCCCTGGCACACCAGCAGGCTCTCGTCATTAGCTGCCCTGCACGCTGCTAAAAGCCCATTCATTATTTTAAATCTTTTTATCTTTCACAAACTTCATTCACTCCTAACCTCTCCTCTTGAAGGCCTCCTTAAGTGTGGGCTAAAGAAGTGCTTGTGTAATTAGCCTAAAAGCACTGAACAGACACACTCTGCACAAGTGAAGAAGTATGAAGTAACAGAACATGGTGAAGAAGGGTGAAGGCCAAGATGTTCCGTATGAGAGAGAGTAATTATTTTCGTGACTTAAATATTTGGCAAGTATTAGGGTGTGAAAAAAATGACAGCTGATTCTGATACTGTTCAAGCCCAACTGACTGACGACTGATTTGATTTCCCAGTGCTTATGTCCACTCAGTCCGTTCCCTCAGCTCTACACACTCAGACCTCCTACACATACCCAGAACCAACCTGAGCCTTTTTAAAAATCCTACCCACACTGCTGGAGTAAATGCACAACTGAAAAACACTGAAATATTTCCAAAGCTTTCAATTAGCCAGAAGTCATAATGTACAGTAATGCATATTTGCCAAACTGATGTTTTTGTTATTCTAAAATTACCAATTAGTAGCTTATTTAAATAGCATGAATTCATCAAATTCACAACACAGATTGGTCCAAAATTTTTTTTAAACCACTAATTTAATGTTTCGAGCAAAATCTCCTAAATTTCAAATGTACATCTTGCAGTAAATCACAATGCAAAAGTGCATCACGGTTGATATCAGCCAATGCGCAGACAATATGAGATAATGCAATTCTTGCAGAAGTACAAAACTAGGTACAAATCAATAATAATAATCTGACAGCATCGTGTGTATATTAGTCACTTTTTGTTGCCTAACATGTAATCGACATTGAACCCTTTCTTTGTGTGTAAAAGGTAAACAATGGCAAAACACTGATGATGGACATGGAGACGGATTTGATCATGAAACCTAACACTGTCTTAACACTGTCAGAAGCGCAGAGTATTAAGCTTGCTACAAAATGCTTAGATTTACTCAACAAAAAGAGGCTGCATTTATCTTCAAAAAAAGAACAGTCTACCAGTATAGTCTGCCTGCCAAGCTGTCATGAACAGCATGGCTGTGTCTGCACTTTGGGGAGCAAGGGCCTGCATATTAAGTCTTCCAAGGCAGAGTCATATTTTTAGAAGGATATTTTCTTAAACGCCACTGTTTTTTATTCAACCACCACTTAACAAGCCCACAGCATCCTTTCTGCATGAATGTTGCAATGGCACATAACATATTAGTGAAGATGACAAATGAAGTAACAGCTCAATACCTGATACATTTTCATTTTACTTCTGAGGCTCCGCTATTCCCAATGCTACACTTAAAGTAGTAAACGGTTCAGATAGGGATGGTACTGCCAGAGAAGCAGAGGGAGGAGACATAATACTTCATATCGTTCCGTCTGTTAGTCAGGCAAGCTCCATCTGTTGCCAGACTAGGAGGGCCAGCATTGTGGAGTTGGCAAAAACAAAACAGAAAATAATACACTGTGGGCTGGATGGTATGACACAGCTATGTAAGAGAATAAACGCCTCTAAAATTTGCAACCTTTGCATTTATCCCCGCTCTGATCAGAACTGAGGATAGCATGCTGCCTTTTAGAATTGCCCAAGAAAATCCTGATCTAGGCCGGAACCTAAAATTTCTCATCTAGGCCATCATCGGGTCTGCGGGATATTACTGAAACTAGGCCGGAACCTGAAACTGTTAAGACAAATTCTTATCGGACAAGAACACACTTCATCACTACAAAGCGCCTATCAAAAAGGTAAGATCCCGATGGCCATTTGAATGATTTACTGGTAGGTATGAATTATTCAAATAGAACAGGAGCCAGATGAAATGGAAATGTCAATGAAAACTGACCAAGAGCTCACCATTTTTGGCTACTTCCGCTATGATGTTGGCTACTTTGGATGTACTGGAATTCTGTGTGGCCAGTAAAGAGGGCATCATGGGAAGCACACCAATCTCCCGGATCTTTTCACTGGCTTCCACATCTGCAAAGAGAGAACAACAAATAATAAACAGCATGCAGAGACTGAATTCTTTTTTTATCATGAAAAAAATCTTCTTTAAACAAACTAACCAAATAATTGTTCATTTGACTAATATTTTCCATTCACAACACACAATGGCATGCTTTGAACAATAATAAATGTACAAACGAAAAATTGTTAGTTTACACTTCATGCGTTATTGAAATGTTCATTTGACACAAGAAAAAATTAACTCAAAATTCATTTAAATTTCACACACTCAGGATATATACAATGAGACGTCACATTGAATATTTACACAAAATTATGTTGACTGAACTGTGAAAAAAAAAATGTACATCAACAAATATCTCGCCAATGCAACGTCAACTGCAAAACTCCATTTTGTTTATTTAGAAGAGGCTGATGCTGAATCAATGTGTGGGCAGCTGTGACATACAACAAGGCAGCACTGGATCTTAAGGAAAACACTCTCAGTCCATCTTTAAAATCTATAGCAGCTGATTTTCAGGCATGTGCTGAGAGTGGGAGTGGGAGTGGCTAGCAGGCGAGAGCTGAAAGACCTGGCCCCCCCTGCACACTGCACAAGCTCCATAATAATTTATGACTGTCCTGAGCATCACTACTGCAGCACCCCTCAGACCACAGAAAGATCTACAAATAAATTAAATGCCTCAAGCGGTCAACCATTACATTCATCAAAGCAGCACAGGCGCTACAAGGCAGGACTGCTCGTATTGAAGGAGTGGACAGCATGCGAGCCATCTATTGGACAGGTATGAGAAGTTGAACATCACATTGCAGAACACTCCCAGAACAGAAAGACCAAGACCAGGATACCAGCCCAAAGAGAAACACAGTGTACATTTGTAATATTTGTACGCCAGTGTAATATTTTTACAACTACACAGATGTCACAAGCTTTTTTTAAGGGAGAAGACTTTTTGCCACAAACTGATACTTCCTTATTATGGTAGAACCCTATTTTATCATCCTAATATCAGACTGTCTGACTGTCTGTAGCATTCTGCCATTAATATTTGCTAGATGCAAGACAACCATAATCATAATTGCTGAAGTTATTACATGTATATGTGCATATTTATCATTATAAATATTAGACATTTTATCTGATACTAAAATGAGGGAAAATTATGCAAAACGTTGCATCAAAATTTCAGTCTCCAAAATATTTTTTTGAGGAAAGGAAGAAAATGCTGGCCAAAAATATCTATGTAATTGTATTCAAGGTTAACTGTCAAAAGGAGGTGTGATCAGAATTTTTGCAACAAACAAACAGGGATTTTAATGAATATAATTTATATTTAGAATGTAATTTCAAAAGAACGAATTAAAAAGCAAATTAAGTTTGGATTTTTGGTTTTCAGCCTAGTGTTTTATGAAATTTGCTTCGGTGAAGAGATTATCTGGGCACATACTTAGCAATCATCAGTTAAGGTTTAAATACCAAGGTCAACATAGTAACTGCGCCAAATTTCCAGCCTCAAGGTTATTGTGTTAATGTGAATTTTTTTAATAAATCTTTTAAATGCTGAACAACAAACAACAGCTTCCACTTTGTTATTTCTCATTATCACAGACATGAAATGAAATGAAGTGAAAGGCAGTAATACAGGAGGCAGCCAGGCTTACTGTTGTGGGCCAAGGCTTTGAGCAGGCAGTCCAGGCAGCTCTCCACACTGTCTGAGGCGCTGTCTGCCGAGGAGAGCTTCAGGGTCTTCAGGGCTTCACTTAGGTTATCTGCTAGGAAAACACAATTCAAGATGGTCGAGTATTTAAAACACATTCGCAGCAGATTTAGTCACAGAACTGGATGGATGGAGCAAATTGATGGATGCAGTCAGTGTCCTCACAATAACCATAATGTGGCAAGACAGCTTTCAGGAAAATATTTTCAGAAGATTTTACAATAAACCAGCTTTAGGTCAGGCTGGGTAATGAAATTCAACAATTTAACAAAATCATAGTACTGAGTAAGACATTCTGAAGCCAGTTCGTTCAGTAGCCAGTGTTACCACACACAAGTCAATAGGCATCCATATCCCACAGGTGTCAGTGCTTCTCGATTAGCCTGAAGTTATTTCTGCTAAGTGCCACACCCTCTAGCAGTTTGTAATTCATTAAAAGATGTTAAAGGAATCAGATTCATTAACATTTCCAGAATCAGAAACATTAGTTTTAAGAACTGTTTCCAGAATTGTTTAGTTATAGGTATAGTTGTAGGCCAATCAGCATTAATGCAAACCAGTTATCAGAACAATACCATCTAATACCACAATCAGACCCACTCATCGAGGGCCTCCTGGGGCACAGAGGAGATGATTACTCTGATGCAGCCTTTACTTTTCCAATGGCCATTCGGTGCCTCTAATGATGTCACAAGGTCACAAGGGAAGACAATCAAATCATTTAAATGGATCTGCTGAAGACACTTTTCGCAGTAGAGATGGTCACTGCATGTATAAGGCAAGAGCAGAACCCATTACACGAGTCCCACCAATGATCTCAGAGCTAAGGACATAGGGGGGGAAACTCTGAAACCACTGGGTGCTACAGAAGCAATATCAGGCTCACAGTGAGCTAGCAAGACTAATCCTGACCTTATAATAAACAAGAGAAACAAAGAATGATTTGAGCACAGCCGTACGGTAGGGAGACGACTCTCTGCAAATAAACAATGACAGAGAGCACACTGCAAAAATTGATTCTTCAAAGGCTTTCTGATTAAAATAAATGGCCATGAGCACACACAGCCGTCTGGCCTGCATGATGCAGAAGGAATTACTGGGTTATTTCACAGCGTCTTACATTTACGTTAATATTCTAGAGGAGAGAGCATAAATAAATACAGCACTTCATTTGAAAAGGCTAGTGTTGTGTTTGCCAAAAGTGTCTTCACATTCCCTCCTGATCTTCCACTACATTAAACTCTTTAATTTCACGACAAAAGAATAATCCACGATATGGACCCTTTCAAATCACACCAGAAATAAGATTACAAGTATGGGTTCTAGCACTCTGCAGAAGACAGGATTTTCAGGACAGCAAACATTGACTTACAACAGCACCGAAAAAGAAAAAGTACTGTGGCCTTTTGCTTGTGTCTTAGATTAAGACTTGGTTTGAGGGGGGTGCTGCAAGGGAATACCATACCTTTACACCGGCCCTAGTCAAAAGAAAAGAAAATGACAAAAAATATCCCCTTTGGCAGTAAAACTGGTATCAGATCAGTCACGAAAACTACAGACCATAAGTGTTTAACTTCCCAGTGGCTGCTATTAGTATGGTGAATAATGGGAAACCCTAGCTAGACTATCCAAACTTCATGTAACCGAATCTGATCGAAGATGATCAAATATAGCCCCTTCAGACCTAGCTGGAAGTCTACATTCCCTCAAGTCAACAATGGGCAGCTAAGCACACATGCTGTGGTAATAACCTGGAAAAATAAAACTGATCCACCACCCAACACCATCAAATGAACTTCTACCACAGACACTAGCAATCAGACTACCTTTAGTTTGTAAGCATGCCCTCCTCAAGCCCTGGCCAAACAATGATCTGAAAGGAGTCACATTCATTTAACAATTAGTATATTCTCAGCTGTGCCAGACTAGCTGGCAGGAGTTTCTTCCACGCCAGCACAAACCTGCTTGTGTTCATGCTCAGCCGCCGCAGAAGTATGTGGGAAGGTTTGCTGCATTTGAAAGAGTGAACACAAACACAGCTCGTGCTGAAGATATGGTGGCAATTCATGTACAGGCAACAGCTGGTGGACTATTCATTTGGGATTAATGTGATATAGTTGCCAAAAGCAAAGTGTTTAAGGCTGGTTTTGAGACATCAGACACATGACAGCAGGGGCCCATTTCCCGGTGGCACTACTTTTTTGTTTTAAAATAAGACTGCACACTCCATTACATGGTGATACTGACTCTGCAATACTGTAATTGCATTATTCTCTAATATGCAAATAAGTAGCAACCACTCACGATCCTGGAAACTCGAATATGCATGCCACAAATATCCTAGCGAATCACAGTTCAGCATGTTTCTATTAATTTATACATATAATCCAACTGCATTAAATTATTACTGATCACAGATCAACCAGTGCATTCTTTATACACTTCAAAGCAATTAACGGTCACCAAATATGCAGCAATGAATTCAATATATATTACCTGGTTTGTGCAGTCTAGCTTTATAACATCCTGCCCTTAAGTGAGGGGTCATTTAACATTGACACTGTCCACATTTTCTCAAACAGGGACATGAGTCTCTAACACGTACACCATGCACATCTTTCCTAGCCTGAACTGACCCTTAAACAAGAAAAAGATTATGCTCTCCGAATCAGAGACGTCACCTAGTGACTTTGCTCAAACAACAAGTGACACGCTGTCAGGCAGTGACAGAACACCTGGACCCCTGTGTCAAGTCTAATAATCACTGAGATTTAAAAAGAACAGAGTATCACCCTGTGAGGAAATCAAAAGACTTCTGGCAGTGAGTGTATGTGTAAACTATACTATGCAGACAACAGTATTGGGACACACCTGTTTTTCAGGCTTTGGGCTAGACCCCAAACTAATGATCCAGTATACCGAGACATTTTGGACACCGCCCTTCTATCAATTTTATGGACACAGTTTAGGGAAGAACCTTCTCTATTCCAGATTGAATGTGCCGCAGTGCAAAAATCATGCTCCATTAAGACATGGTTGAATGAATTTGGTGTGGAAGAACTTGACTGGTCTGCAGAGAGCCCTGATCCAACCCTATCCAACACATTTGGGATGAACTGGAAGAAGGATTGTGAGAAAGCCTTTTGTGTGAAGCTTTTAAACAAGAGTGGAAGCTGGTATATTCACAAAGGAGGACATAATTCATTGATTTGAATGTAAGTCTATGTTTGTCCAAATAGAGTAAATGTAAGATGAATGAGAGGTTGGAAAGAGACACTGCATTCTATGTTTTAAAGTTCACAGGTTTCATAACCAGGGCTGCTGAGAAAACCCTGATCCATCTATCCTAGACCATATGGGTGTGTGTGCAGGGCGTGGATGAGTTATCCCTCTCTTCTGCACACTCCCCACACTTTACTCTGATGTTTATGCTCGTTTTCACATCCCAAGCAAAACGACAATCTGCTGATAGAGTATTTAAAAGTCTCTCCTGTCGAATCCCTGCCAGTTATCGTTAAATCAGTCTCGATCTTAAGGAGAAAACCACGATAGAGCACAAACTGGAAGATGCCTGAAGGTCCTATCCATCTAAATATAGATCTCCACAACCAGGCTAGTCCTTTTAACCACTAGGGTACAGTCCAGGCTGGTTACAGAAAACACAGTGGTCATTCTGGTCACTCTGGTGCGTGTTTTTAAACGCACCGCGGTGGAGAATTTATCGTTAGCATGTTAGCTGCTCTCATTTAGCTGCATTTCCACCCCAGGACCAAGCTCCTGACTCCTGACAGTGTGTTTTCACTCGTAAACCTGTAGTTACATCAGAACCCACCAGGGACGCGGTGCCCATGGACTCACTCCAGTACAGTGTGCACCATGAGGCCAAATATGAACGCCGTAATATTGAACTTGTGCTCCTCTTCCTCCTGCCACAGTAACGGACATCCGTGCAGAGGGAGACCCTTGACCAAAACAGCCTACTACCAAAACAGCCTACTACCATAACCGCCTACTACTAAAGAGTATAGTATAGCCTATTACCTTACTAAGCAGTGTCAAAATAGTGCACCTTACTATCTTACTAAACAATGTCAAAATAGTTCACAGCCACCAGAAGCACGTTAATTCATACATCAAATCTTGTCTAGTATCTTATAATCTAGTATAGTGTGACGTAGTCTCGTAGTGTTGTGTAGCATTGCGTGGTCTAGTATAGTGTAGTCAAGAATAGTGTAATTTGGTATATTATATACGCATTCACTACTGTGTAGTCCAGTAGAATCTAATCTAGTATAGTCTAGTGAATAGTTATATAACACAGAATAGTGTAATAAATTATAGTTGTCCAGAATTGTTTACTATAGTGAATTGTAGTTTAGTATAATGTGGTGAAGTATAGTATACTGAAGTCGAATATATTTTAGTATAGAGTAGTACAGTCTAATCAAGTATATTGTTGGCTATTTTAGTGTAGTGCTCTCTAGTGTAATCTAGTCCACTATAATGTGGTGTACCATAGTCTAGTATAGTGTAGTCTAGTAAAGTGTAGAGTAGTCTAGCATAGTGTGGTTTCCTATAGTGTAGTTTAATCTAATTAAATGTTGCCTAATATAGTCTAGTATAATGTAGTCTAGTGCAGATTTCTATAATGTAATCAAATCAACTACAGTGTAATTTAGTCTAGTGCAGTTTAGTCCAGTGCACTCTAGTCTATGGTTGTCAAAATAGTTAAGTTAGTACAATGTAGTCTAATCAAGTATATTGTTTTCTAACAAGGTATAACATAGTGTAGTCTAATTCAGTATTGTTGTCTAGTGTAGTCTGGTCTAGAGTAGTATGTTGTCTAATGTAGTATAATGTAGTGTAGTATAGTGTATATTCTAGTTTGATGTGGTGAGGTGTAGATCCTGGCTGAAGCATGGCTGGCCGATGAGAGATTCCACAGAAGGGACGAGCATCCAGCTCTCAGCAGTCAGAGTGTGTGGTGAATCACGCCCAACAGTGAAACACATCTCTATACCTGCAGGAAAAATGGCAACACTTACCCATTTGTGTAGGGGGCTTTAGTCCTGTGCTCCTCTGCTGTTAGTGCTGTTCTGAGACCTAAGATGAAGGTGTGGAAATGTTTGAGTTGGTGGTCTCGCTGGCTGGACAGATTTGGCAGGAGGCGCTGTCAGATATCCGGGCAAGGCCCACCTTAACCCACTCGCCTCCGCTCCCCTTCGGCTCAAGATGCAGATGGATGACCAGAGTGCTCGCCAGGCGGTGCGAAAATCCTTACACCCCACTCTGCACCGATGTCTGCGATTATGTAATATTTTTATCCGTAGAGACGAGCACACACGTCCATGAAAACAGCCGCCCAACTGAGCACTTCCTCCACTTTAGAGACGATAGAGCGAGCCTTGGCGAAGCCCCGCCCCCTCTCTCTATGATTGGTTCATGTTTAACACAGAACACGGCCTCTTTTCACCGATTGGGTAAAAATATATGACGTTTCCTCTTACCACGCCCCTTTGATCCCACCCCGGGGTTTGATGGCCACGATGTGTGAGCTAGATACCGAGGCCCTCTCATTTACACAAATAAATAAGTACCGGTAATTCACAAATGTGTTTTAATATACATCCTATGGACAAAAGTATTGGGACGCCTGATCATTACACGAGCAGGACTTTAGTGACATTGCATTAGCAGACGCTTATGTGGTCGGCTTTGCAGCACTTCCATACTTACAGAAAGGCTTTCCAAGAGATTTTAGTGTATCTCTGTGTCCGTTCATTCTGTAGAGCATGTATGTGGCCAGGCACTGATGTTGGACAGGAAGGTATGGCTCATAATCTCCATTCTGTTTCATCCCAAAGGTGTTAGATGGGGTGGAGGTCAGGGCTTTGTGTGTTTTTACACTCATCCAACCATGTCTTTAGGGGCATTTCTCTGTGCACTGGGATACAGTCAATCTGGAATAGAAACGGTTCTTCTCCTTACTGTGTCCACAAAATTGAAAGCCTGGTATTGTCCAAAATGTATTTATATCCTGAAGCATTAAGGTATCTTTCACTGGAAACAAGGGACCATTTGAATTTAGTTATAAAGACAAAATACTTTTGTCCGTAGAGATTCTCAGTAGTTTATAGGGGTTTAAGAGTTTAACAGGGATCTTATTTCTCTATAATCTGATTAAACAGTAGCTCATTCTGACAGTCCAGGTATTTTGGCATGCAATTTTATACACGTCACGTGATGTATTTGCATGAAGTTTCTTCTGCAACCTGAAACGGACAATTTCTTAACATTAAACACTGTATCATGGAATTGGTTTCTTTGGGACTGTGAAATGGTACCCCCAAAAGGCCATCCATTGTACTATCTGATGTGAAGTAGAGAAAAGTGTCTGCTTGCTGAGAGTAAAATATAAAAAAATAAATAAATACAAATTGGAGAGATTTATATTTGGATTACTTAACTCTTTGTATGCTTTGGTGTTTTGTGAATTCCAATATTGCACTGAATGCTTCTCAGTGGCCTTTTTAAAACAATATCCACAAACGCAAAAAACACCCCAGACACTGCCATTTGTTTGAAGAACCTTTAGAAGCAACGGCAATCCATGGCACCTTTTAGCAGTCTCCAAAGCTTTTTGCTGGGATTAAGATCAGGACTCATTGTTGATCAGTTTTAAAAAGTCTGTCTTTTCCTTTTTATTTGTTCTGCTGAGCCACTGAATATGTGATTTCTAAAAGAAAAAAGATCCAAACCTAATTATCTGATAGTGAGTAACACATTTCTATCATTATTCCATTGATACATCCAGTGAACCCAATACGAAAGGGAATAAAGCAGCAACACATCACCATATAGCTTCCTCCACCATGTAGCTTCTTTTCGTTATGGGCTTGATTTTGTTGCCTAAAACAAACACAAATGCAACATTCCTACAAAGCTCTACTTTGGTTTAATCTGTCTATAAAACATTTTCCCAGAAACGCTATGAACGTGATTACAATAATTAGTATTGTCTTTTACTGTTTTCTGTTTATACTTGCGCTCCTCTTGATATAGTGTGCATTCCAGACCACTCCATATCAGTTCTCTAGGTGAGTCTTGTTTTTTGTTTTTTTTTTGTTGGTTTTTTTTGAAGAAATTAAATTTATCAAAAGTGTACCAATCATTTCACTCATTTTCTCACTGTATTTGTTTCTTGTTTCTTGTTGCTGTTGTTCCTTTACTTTGGACTTTTTTATTAATTATTCTGATTGTACAAATTTGGTTAATTAGGCATGCCAGTCATTTTAATCAGGGTTGTATTTTTTCTGTTACCACATGAAGTACAGCAAGGATCGCACTGGAATTCATGGTTTTACAGTTGTATCCCCAAACCTACATTCTAGCCAATATCAGTTTTCTGTCTGATTTTCAGACTGTCAGAACATTTGATGAAGATTCCAAATCTTGAACTAAAATTTGGACATTACAAGACAGCAGCTTACCTAAGTTTATAATTAGTGGAAATATTATAACTACATGCTTAACCAACAAAATGCATTTAACCAGTTATTTATTCTATTCAGAAAACAACACATTTTATGGAGTTTTTTGAGGATGTCATCATTGTATTTCAGGATTTAAAGCGATAGTTCAAAAGTTGCCGTTTATTTGCTTACCACCAGGGCATCCAAGTCGAAGGTGACTTTGTTTTCTCAGCAGAACACAAACACAGATTTTTAGCTTTAGTCGTAGCAGTCTGGTAGTCATCAAGCCTTTCAAAGTAAAAAAAACCATGCACAGACACATCCAGATTACACCCTGTGGCTCGTGACGACACATTGATGTCTTAAGACATGAAAC
>JBBKCR010000012.1:10955577-10982124 GCA_037577295.1 Ladigesia roloffi | reverse complement strand
CTCTGAAAGACGACCGTCTGGAGCTAGGATACGCAAATGCCGGAAGCTCTGTGCTCTGTGTAAACGAGTGACGTATTCACGCAACAGATCACTTACGGCGTTTGCGTAACTGTGACTTAGTTTCATTCATTGTGTTGCAGTATGGTTGGGCTGATGGAGAGACTTTGCTGATTTTTTAAATTTCCTTGTCCCATTATCGAAATAGAAGACCAATGATAAAATATGGATAAAAATACCATTCAAAACAATATGCCCATGGAATTTACACTATTGTCACTTACTCCAATATCTTTAACTGTTTCAGACTAGTTTAATAACTAATAACTGATAATGCTTTCTGTAGTTATTCAGTTGTTATTCTGGCCTTCTTATTAGTGAATGCAGATTGGATATTTTATTGTTATTATACTTAGACTTTAGATCATTTCAATCTTTAACATGAAATGTGGTAAAGGTTCATTTATTCAATAGACTGACGTATTTCTTTATGCATTCATTTAAATGTAAACATTTAGTGTAATATTGTAGAAGTGGACCCTGCAATATATGATCTGGTGCAGATGGGGGCAGTGTTCTTCACAATATGAGTTCCATTTGGTTCAGGGCTGCTACAGAATTTATCATTGTGTTTTTAAAGTGCCAAAACACTGCATTATTATTGTATTTTTTTCTTTTCCCTTAGAAAAGTAATAGATTTTTACATGACCATTTCCAACCCTTTGTTATCCCTTAGATATAAACATGCTGTTTTTGTTATCGTATATGTAACACTGATTGATATAAATTACCTCTGTTCTGATTGAATCCCTGTCTAAATTAAATATCAATCTGTATTTATAACCTCTTTATAACTTTACCACAACTGGACAGGGCTAGACTGTCATCGGTGGAATAGGTGGATGTTGTATGTGCGCTGGTCAGGACATTTTACCATTTTACTATTGCATTTTCAGTGTCATTTGTCTTTTTTTAATAAATAGACCAGCTACAGCAAAACATTCTGGTTGTATTCATGAAGTAAAAGATGTATTTCTGTTGCAGGACAAAAATCAGCATTGAACTTTGTGGACACAGTTTGGGGAAGAACCTTTTCTATTTCAGCATGGCTGTGATTCAGTGCACAAAGCAACTCCATATAAGCAATTCCCATCCAGTGCCTTTGAGATGATCTGGAATTGAGATTGAGCCACAACTTCTCATACAACATCAGTGCCTGACCTCATAAATACTCTACAGAATGAATGGGCAAAAATTCCCACAAAATCTCCAAAATCTTGTGAAAAGCATTCCAAGGTGGAATCTGCTTTAGCAGCGAAAGGGGACCGATTCCATATTAAAGTCTGTATTTGTATTTGAATTCAATGTCGCTGAAGTCCGCTGTATAACAGTCAGCTGTACCAATACTGTACAGACACATAGTGTATATTAGGAGGCATAAATCCCGATATTCATTTCAGCTCACAATTGCCCCATTTGATTTTGCAGTCAAAATATCCAGTACTAGTTTTTAAAGGCTGGACACACCTTTTTAATGTTTAACTGACATGCTATAAAAGTCTATGAACATGCAATATTTTGTTCATGTGTTATTTGTTGCGATAAATTGCGTGATAGCTTTGGATTAACACCATATTATTAGTTGTATTTGTTGGCTATAATTTGACAGACTGAAATATTTATTAATGGGCTTATTCCATTTGCTGACCCAGACAAGAGTGTGGCATACCAATTAAAAAAATCAACAAGAGCTCTGAGAAAATGGTTAACTGTTGATTGTTGGATAAAGAGACAGTACAGTTTGTAGAATGTGAACACCTGCATGGTTAGGCTCTTGACCTTGTTGCAATGATAACTGATAAAATAGTTTTTTTGTTGAAAATAGATCCATTTAGCCATTGATTGTATTAGACAACAACACCAGACAGAGGAGGCTTTATCCATCTAATTGAAAATATCTTTTCTTGGATAATAATCCTTGTATTTGAACTATTTTAGAAGGCCAAACACATATGAAACCTTCTGGCTCTTTATTTCTCTGGCACCATATGTACTGTCGTGTACTGCCCTTTATTTATATGGCTCCAAATGTACTACTCATCTGTACTCATTCATGCTGATGTCATAAGGAGTGTTTCAGCCCAGACTGCTTTTTGAAAGAGATGAGCAGCCAATCCGGGACACAGGTCATTTACATACATCGCTCTTAAAGGGACACCGACAGCAACAGCATGTTCATTTTTAATGGATGATAGAGGTGGGAAAATGGTGGTTTAAAAATTAATTGTGGCTGTTTTGGGTCCATAAACCCACACAAACATCATAAGTGGACCACAGCAGGAAGGAAAAACAAAACACATGAAAAATGGAGGAGAAGGGTTCTTTAGCATCCTTTTTAACCTCCATTGTTTTTAACCTCACCATTGTTCTTGCTCATCATGCCGCTCAGCTTGATTGTTGCACCGAGAGGTCTGTTCACAGAATTCATCATCTTAATCATCTCATCATAATGGGAATGGGAATCACCCAGGGGAGCATGTTAATATGATGCAGTCATTCGCATGAAAAGTTCATTAGAAATTCTCCAGCTATGAATATAGAGGGAGATATGATAACAAATGTTCAATACAGAGTCACATTCCAGGCAAATGAGCACTGCCCACAGGTAGACTCAAAGGTCATGAAGAGTGGAAAATCCTGAGTCGCTGCCTCCTTCGCGGTGAATCAGACGCGCACACACTCGCACACACTTGCGCTCACTCAGCCTCACGCTCACTGAGCCGTCAGAGGCAGCTCCTGCCTCCCACCCCCCACCCATCTGGACCTGACAGCAGCATCTCTTTTATAAAAGCCGCGGTACTGCATCCATTGCAGCTCCCTCACTGCTCTTTTGTTTCCCTGGTTTTTTTGACATTTGTCTTATTTATCCGCCGCCTGTGCCTTGCCCTGGACTAGCATCATGGACATGCTGGGTAAGAAAGAGCGCCGAGGCAGGGATGTGAAGGGCTTTCTGAAGAGGAACTGGGTTCTCATAGCAACCATCGTCTCTGTTTTACTGGGTAAGCCTCATACAATACTGCAGTGCTCTGTGAAGCCAAAGCAAGGCAGTTGGCTTTGCTCTGTAGGGCCAGATATGAGCGTTATGTTTGTAGATGTTACCTTTTCTTGCAGATGTCTGTTTTTGATTGCTATGGTTTTATTGCCTGTGCTGCACTGAGCATGCATGGAGAGCCCCCATCCTTCTGCAGCTGCACAGCCCACTGTGCAGCTCTCTTGCTCTATCTCTGTCTCTCCTTCTCTGTCTGCCTTGCTTCTCCCAGTGCAGAGTAATGCTTGCTTGTGATGAGAAAATGGGTCACAAACAAATGAAACATTCGCAAAAAAAATACCACATTAATGCTATTTATTTCTCGGGTTATTGCCCTTATTCTATTTCACATTATAGATCTCTCCTTTTTTCCAGACTTATCAAATAGCCAACATGTCTTTGTCACATTCCTGACTCTTTTTTGCATTTCAGGTCTGGTTAATTTGCAAGCGTGCATGTGGTTAATCACAAATCTGCTACCTCCTGCCCTCACTCAGTGTGTGTGTCTGTGTGTGTGTGTGTGTGTGTGTGTGTGGTGTGTCTCTCAGTCTGGCTGTTCGAACATATTTTGCAGACACCACAGAGAAACGTGACCAGATTGTTACCAGAGTGTAAAAAATCCACAAAGCTGTCTGTTGCACACAAACTGAATCCAGTGCTAGTCTAGATTAATCTGTTAATGGTAATCCACCACTGAAACGCATCGAGTCTGTGTTTAGAGAATCCAACCGATGATGTGACTGGATATTCTGTATTCCATAGTATCTGTGTTTCTATGCATAAAAACTAAATGCTCAGTCAGTTCATCCTAATATAATCTTTTGCTCAAGTCAAATAAACCCTTTAATTGCAGCAATGTAAAACAGCACAAAAGGACAGATCTGAGACCACGTTCATCCTCAAGAATAGCAAAGTGGTTTGCCAAGGTGATTAAATTATAGGAAATCTATGAGAAATGAATATACATTGAAAGGACAGTCAAAGGACAGACTTTCTGAAAAGTTTTCCATGGCTAAATTTGGTCACTGGGTCTTAAAGGTGTCAAAACGCCCTCTTTAGAAGAATAACTTATAAATACATTTACATTTATTGTCAGTTCTATTTAAACCAGATATTTGAGCATAAAGAACATTTTTTGAGGTTTGAGGAACCTCTCCATATATAAAGATTATTGGAATGTTTTTTTCCAAGGACAGTACATTAACACCAAGAACATATATATGCGATGGTGTGGTGTGGTGTGAAGGATCCTTGTGTGATATGAATGTGATAAATGCAGATTATGCAGTCATTATTAAAATATGGGATTGTCATAACCAAAAGACAGACATACTTATCTTAGTTTTACCAAAACCAAGATAAAACTAAGATAAGCATGAATTGTGCAGAGTGTAAAGCGAGTACTTTGCTCATTGATGTCCAAAATCATCTTAACCCATCCCTTTGGGATAAGATCTGATTAGATAAGATCAGATAGTGACTCTGTACTGTGAGGAAAGACATCTTAAATGAGGGGCTATCAAACTATCCTGCTGCCTGACACATGAGTCATGTTGTGCAGTTACTGTTTGTGGTGATTTGTAAGATACTCTCAATTGCTGATTGCCCCATAAAGACACGCAATTTCACTATTCTGCATTTCTTAAATTGCCCGGCTGACAATTAAACAGTTCTTTTATTGAAGCCTTTCACTTACTGGGCAGTTCAGATGATACAGCAGTAATGTAACTATATTGCAGAGAAGTTTAAAAAGGTTTACTCAAAGCTTTGCGAAGTTTGTGTCACAACAGTTGCAAGGTTGGAAAGCAGAACTGAAATCCAATTTGACCGTGGCGTGACATTCAGTTCTTTTCAAAATATGAATGTTTAAAGAGCACTCTGATCTTTATTTTTTGCAGTTAAGCTAATGGTAGATTTGTGGCCTTTTTAAAACCATTTCCGAACTGTCTAGTTTTGATTCACTACAAGAACAAATCTCTCTCTGTTGTCCAGACTTTTATACAGGAACCTCAACATTATGCTAATCTAAATTACCATTGCTTCTCTTCATGTTCCTTTATGTTGAATATGATTTTGGCCAACATTAAGCCAATTTTAATTATAGCGCTTGTGCGAGCCTGCATCAGTGAGTATGGAAGAATTCGTTTTTGGGCAGAGCATAGAATGGACATAGAATGCACACCAGATATTATTTGGGTAATTTATTATTTTCAGCAGAACAATGACAGTGGCATGATAGCGGGTATCATGTTGGAGTGTATATGTACATACACATGATGAGATTATGTATTTTTTTACAACACCTCTCAGAATTTCTCTTAACTGCTCCATGTACATTGAAGAACAGCATGTTAATATTTTGCTCAGGTGAGTCAAATCCTGTGTTTGACTTGACACATAATGAGTGGAATAAATGATTAACATTCAAACACTCTGAGCATTTAAGTGTGCACTTTAAAAAGTTATTATTGGTTCTCTAAAGAACCTTCCCATACATGTAATGGAAAAACACTGGAACTGGTAAAAGAACTTGTCCTAATGTAAAGCTTCTTGCTATTTTGAAACAATTCTTTAGATTCACTCATTTTTTCATTGAATCAGAAGCAAAAGCAGAAAACTTTGCTTATGTAATTATTGCCACAATACGCAGACACAGAGACAATAAAATAAAAATAAAAATCTGTAGAAAGAAAAAAACATGAATAGACTACACTACATACAGAATTGGTTGGTGTAAATACTATATAGAAGATAAGACAAGATAATAAAAGATAAACCTTTATTGGTCCCAGAAGTGGGAAATTTGCTTTGTCATGGCAGGAAGTGGAAAGAGTTCCATATAATTGTTTTGTAAAATATATTAATGTACGTAAAATATATGTAAACTAAGACTTAGGTGAGTTATATATGTGTACACAATGAGTACTTGTATATATACACAGAGTGAATATATAACACTGTAGATACACATGCTGACACACACACACACACACATGCAGGTACACAGTGGAGTGACTGTCTGTGCATGTATGGTCAAATGTTTTTGTTGTGGAGTCTGAAAGCAGTTTAAAGGAAAGACATGCGGAATCTCTCAGTCTCACACCAAGGGTGCAGCACCCTCCCACTCCTGCATGGGCTGGGAGATGTTGTCCAGCAGGGATGACAGCTTAGCCACCATTCTCCTCTATTCTAATATAAGTAGTGCAGTTGGTTATAAATGACCAACACAAATGGTAGTTTGAAATAAGTTCTTTTTTTTTTTTCTTGCAGATTTGCTCAAGCCCTATGGAGCACCTTTATTTAAGTGTATAGGCATTTCGTTGAATAAACATAAAGCAAACTAAATTATAATAAAAGAAAAGCTTAGTAATGCTTTACAGATGTTTTCATTTTTTACAGTTTTAATAGAAAATAAACTGGAAGTATTGGCTGTGGTCAAGTGTGCCATGCACTAAAAAACCAGGAAAACATTTTTGTAGATATTTTTTAAAAAGCCTGGTGTGTTTAGGCAAGAAAATCATTAACCTGGGCGTGTCCTGCATTTGAAGGACAATTACAAGTTTTTTGACGTAAACTGCAATCAAAGAGCCGCCGAATACGTATTAACAACCCGAAAACACAGGCTGAAAAGATCAGGGGTCACTATTCTTATCTACAAAAGGCTGATGTGGCTGAAGGTTTTCACTAAAGTCAAGCTCAAACTCACCTTCTTCCGCTAATTAGACTGATTAGGAGAAAAAGTTGGAGATAAAATGAATGACACCTGTTCTAAATGGTGAACAAATTTCATAGACATGAAATACCACGCCATCTTTCCTATCAGTGGAAAAACAGTAAAGCTCAAGGTCAATGCGCAGGGAAAAATTATTGTTTTTGTTTTTTTCAGACAGCAAAGATAAAGAGCGGTCTGTTAAATCATACTTGCTTCTTCTGAGCACTGGGGTGCAGAATAAAAGCCTCCCACACTCAAGTGAGATACTAGGATGTAGCAAATTCCTGCAGTAATGTTTATGGAAGAATGCTGTCACCTGGGTGGACAGGCCATGAGCATTTGTTTTTAAGGCTCAGCCAGTCAGTCATGTTGATGCAGTAGGACGTTGATTTCACTGATACAATGTAGCACAGGGCTATAAAGTCTCATTCACAGAGTTCTGGTGTGGCTTTAAGTTTGCAATCCAAACAAGCTCAAATAATCTCAGTCTTCAAACAGCTGCTCAGCTGAACCACTGCTTCACTGAAATGAAAACCTGAAGCCACACCAGCCCTGTGTGCCTAGGGCTGGTAAATAAAATATGGAATATTTCATAACCCAAACCAACTAATGTATCTTGAAATTAAAGCAAAAAGGGTGCTTGTGGGATCAGATCCCTTTAAAGGGCTCATATCATATCGATGGTCAAGCATATTCTAAATGGTCAATCAATAATAATAATTAAAATACAACTTTATTTAAAATCATAGATAGATTGATGGTCATTTATCAAAGCCTGCTTATGGAAAGAAGAAAGGAATGCAATTGTCAGAACTGGATTCATTTAAATATTAAACCTATAGTGTAGAATACATATTGGAGAGGAACTGTTCAAATCGACCACAGTTTAAGTGCAATTTAACTGCAATCTGCATACTCTAAAGTACACAATTTAATCAGAAACAGAATCAAAAAACATTCTTGAATCTGGAGGAAACTGCTTCATTTTTTTACATTTATTATTAAATGTATTTAAAATATGTCTATTGTTCTCATCTACTCATCTACATTTTCACAGATGCTACATATCAAACAGGAAATGTCTGACAGAGTATTCCTTCTTAACTGATAACACTGCTTACTGGGAAATTGTTGATGCCCCATTGTGCCACATCAAGTTCTCTTCACTGTCTGATTACAAATCACTGCTTTATCTCATAGCCCAGTCATCAGCGCTGTGGGAGTTTATCACACTGCTGTCAACACTTATGGAAATAAACTCTAAAGGGAGGCTCTTTCACTATCAGAACAACCTTAATTCAGCCAAGCAGTGTCAATCACATGAGCGACCATCATTCAAGTCTTTGGAGTTAATCAGTCAGTTTCCTGTGCACTCAGCATTCATTGTGGCAGCGTAGATCTGTGCCCATTTCAAATGGCTTTGCTATAAATAGACATAGCTGTTCTTAACATCTTCAACCGCTTTCAAAGACTCCACCTTTCATGATTAATCCCAAACGAGATAGCTCTCTTGTCCTTCAGATATCTTTAAGTGTTGCTCAGAGTGTACGGACAGTCAACATGATTTATCATAATAATGATGTTCAATTACTCACATCAGCCAAGACTGTTTTAGAACCTGTGCTGGAAGGTGCACTGCAATCTTCTAAGAAGTTTTCTCTCTTTCTTTTAACAGGAATCGGCTTGGGGGTGCTGGTGCGGGAGTATGCTGCTCTCTCGCAACTCGATAAGCAATATTTTGGCTTCCCGGGTGAAATCCTGATGAGAATGTTAAAGCTGGTCATTTTGCCTCTCATCATCTCTAGCATGATAACAGGTATCTGTTCAGGTCTTTTCCACCTTGACAGTAATGGCCCTAATGAGGATGGATGTGTCAAACAGGTCACATTTTTGATGGAGTGTGTAAATATTGTTAAAAATTAAAAACACAATACTTTCTCCATATGGTCAGTATATGGAACCTACACTGCAAAATCAACTGCTTTTTAATACATTCTGTTTCAGCAATCAATTAGAGCAGAGGCCATTTATGTACCATCCATTTAATCATAAGAGATTAAACAAAATGATTTCAAATTTGTGTGTGGACCGTGTTAAAATGAACAAAACTAATAAAGAGAATCATTCCTATTTTAATGAGACCAGTTTTTATAAAGTTTCTCTTATGAGAAACTATAAAGTATCAGAGTTTTGATTGTGATACATGCCTTTGGTTTTCTCTGACTGAAAACAAGCAAACAAGTTCGTAGTACCAGCCTTGGATATAGTTTAAAGACACCCCTGGTTTAAAATTTGTCTCTGTCTTATCTCTGTCTCAAAAGTGCAATTAGATATAAACACACAGAAGCCCAGTCCCACCTCTGTACCCACAGCACCCATCCCAAAGTCTTTGAATGAACCTCCAAACAACATTTTCTTCAGCAAACTGCTATCCTCACACCTGTTAGTGGGATTAGCTTCATTACAACCTGCCAGTTTAAATATAAACCAATCAGTGTGAAGAGTGTGGGGTCTAAAAGTACCTGTCAAGATCTGGTCTGTGTAGTGTCATGTAATGAATTATACTCATCAGTCAGTACTAATCAGTAATTGTACAGAACAAAGAAGGCTCTGTGCACAGAAATGTCAGTGGTAACTTGTAACTATTGTATAATGATTTATCTCGGTCAGCTTCATTATGTGTGCGAGCTCACGAAGTTCTGTCAAATGAAAGTGAACTCAGCAGAGCTGCTCATAAACATGGACCCTATCCAAACGAACAAAAACAACCAACAAATAGTTCCCAGATTCTGTGGCACAAAATATGTATCTGTAACCTAAGAACAAAAGCCCTTAGGTGAAGATGAATATGATTAAAACAGGCATTCACATGGACAGGACTGGGATTCCCAAAAGCACTGGAGCACATACACCATGTGGACAAAAGTATTGGGATGTCTGACCATAACACCAACATGGACTTGTATTCAAATACATAGACTTTTATATGCAGTTGGTTCCCACTGACGCACAGTCATGTTGGAAGAGAAAAAGGACCTTCCCACAAACTGTCCACAAAGCTGGAAGCATGGCATTGGCCAAAATACAGTGGTAAGCTCAAGTATTAAAATTGCCCTTCACTGGAAGTAAGTGGTCTACGCCAAATCTGAAAAACAGGTCTGTCCCAATATTTTGGTCCCTAGTTTATTCTAAAATAGTTAGTTAAACTCTACTAGATAAGAGAAGCTCAAGGCTCACATGCCACTACTGATCCAGACAAAGGAAGCATAGATAAAACTGTGTGGATTATTGATTTATATCAGTATTGAGCATAAGTTGATCATTTAACTAATTGAGTGTCTGCTTTTGCAGGAGTGGCAGCCCTGGATTCTGAAGTGTCAGGAAAGATCGGTTTTTATGCAGTAATTTACTATTTCTCCACCACCATCATCGCTGTCATTCTTGGTGAGCAACTGAAGCAGATTTACTCCAAAGTTGTACAGTTTCACACAATTTAATATAACATTCTGACAACCCTCAAATCCCCAATAGGAATCCTCTTGGTGACAACTATAAAACCTGGAGTCTCTCAAGATGCAGACAATATTGACAGAGCAGGATCCACTCCGAACGTCACCACTGTGGACACGCTCCTTGATCTTATTAGGTGACCAGTCCATCCCAGTGATGAGCTTTTATAACAGACCGTGTTTTCATCATGTTCTAATGTGTTTTAAATATGTTAAAATTTACCCTAAGAAGTTAATGAGGATATTTTATTGATATTACAACAGGAATATGTTTCCAGAAAACCTTGTGCAAGCATGTTTTCAGCAGGTAAATGACAGGCCTCCCAATTTTGTCTAGTTGTACATAAATGAATTAATCCCACTCTAGAGAGAATCACTATTTGACCGTACGTGTCTCGTTTTGTTATTCAGTACAAGACTCAGCGCAAAGAGATCGAACCACCTGCTTCCAACACAAGCACAGTTACGACGACTTTCCCACCGTTTACCACCATAATGACAACTGTTGCACAGGTAAAAAAATTAAAATAATTAGAAAAAAACATTTGTTTTGAGCAATGACAAATATTTCACACTCTCTTTATATCTGCTGTTTCATCAGAACTTGACCAAGGACTACACTATTGTGGGGATGTACTCAGATGGGATCAATGTTCTTGGACTTATAGTGTTCTGTGTGGCATTTGGTCTGGTCATTGGAAAGATGGGAGAAAGGGGACGTATCCTGCTTGAGTTTTTTGATGCTCTGAATGAGGCCACAATGAGATTGGTCCACATCATCATGTGGTCAGTATTGACACTTCAGTTCAGATGTTATTATTATCCACAACAATAATCATAATTATTACTGTTGTAATTACAATTAATATTGTTAGTTTTATACATGGATTTATTATAGCCTTTACTCTGGGTAACAAAAGCCCCAAAAGACATCGTAAACAACAATGCTATGCTAATTTAAATGATTAGCTGAAATAGTAATGTGGAGACAAGCATTCAACTTCAGTTTTTTAGATCATTTATCTTCATAATGATACGAATGGATTTTTAAGGCATATATTTTTTTCTTGATGGTGTGTGATTTTATTTTTCAGCTACATGCCAGTGGGCATCCTCTTCCTAATTGCTGCGAAGATCATTGAGGTAGAAGACTGGGATATCTTCAGGAAAATGGGCCTGTACATGGTGACAGTGCTTAGTGGGTGAGACTCTGCCGACATATTAGCATTGTCTTGTTGTTTTTCACTGAGGGGGATTTACTACAGCCGTCGTGGTGGCCTTTTCCTACCTGATACTGTTTAATATCAGCCCTGTCCGAGGACAGATAAGAGCCAAGGACTTTTAAAATTGCTTATCCCACAAGATGTGGCAATAAAACCTCTCGCGGATGTACAATCCTTTAAATTCGCATTGGCTTGAATGATGCTCCTGACTGAACATTAGTGGGGGAGATTCTTAGCCTCAGCTAAGCGGGTGTCGTCTGCACTGATGTGGAAAGGAAAGGTGCTAGAAAACCTTTATTGCTGAGTCACACCGAGAATGTTTGGATCTCACATGGCTGAACAGGACATAAATCTACACTTTACATGCCCTTGGTAAAATTGCAGGCTGTGCTTAAAAGTGACCCCATCTTTGCCAGAACACTGGCTAATACTAAAGGTCTACAAAATGACCAATATTAAAAAAGAGATTTTGTATTGTAAACAAAATTATATTACAAACAACAGTTGTAATTACAACAATAAGTTTTCATTTCAAAATTATTTCATAACCTCTTTATAATTTGTAAGAATGTTTTTTTTGAGTGCATGCTCAAAATATATCTAAATATAACAAATGGGAACTTACACTCACACCTTGCCATTCACAAATCAATGTAAAACTTAGTAAAGTGAAGGTTTTTATTAGATTGAATTATATCAAACAGTAGTTTCAGCTCCTTACAGTCATGATTTGTATCAGTCACAGAACAGTTTTATTGATTAGGCCCTTCTACCAATGCATTACCCTTACTGATTATGTATTATAATTATATAATCTTTCTCTCTCTCTTGGTCCTCAGACTTGCCATCCATGCCATTGTGTGTCTGCCCCTGATCTACTTCGCCTTAGTAAGAAAGAATCCATTTACTTTCGCTCTGGGGATGGCGCAGGCCTTACTGACGGCTCTAATGATCTCCTCAAGGTGAGCTTCAGCTTATAATGGGCTCTAAGAAGAGGAGGATAGTGGATAAATTAATATCTGGCCAGGGGTTATATGGTACAAAGTTTCCTGGATTAGAGAGAGTTGTGTCCAATTGCTGAGCTCATGGAACAATGAAGCAAGTACTTTTTTAATTATCGGGAGGGAAAGATAGATTAATTTAGAGGTAAGAGAAGACGGGAAATACTAATGGCTATAATTGGGTAATATTCAGGAAAAATGGAGGGAATAAAAATGGATGTTTAGAAAAAGATCATTAATAATGCCTGAAAAGATTCACACATTATTTTAAGTACAAATGCTTTTAAACCAATTATCTGTAAATGTGAAACAAAATTTTCCATCCCTTAGTTCTGCAACTTTACCGGTCACCTTCCGGTGTGCAGAGGAGAATAACAGGATCGACAAGAGGATCACCCGCTTTGTTCTTCCAGTGGGTGCTACCATCAACATGGATGGCACTGCTCTCTATGAGGCAGTAGCGGCCATATTTATTGCTCAACTAAATGGTCTACACCTTGATGCGGGACAAATAGTGACGATCAGGTGAGTAAAGAACAGGTTGGAGCAGGTTACACTATATGGACAAAGGTATTAGGATGCTCGACCAGTATACCAACAGGGACTTCAATGGCATTGGATTCAAATACATAGAGTGGACGGCTTTACACATTATTTTGGAGTTTTTGTGGGAATCTGTGCCCATTCATACTGTAGAGTAGATTTCTGCGCCCAGGGAGCAGAGTGTGGGGACACTAGCAGTTGAGATTCGAACCCACAATCATCTGGGCCACTCTAACCAATAGACCACCAGCTGCTGTAGAGAGGTCTGAAGACCGGCAGCATTGGATAGCCCAGTTTATCCCAAAAGTGATGGAAGGGGTTTTAAGGTCAAGTTCCTCCACACCGTACTCCTCCAGCCATGTTTTTGTGAAACTTGCTTTGTGCACTGAAGCACAGTCATGCAGGAAGAATGGCATTGTCCAAAATATCTTGGTTTGCTAAAGCATTAAGATTGTCCTTGCCTGAAGGTAATGGACCTAGCCCAAACACTGAAAAACAGGTGTGTCCCATTACATTTGTCTATATAATATATTCGCAGTGCACCCTTAAGAGAAAGACCAATTACATCATGCTCTGTCAACAAGAAATGTAATTCTGTGATAAATGTCTACCCTACAGTATCACAGCGACAGTTGCCAGCATCGGGGCGGCGGGAGTTCCAAATGCTGGACTGGTGACTATGGTTATTGTGCTGACTGCAGTTGGCCTTCCTGCCAGTGATGTCACCCTCATTGTGGCTGTGGATTGGCTGATGTAAGTACCAGGATTACCAGTCTAATTCAGAAACAAAGTTGAAATTTAATGTGTAAAAGAGAGTAAAGTCTTTATCATGTGTGAACCCACTCACAGCACACAGTGCGAAGGGCACTGAATTTGTTCTCTGCGTTTAACCAATTCACCAAGTAAGGCAGCGGGCAGCCAGGAACACAGCACCTGAGGAGCAGTGTGTGGGGACAGTCCCTGGCTCAAGGGTAACTCTGTGGTGCCACTAGCAATTCTAGGATTTGAACCCACAACATTCTGATCATAGGAGCAACTCAATAACCACTAGGCCATCAGTGGCCCCAAACTACCAACATACGTGAGTGAAAGTAAGGGAACAGATAAGAAATTATGTGTGATAAGATTTCACTACTAAAGTTTATTTGTGACAATTTTGTAAATGATAGACTGTATCACATAAAGAAGCTTGTACCTCAGTGGTACTACAGTATGTGGAACAATGGTAAAAATATAACACTTTAGATTTGTAGACTTATTACGCACTGAATGTGTGTGATCATTAACAGGTGAAGTGGGAAAATTAACTCATTTGAGTAAAAGATAAAAAAAACTGGTGCCATTCACTGAACAAAAACAGAAGTTGGTTTGATTTGTTTTCCTTGATTTGTATTTTTTCTGTGTTGGTACAGCCAAGTGACACAGTGTTTTCAATAGTTTTTTTAGTTCTTAGTTACTCAGCACACCTTATGTTACAATTATGAGTAGTGATGCTCCAAACGATCGGCCGAAGTTCGGTATCAGCCGATAATCGGTACTCATTAAACTTGGCCGATCTTAAGAACAAATCACAATTGATGACATCAATGCGTGAGGACATACATGATAAGTGAGGATGGAACTGTTTTGGTGCCGTAGTCATGTCATCGCTAGTGTGGAATTACTATTACGTTTTGAGAAACAATCAAAAATTCGCAATTTTATAAAAGTTTATGTTCCAAAGAAATCTCACATGGAGGCGCATTGTCCAAAACATTTAATACAACGAACCTCATTTGCCACATGATATAGTAAAGGCATATTAAAATGTTCACTATAATAAATACTTTATAAATAATTTATTATTTAGTACTAACATGTAATTAGTTTGTACTAACAATAGTTACATTAGATATATTGCTGTAAAAATATAGCAAAAATATAACAAAGGCAACATTTATATTATTACTTTATCTGAAAAAAGTTAATAGGGATCAGAGAGCTTACATATCAGTTATATAATCTTGAAGAAAGTCAGAACTTGGTATCGGCGGCAACATTTTTTATCGGAGCATCCCTAATTATGAGCATTTAGTGGCGTGTGTAAATTTAATTTAGGGACAGGGGTTGGAGGTAGAGTTTAGATTCTCTGCCCGAACCAGAACCCGAGCCTTTGCCCGACCTGACCTACAGGCCAGATATTTCCTGCCACTAGTGATCAAGCTTACGAAGTTTATGAACGCATGTTTTAACGGCCCAAGTATTTTAAAAATTGTCAGATTCAAATCGGACTCGGGAAGATAATTAAATTAATGTGTCGGGCCGGGCTGGGCTCGGACACAAGGTGCACAGGCTCAGGTTTCAAGAGTATGGTTTTAAAAAGCCTCAATGTTAGAATAATGCCTATTTTGAAAACAAATACATTTGTATGTTTTGGAGATTTAGACTCTGGTATAATTGGAAAACCAGAGTTTGCATGTTATGTTAATGGATTAGTGATCAAGTAATCTATTGTAATCTACTCCCAAGTGGTGTGATCAACCCTATGATCAGAAAACTGTAAGCGATCTATAATTGTCTGCCATCCATATACAGTACAGCACAATTGACCTTCTTCCATCAAGGGCAAATGACCAACAAATGACCAACTAATCACTAAAATTCATTCAGACGTTGAATGGGGCAATCAAGGACCTCTAGATATTTTATTATTACAGTGTGCTCCCAATGTCAAACTTGCATGCTGTCTCTTTTAGTGATCGTTTCCGCACCATGATTAACGTATTGGGGGATGCCTATGGTGCTGGTATTGTCCAGAAGCTTTCAAAGCGAGAGCTGGAGAGGATGGACCTCACTTCTGATGTGGACGTGGCCAACCCATTTGCCCTGGAGACCACACTCGACGATGACGAGTGCGAGAAGAAGTCCTACGTGAACGGTGGCTTCACCGTGGATAAGACTGATGCCATCTCCTTTACTGAGACCTCACAGTTTTAGTGCCAAGCCTTCATGTTCTAGAAGATTGGGATGAATTACCTCTGGAAGGGTTCAAACGAGGGAAACCGTTCATCAAATCAGTGCCATTACAGGGGGGAACACGCTTTTCAGAGGGCACGTTGGAACGCGGACATTATCAATAGCTGCCATTACTGTTCTCCCTCCACATTTTCCCTATCGCTGTGCCCTTGAGCTGAACCTACTTCTTATTTGGTTGAGGCAGGCAGAGAAAGTCTTAAAAGCAAGCGAAAATTTAAAAAAGCTGTGAGTGCTTCCAAAACGCGTCCACCTGTTGCCAAGAATTATGCAAAGGCACTTTTTACACATTTTTCTTACCTGCATTGTTGTTTTTAACAGTTTCATACTAACAGTTGCTTGTTTAGATACTCAAAACTGTTCCTGCTTCAGAAGTGTGTCAAAAGTGTGCGAGTGTGCGAGATGTTGAATGTCTTTTGCGTGAAAAGAGACTAACGCAGTGTCAGCAAAGTCGATTTGTGTGTATTCTTTGTACTGCAATGAAGCGCATGTCCTTAACAAAGCTATAATGTTAATCACCTGCAGTGTTAAAATAGAAGTGGACATAAAAGCAATATGCTACTGCTCAGCTTTGTAACTGTTTTAGCAGGTTCTTTTGAAGGCTGTCTCTTAAGCCATGAAGCTCGTCAGTTTTGTCTGTGCACTTGCTTTTGAGAGCCAAATGTTTGTGAGCTTTGAGTGTGTTAGATTTGCAACTTGTGCCAAATTGTTTGCTTCAAAAAGAAGGGAGCAACTTATGAAGAATTTTAGGGCATATTGCATGAAGCAATATGGGGAATACTAAAGATAAGGCCTTGAATGAGTGAATCCAGGAGACATAATTTCATTTAGTTTATTCTTTTCTCAACAATAGCCTGCAAAGTAGGTGTCTTCAATACTAGGTGACAGTACAGTGAATCTGAGAAGGTGAAGGTGTATTATGCCTTTTTATTCTAAGCTATAGCCACGGGGGATTGTTGAGTTTCTTAGAATGTCAATGGGAGGAACCATGACAATTTTCTTTTCCCCATTTTTAAGTAGAAACACACACCTTGGGCTACTGGAACATTTTGCACAGCACCGTGTGAACTGTTATTAGACTGCCCTTAATGTGAATACACTTGATGTAGCTGTGTATTAGTGCCAATCTACTGTTGAGTTTGGTCATTTTTTTGTAAAGTTACAGTTTTTGCTTTGTGGGTTGCACTGGAAATGGAAAGTTATTATTGTGATACAACTGACATGAAATATTGTGAATCAGACTTTACACTATATGCTGTTCAAAGCACATTTTGTCCAATTCTTAATTCCAAACATTTACAAATGAGCTTTCCATATAATGTAACATGTTATGTACCTACAACTGAATAAAACACAACTAATCTGACTTCATATTCTTTGTTGCACTGATTTATGTACAAATGTTTTTTATCAGGAGAATTCTGTCAATGTCAGAGGGTTTTTACATTCATAATTACATTCTATGAACCTTTTTCCTTTTTCTGACTCACATAAAGCAAAAAGGTTCTTAACCAATTCTGCAATGAATTACTATTGTCCTTCTGCTGCTTCTCCAGTGCAAAAAATCGATCCTAATAATTGTAGAGTAATCAGAATAACCAGTGAAACTAAAGCAGACATTGCAGTATAACACAGAGAGGGTCAGCTATGGCCGACACATAATTTTCTCTTAATGGTCTTCGAGTTGACATACCTGAGGACTGCTCAAAGTCAGGAGCCTGCCTGCCCTACACACAGTGCTACTCCTGCAGCCTCGTTTGACTTCGTACAAGAATAATAAAGTAATTCATAAACAGTATGAGGAACTACTAAATAGTTCAAATTACTGTATACTAGTTTGAATACATATTGACTACGTTCTGTGAAAAAGTTCCCATAAGACATAAAACCTGGTGCATCTTAAACCCACCAACACCCTTGTTTTTGTTGAAAATTTCTTAAGCTGGGAGGTTAATGGACAATCACAGATAAAGACAGCAGCACAGTGTGTTAATATTTTATTCATACTGAAATCTAAGTAAACACTACAGAATCAAAGGGCTTTTGCAAACCACTTCAAATCGGAGCCACAAAAATCAGTACTTAAATATTACCACAATTTTCCTGCCGCATACACATCACAGGAAAGTGTGCCCACCATCTGAATGAAGTGTGCTGCCATTCACTGCAAACCAGTGGTGAACTGGCTGCTTCAGGGGCCAGAGAGAGGTATAATGGGCTTCAAGTATCCATGGGTTTATATACAGCACCTAAAAAATACAGTGAGCACATGTTAAACACCTTCAGAGAGAGAGATTTCAAGTTTTTTGTGCAAACATTAGATGCTTTTAGAAAATCATAACTCAAAGCTTTGATAAAATATTCATTCCAATTAGAGATGGCACAATACTAAATTTTGGGTACCAATACTAATACTGAAATTATTAGGTTATAAACTAGTGTCATTTGAATAGGAGTGTAACAATGCATTGAAATGTTGTGATTTCACAATGCACAATTGTAACAATATGCATCATATAACTGAATTAATTATGATATTTAATTTAACAGCATTGTTTAATCTGTCCAATCAGTGTCAATCAGCAGCCCAGTCCAGCACATCCCCCAACTTGAAGCTCTGTTAGGGTGGTAGTGGCTTAGTAGGTAAAACACCCTGTGATAACTCTGGATAACTGGAAAACTAACTCGCTCTAGATAAGAGCGTCAGCCAAATTCCCACTTTACCCTTTATTAGTAAACTGTTCCACAAGTGAATATTTTCTTCACTCAAATTGCATTTAAAATATCATGAGAATACCTTATGTTGTTGAATATAGTGCAAGTGTATCAAACCACAATCTCAGAATTGTATCCGTCGAACCAAATCATGAGTTGCTTGTATCGTTACACCCATAATACTGAACAATCTATGCTGAATATAGACTATACACAGCTATTAACTCAGAACTTACTTTACTTCACATTATGTTCCACTACAAATGTTTCTGGGATATTTCAGGTTACATATCAGTACCAAAATCAGCCTGAATATAATTTTCTTTCCAACAGGGACCCCATCCCACATTCTATGGTAGTCTTGGTCTGGTAAATGTATTGGGTATGAGACTGGTGCCATCTAGATATTTTATATTTTAGAAAGATTTTGTGCGAGAACAAAACTTCATATCTTCAAAACAGTTGCTTATCAGAGGAATTACTGTTGGTCAATGTAAAGAGAGTTCTGACAATATCTGTTGCTCTACCAATGTTGATTCCACTGTAAAAGATTTTGAAATTATTTAAAAAATAACAAAAATGAAGAAACACAGATTTGTTTTTTTACAGCGACATTATATTTGTGCACATACCATGTATTGCTATTGAACAGCTTTTACGAATGTGGTGAAATGGACTTCCGCGCTAGCACCTCGTCTACTTCAGACTCTGTGACACCCTGTCATTAGAGAAAAACAGATAAATAACATATAAATCACAGTCACTGACACATCTGAGCAGTGAACTGCAGTGCATATGCACTGGAAAACAAGGTAAATCAAAATGTACTTAATTATCATGAATCTAAAATTCTTTAAAAATATACAAACAACAGGCAAAAGTTTAAGATGAGAAAACATAAATCTTTGTTACTCCCACAAGCAGGAAATTTGGTCAGACAATCTGATTTAAAAAAAAGAATGCACATCTTTTACATTTATATTAAAAGAAAACATTAGAAACAATTAAAACAAATGTAACCCCCTAATTTGTGTGTAATTTAACAATATATATGTTAAGTGCAATTTATTGGATGCAAAAGCTTATGCACACACATATACACACACACACACACACACACACATGTATACATATTTACAGATTATGTGTGTGTTTAAGTGGATGTGATATTCACATGGGTAAGTCTGTGCACGGCTCTGGGTGAGGTCAGAAGACTGCGGACTCTCTCCTGAACCTCCTCCCACACATTCGGGGAACACAAGAGAGAACTGCTGAAATGTACAGAAACAAGATTAAACATTCTTAAATGAAGATGAAGTGTGGTGTGCAGTATGACTTAAAGTAACAATCTGAATCAGACCTATACTACATCAACCTGCTCTGACACTAAACTGAGGAACATTGTGAAGGGAGCAGCGGGAGAATTCTGAATAATAAAAAAAAACGCCAGTTCCAGGTAAAAAAGATTCTGTATGGAGCATGTAACATAACAGTTCAGCAAAATATAAAATCAAAATAACTTTCCTCTCAATTAATGCATAGTCAATAAGCCAAGACAGAATTTGATTATTTAGTTTTGCACTAGTTTATGTAGCTCATGAGTAATAAAGGATGCAGCCTACCAATTAATTAATAAATACGTGGACACAGGATTCCCAAATCATCATGTTCTTGCTTCAGACAACTTACAGTTTTTCAGTAATCATAAACAAACATGCTGTGTGGTTTCTGACAGCCTACATACTGATATCTATAAAAATCGACTAAAGGATGCCTGGATTTTGTCCATATCCTTTCAATTTTAATTTCAAAGAATAGAAGAACAGAATATCTTTATTGTCACTCTAATACTCAGAAATGTACAGTGCAATGAGTTAAGATCTGGAGCTCTATCAGTTCTAATCTCTTTTAAACATGTGTGCAAAATATACAAAACATCTAACAATAAAGTGTGAAATCAAGTCAAAAAAGTTACAGCTGCACCAGAATACTCCAGTGATTAAGGAGAATAACTAAATAAACTACTAAGAACTAGCAGCATAGATGTACTAATAATCAGACAACTAGAACTAAGAAGATAACTAGAACTAAGTCAGTATCAAGAATAAATCATTAAGACACATTAAACAGTACTGAGCGTGATGCACTGAACTCCAAATAATAATAATTTTTTAAAAGACTTTTCTAACCAGTGTAAAACTTGGCTGATTGCCCACATCTTTGGTGGTTGAAGTTTGTTCTCTCACACAATTATTCCTTCAGTAATAATCCGTGTAGTGCTCAAACTAATGAAGTCACATTTCCACATTTCCACACACAAACCTGTTGTGCCTTGTGCTTGCCATGCTGGAATGACTCATTGCAGCTGGGCTGGGGGATCCCTCATATCCCGCCTGGGGAGAACACTGGCCCAGTTCTTCAGCGTCGTCGAGGAGATCATCTGTGTCTGAGGAGCAGCTTTCAACAGGGAACTGAAGTGATAAACAGAGTGGTAGGTTATTAATACAGCAGGGATTTTCCAGAGATAACCTGTATGCTTTTTGCAGCATAAATGAGAGGTGATTGAGATGAAAATCCATTTCAGGATTCCATATGGTTAATAGGGCCTCTATTCTGTACTTTTCTTTTCTTTTTTCCAGAGGCTCACTTATAAATAAAAGGAGTTATTTTTCACAGCAATGTTTTCCAACCTCTCTTCATTCTTTGGAATTAAACGGGTTGTTAAACAGCTAGTTATTAATGCAACCATAAGAGGTCACAAGCCAGTGATTCCTTGTGCCGGTCCCAAGTCCGGATAAATGCAGAGGGTTGTGTCAGGAAGGGCATCCGATGTAAACCTAAGCCAAATCAAACATGCCAATCACAAAGAGGATTTATGGATGTGCTGAAAGAGGACATGAAGTTAGTTGGTGTAAGGGTAGAGGATGCAGAAGATAGGACTAGGTGGTGACAGATGATTCGCTGTGGCGACACCTGAAGGGAAAAGCCGAAAGAGACAGAAGAAGATAAACAGCTAGTTATTGTGGTTTTGAGACGGATATATGCAAAACTGTCCTATGCTGTGCCTTGTTTAAATAGCAGTAAACCTTGTAAACACTCTGTATAACCTCAGGTTAAAAGGGGTAAATCTGCTGTCAGATTTATGTCACTGTGCTGGTTTGGTAACAGCATAAAACAGTATATTCAAAATGGGCTATTCTTGCAGCTCAGATTCCATACATGGACTTTGATTATTTTACAATGTTTCTTAAAAATAATACTTAAAAATGAAAATGAACCCCTTACCAAGTGGTTGGAGTAACTTCCTCTAATGCTTTCTATGACAAGATAAAAATATAAAAATATAAACATAAAGAAGATTTTTTCCATCCCAGGCAGGATAGGAAAAGTGAAACCATGCTGAAAGTGACAATCACCAATCTGAGTTTATAATGAAACCGCGTCTCTTTGTACCTGATTCCCCTGGGGATTTGGGGCGAAAGGGTGATGGACTTCTTAACCTGACAATTCGATCAGACTCAGCTGACCTGTGAGATAAGCGCCCACCCCCTGAAAATGAGCCATTTCTCTGAGAAAATTTCAAATCTCTGATGAACACTGTGCCCTCTGCTGGCTGCTACAGTTTATAACAATAACAGGTTAATAAGGACATTGGCATATCATGAAAAAGATACTGCTGATTTCTGAAATCATTAAAAGCTGTGATATAAAATTAATAAATACAATATTTAAAATGATCACAGATTTATTTCCAGTTTATATATTTCTATGAACAGGTGTAGATATACTAAACAAAAAACTGGCACAATTATAATCAATGCACAGTTTAAAGGGGGGTGCCAGCGGATGCCAAGTCACTCTGACCACATAATTAATGGTTTGTATTATCGTAATTATATGACTTGTAATTATATTAAATATCTAAGATATACATTATTTGTATCTGAATTCTCTCCAATGTTTAAGATTAACTGAAATGTAAAAAAACAAAAAAAGTCATTGTAAGACTGTCAGACATTTGCTAGTTATTTGTGAAGCTAGCTGTAGTAGTTAACCGGGTTTTTCTTTTGTAACATAAAACTTAAATAAGTGCCATTTAGTACCAAATCGAGTTGAGATTTGTCCTATGTTCTGTACTGCCAATCTCCTTACACTTTTTAACACTCAGATTAACTCAGATTAGCCACTGTGGGGACCAGATCATTTTGTATCACAAACCCTAAACTCACGTCCAGTCCTCCCTGAATCTTAAACACACCATACATTTTTATAGCACCTCAGCCAGTGACACTAATGTTACTTCTACATACTTATGGAACTTTAAACAAATTGATTTTATTAATGTAACATAAGTCTGCAAGACTTACATGTCTGTAAACAGTTTCAGAAGATGAGCTGGTCCTGCTTGACTCAGATCTTTTAAAAGGGGAGAGTGAACGGGCCCTCTGTGTCTGTGTGTTCCTCCATGCTGCCTTTCTTCCTCTTTTCCTCGTCATAACCCTCTGAAGATAAAGAATAAGCAGATGGATAAAAGTGAAATCCAGTGGCATTTGCTTCTTGTTCCAGTGATTGAATGTGGTTTGAGTGGTGTGGAATTAGATTTTGGGGACAAACTACTGACTTCTATTGTTTGTTTTCAACATTAGCAATGCAGCTGGAGTTTTAATGTAAAGCGGGAACATTTGGTTAGTGAGAAACTGTGGAAATGGCCATTTTTTTTCAATTAATGTTATATTACAGTATTAACCAAAAACTGAGAAGAGAAACGGTCATGTAAAAATCCCTCATGACATTTCTGGGCACAGAAAACACAAACAAGATGGTTTCTCTGAATGGGCCTCAAGTGGACAAACTTAAAATAATAAAAATATGTGGACTATGGGCCTTTAAATCTTAAATTTTCAATTCATGTTATATAACAGACTATTACCATGATATATATGTATGTGTGTGTGTTGGTGTGGGTGTAATTCACACATGTCTGACTAGTTAACTGCTGTACACATTTTCTGAATGTCAAAGGGCCTAACTGTACCACAGGGATGCTCTGGAAGGAATCTATTTCTGTCCACTCGCTAATTGTTGTCCGAGTAGAGAACTCTAATCTTGGAGAAATGCCCTGTAGATGAAGAACAAGAACCACACAAAGCAGAAAATCAATAGGCCATATTACATACATCAGTCTGTGGGATACCTTGATAATATATTTTTCCTTGACATATCTTTGCAAGGAAGTAAGTTACTCGATATTGTTAATGTAAAACACATTTTCATTGCTTGTTTGAAATATTCCACGTTTGAATTAGCATGTAAACACTGTCAGTATTAATGTCCTACTCAGTCTGCACAGTCCTAGTATGAAAATTAAGCTCCAAAACAGCCTGCTTTACATTTCTCATTTTGTGATGCCACATAAACATGACATTTACAAATATCCACTTCTTAATCCTACATCTGGTTAAAACCTTCTCACTGATGTTATAAAGAGATTTTGCTATTTAAAAATGATGCAGAACAAGACAGACAATCAAAGAACAGAGATCATCATATTACAGAACCAAAACCTGAGAAGAGAAATGGTCATGCAAAAATCACTCATGACTTTTCTGGGTACGGAAAACACAAACATGATGCGTTTTCTGAATTGGCCTCAAGTGGAAATGTGGAAATTGGGCCCTTTAATTTTTTATAAGAAATACCGTACTTAAGAATTCAGAATTAAAATCAGAACTTATCTTACAGGGAAATCTGGGTCTCTTGTCATTAGAACCTCTCGGTCTCCGCCAGAAAAAGAAGGGACCAGTTTAGGTTCAGGGAAGAGAAAACTTCTGGCATTTTCTTCATAGGAGGCTAGAACTTTCCCAACTGCAATCCAGAGAAAAGAAAGTCATACTTTAAGGTGACATAAATGAGATGTTCTCACAAAAATACAAAAATATGAACTTTATGTCTTAATCTACTATCATTATGTATAAAATAATAGAATAGAATAGAATAGAAGAGAATAGAATAGAATAGAATAGAATAGAATAGAATAGAATAGAATAGAATAGATTACAATAAAATTTTACCAGGGGGAATCAACTGTATCATTTCAATTTTCACTGTTTCACCTGTAAAAGTAAAAATGTATCAGTAACTTTAGAACTGACTTATACAATGATTGAACCGTGTTGTTCTCATTACATTTGCATTAAACATTAATAATGTGTAATGCAACTGTATATTTTTGTGAAATATATGTAGAAAGGGAAGCAACTTAGGGTGTACACTGCAAGATTTCAGCAATAGCTGCAGGGTCAGTAGCATACTTGAAAATCTGTCAGAAAGAAAAGTAGATTAAACTGTCCAAAGTAGATTCGATCATTTAAATATTATTTTATTTCTTCAATAATTATACCCTTTTTATTTATATTTTATTTATATTTTTTCTATATTCTATTTCTTTAAATCACACTGAATGACCATTGATGATAATGATGTATACAAATAAACCTGAACGTAAACTTGAGCAAAAAAATTATAAGTCATACAACCTTTTCAAACCTCATTTTCATCCGGAACAATAATGGAAACACTGCAGGCAGACACTCAGATTTTCTGTAGTGGCTCAAGAGGCAAATACTGAGGTAAATGTCATCTTTGGCAACTAAGTGTACTCCAGGACAGGTAATCTGCAAACAAAATGTATTGGTCTAAAAAGGTACGGCAGATGAAGTCAGTTTTAGAACGGATTAACTCATTAAGCCTTGCTATTTCTTCTCCTCTCTTTCGGGCTTCACTACATGAGCAAATGTATTGGGACACACTTCTTAATATAGGATTTGGGCTAAGTCCCTTACTTCCCGTGAAAGACAATCTGAATTATTCAGAATGCCAAGATATTTTGCACAACGCCATGTTTCCAAATTTGTGGATACAGTTTGTGGAAGAACCTCATCTATTACAGCCTGACTGTGTCCCAGTGCACAAAGGACATGGTTGGATGAGTTCGGTGTGGAAGAGCCCTGACCTCAACACCATCCAACAATTTTGTAATTAACTGGAGCGGAGACTGCGAGCCAAGCCTCGTCCAAATTAAGCCCCTGACCCAATAAATGCCAAACAGAACGAATGGGTGAAAATCCCCCAGAAACATTCCAAAATCTAGTGGAATGTGTTAACTGTTATAGGACCATATATACCATATGGGGAAGAGTCTATGTATCTGGGTGCAATGACGTTAATAGTGTAATGACCATGCGTCCCAATACTTTTGTCCATATCGTGTACCTCAGTCCCATTAAATGGGATGTAACAGAATTTTTTAAATCTCCTTACCGCTCGAACTCGCAGGTCAACCACAACTTTTAGGGCTTTCTGAGACATACTGTAAAGGTCGTCAGAAATGCAGAAGTTACCCTCCCAAACTTTGACGGGATCTTGCTGAAAGTCCACAACAGAAGCCGCACTAGCGTCGCGTTACCATGGTTTTACACCCCAAGGTGTCGGGGTGTCAGGACTTTTATTTTGCAGCGAGAAATTATCCAGACTTCTCTGGATCCACGGGACTTGTAGTCTCTTGTTTTATGCTCCTTTTTGGGCCTTCGTTGGTGAATCATGGCTGTACTACAAGGGTAGGCCGCATTAGTGCAGTACAGGGAAATATACAGTGCAAAGTAAAATATGAATGTTGTGTAGTTATCTACAAATAAGATTTAAACTGGTTAATAAGTTTTGAAAAGTTAAATCTATTTATATGGTTTGT
>JBBKCR010000012.1:10890913-10932969 GCA_037577295.1 Ladigesia roloffi | reverse complement strand
GAAAAGGAGAGGGGGAGAGAGAGAGAGAGAGAGAGAGAGAGAGAGAGAGAGAGATGGACACAGAGAGCGAGATATATGGAGAAAGAAAACAAGAGAGAGAGAGAGAAAGAGAGTGAGAGATGGACACAGAGAGCGAGATATATGGAGAAAGAAAACAAGAGAGGGAGAGAGAGAGAGAAAGAGAGGAAGAGATGGAGAAAGAGAGAGTGCGTGTGAGAGAGAGAGAGAGAGGGACATAGAAAGAGAGATATAGGGAGCGAGATGGAAAAAGAAAGAAAGGTACTCACTTAGTCTGTTTCTGGACAGCAGTGACAAGGGTAAAGTGTCGTATCGCACAGTCTGGTACTGGATTATCTAGGACAGGAAGTATAGATACAGGAAATTGACAAATGGGCTCAGCAGAATGTATTACAATGTATTATATGAGTACTCAAACCTACAAATAATAATACTGTGGTGGCTTCTTGACTACTTAAATAAAAAAAGATAAACAATTATTAAAATATACTGTTTCAAAAAACGAACAATGGATAGTTGGCAGTTTATGTGACAGAATGTAATTGCATGATTACCATTCAATTTCTGAATGGGGAAAAAAAGTCAAATTAAAATTAAATAGCCACCCTTCAATCACATCATTAGTGGGGTTTTTTTGCAAGCCTCAGACCTCATCAGTCAGGTATTGAGAGTTCAGTGCATGAATTCTGTGCCTATACTCCACAGACATTAACTCACAGAACAGACTGACTGAGGATTTGAAACTAGATAAGCTATTACAAAGCAAACAAAGTAAAAGATACCTAAATATTGTCTGCTAGTAAATATTAACTCTCCAAAATGTCCTTCGAAATGGCTGAAATCCAGACAAGATCTATTATACCAAAATATAAATAAATAAATAAACCTCACATCATAAAAAAAATCAATCAAATCCTAATCTTACACAAAACCCCTATCTTATACAAAAGGCCCAATTTAATTGTTGAACTGCAAAGTTAGCTTGATTTTGAGCTCATTCTGCTACTAACTTTTAGTCAAATAGCACTGGCTGCTCATTTTAATCAAGCATTTTAACAGCTGCTCATTTTAATGAATCTTAACTCTTGGAAATTGGACATGCTCTTTAAATTATATATGTAGTTATTTTTTAAGTAAAGTACCAAAAGGGAAGGCCACTTTTTCTTGTAGGTACAGAAGCAATAAGTGGGTAATTTTTTTCCCCAGGAAGCAATAAGTAATTCCATTACAGTGTGTGAGAAACATTTAGTAATCAGTAATGGATTACAATATCAATAATAAGTAATTTAAGATTGGACAACTACCCCAAAGCTGTCTATAAGGTAAGGCCATCAGAAGGCATCTAAAAGAAAATTAAGTTTTTTAAGCATCTTCAGCAAAACATGACTCAGATTAGATTTTTTCAGCAAATCCATTTTGAACAGGACAGATTTCCTGCAGTCTGGATGGCTGAATGGGCTTTTTGTTTAATTCAAGCCACATCTGTGCGCTGTTTAATATTTTAATTTAAAAACACAAACAGACAGGGTGCCTGACTCTTTATGTTCAGGAATGCTTCTGCGTGCTTTGTTACTTTGGCAGCTAATATGGATTTGCAAGCAAATGCGGGCACAGTCTGACCGAATCAGATTTGGCTGCTTCTTAAGTAAAAATCTGAACACTCTGGTGAAGAATATATTAAACAAATCTGATTTGTTCTGCAATGTGAATAAGGCAATTTAAGGTAACCCGCTTCGTTTATTTGTACAAATATGAAACCTATTAGAAGCATTTATGAGAACAGAGATTCAGTTGAATTGTTTCCTTTTAGCTAAAGGCTAGAGTTTAGCCTAATTTAGTTTAACAGACTGACTCGTGAAATTTTACCACTTGTACTCATATCATGGTTGTTTCTTCCCACTGATTTTTTTTTTAATTCAGATTATAAATTATTTTGATTTTTATTCGATTCTATTTAGACTTATGCTTGACTTTTTTATGATAGTATTTTATTATCATACTTTTTATTTTACATTATTTTGGTTTTTATTGTCTCTCTGTTTGTGTGATGTGGCAGTCACCACATAAACAATTCCCCCTTGGATAAATAAAGTTTTCTGATTTTGATTTGCTATTAATTCAGATAGTAAGTTGGAAAAAGCATGTAGATACTTTGCTAGTAAATGTAAAAATTTACTTCAATTCTCAGACACCTGTACATCTGCCCATTGACCACATAGTGAACACAATGCTCTCTTCCTCTGAGGCCCACTACAGGCTATTTTTAGATGTTGGTGGGAATCTGTGGGCAAGAGTAAAGGGAAACCGCCAGGGTGACTTTGGCAGAAGGGGCGTTTTGTTTCAGCCTTTACAGGCCACCTTGCCCTGTATGCGCTCACATTCAGGCTGCATTACATTCTGAAGGCAGCTGCTACTAACAGCCTTCAGCTGGAATGCAAGGAGAGTCTGGTGGGCCCAGCTGACCTGATCAGATGAACTGCAGAATATGGAAGAGAATGGGGGGTAAGGAGGAGACTGGGAGAACCAGGAGTCTGATTGGGATGTGTGTGTACTAAGAGTGCACACTTGACCTGTTTAAGAACAAACATTGTCATCCACATTGCAAGTTTGACTATCGGAAACTGTTGATGTGGTCATGTCTTTCTATTTCGAACACGAGGTGCGAGGTTAAAAGAGACAGAAATATTTGACTACAGTAAAATAAAAATATACCTTTGAAATTGTATCAATGATAACCCATTTATGATATGAGAAGTGACATGAACTAAAAAAGTTAAAAAAGAGTTGACTTCCGGTTTACTCAGCTCATGAACCAGTTAATCTCTAAAGGACATGAAATACTGTGTCATCTTCAAGCAACGTTAAAGGACATGAGTGCATAGACTCAAAAATACCTTCTGTGGTCAGTGGTTGATCTGACAGCCCTTGTCTAGCAGGCCTGATATTTATGGTTATGGTATATTAAAGATGGTCATATTAAAGACTGTTCCTCAGTAGCTTATGTATGTATGTGCTGCAGACACAGGATTACCCCACAACCTGTTTACAGGTTTGGCTGTGAGAGCATTGTGCTATTTCTCATAACTTGTACAGACTACCTGAGTTCAAAAGGGGAAAAGCTTTCATGGTCAAACATTTAACAAAGCAAATGCACACATGAAAAATCAACATAAGCTTCGGTGCTTCTATATAATGTAATATCGGAGGTAATGTCTATTGGACTGACGTGCTGTTTGTCTGTGTGACTGGACAAACAGGCGAGTCTTTGTGACGAGTAATCCCTAATACCTGGACATAATCTACTGTTCAGCCCCCAGCCAAATGGAACCAAGAGAATTAAGTTTAAAAACTTCTCTTCAAATCAAGCACCAGCTACTGCATTTCCAAAATTAGTGGTTGTAATCAAAGAGGAGTTGAATAGTAAAAAAAAAAAAAAAGACTAAAGCAGCAAGAAGTTCATAGCTTATGCAACAAAAATTTCTCTGCATAGGAATTGGTTGTTCAGCTAAAATTCTTCTTTTAGGGATCATATTGGCTTAAAATAAGATGCTAAAGCTCTAAAGTGAAAGCTGGGCAGCAGCAATACAGAGGGGAATTCAACACACACAAAAAACTGGTTAAATAAAACACGACAGTGTTACAGCATGAAAAAGAAATGTACTTTCTCACAGTACAATTATAACCGCATTAAATAAAATATTAAGTATACTTCAGCACATAACAGTTATGAATCCAATAATATTTTGCATTGCTAGCTAAAAAGGGGGGTGAAAAAGATTATAACTCATGCAACATCTAAAAATGTCATAATTCAGACTGCAGCTGTGGTGTATGGTTTTCCTGTCATGCAGCAGACAGGCAGCTGCACAAACCCACTACTTTTGCCACCATATGAGAATGAGCAGCTCACTATCCAGTCCGGACATTACAAGTAAAAGTGAAATACTGGTTTAAACAAACACGCATAGGACTGTGGCGTGAAGGACTGCAGGCTGGATTTTTGTTTGTTGTTTAATAAACCCGTGTAAATCACGTCTTAAATTTATCTGACTTGAAGGCGGCCTTGGTGCAAGGAGCAGAGAGACAGAATGTCTTGTGATCTTTTTTTGTTATATAGAAGCTGGTTAGGTAGTTGCCCCTGCAATCGGAAGGCTGTAGGTTAAAATCCCAGGACTGCTAGTGGCACCTCTGTTGTACCTTGGGCACAGTAATTTCCACACACACTGCTCCCCGCTGGCTGGTGAATGGGTTAAATGCGGAGAAAGAATTTCACACTGTGTGCTGTATGACAAAGGGACACTTGACACTGTCCTCCACTCCAGACATTACAAGTAAAAGTGAAATACACACTAACACATTTAGCACCGTGGTGTTAGAGTAAACATGTGGGACGGCTAGTTAGAATTAATTGTTTTCCTGACATGCCAAGAATCAGACTGTCCTGTTCTCTTGTTTTGGTGGTTTTAGAAGGTTGTGGGTTCACATCCCAGGACTGCTAATGGCACGACTGAGGTACCCTTGAGCAAGAGACCATCCCCACACACTCCACATGTTGGCTGCATGCAGAGAAAGAATTTCACACTGTGTGCTGTGGGGTGTATTCAAGTATGACAAGTGGGCACTTGACACTATTCTCCACTCCAGACATCACTAGTAAAATTGAAACACTGGTTTAAACTAACAGGTGTGAAAGTAACTATCTTGTACTGCTGCTTGGATTATTTAAAATCAATAAACACATGTGTGAATCACTTTGTATTACATTTCCCTGACACTCTTATATTCCATTTGTTATGCCGTTTGTACTATTTTTTTTTGTTCTGTCCGCAAACAAATTATGAAGGGTTATCTTATCTTTTATCTCATCTTATTTTATCTACACTTTTACTCTCCCGTATACTCACCGTCCTTAGGTGTTTCCTGAGTATGTATAAGAACAAACTCCATATCTTGGAGGTGACGCCAAAGAAAGAGCGCACACACAGCATGCACTGTCGAGTCTTTATCATGTCAACCATAACAGCGTGGTGTTTCTCTTTTCTGGAGGCTCGAAGCTTGGAGTTCAGTTTAAACTACACTCGAAACTTTAGCAGCAGGTCCCGTTAATATCAACGTGTAAGGCTGGACCCCTTTCCTCCCTGCAGTCCATCGCTCAGAACTAGTCAGAGGAAAAGAGACGGCACGCAGCTACGAGAAACTGCAGCATGTTTATGTTTTTAGAAAGAAGTGCATCAATTAAGTTTCTCTTTGGAGTCTGTTTTTCTGGAGGTAGTTTCCTTGTTGGAGCAGTAGAGCCCTGCAGAAGAACTTGATCTGCTGTCTGGTAATTGTGCTCTGAAGGCAGAAACGTGAGAGGACGCAGGTAGAGGACGGGTCGTTCGGTTGAGGGTGTCCGGACGAAGCGAGACTCCCTCCAGCCGTGTCCAGACGGAGCAGGAGGTAAACGCTGGTCCAAAAAAGTGTGTGACCGCTGAAAAACAGTTCAAAGCCGATCCGGAACAGGGCTGCCACCGTCAGAGACACGTCACATCCGAGAGAGTTCACCTCCAGTCCATTTTACTACAGCCTATAGTGGACAAATATATTGGGACAACCCTGTTTTTTTTCTAGTGTCTGGGATAGATTACCCCTAAAGAATAAATGGGCATACATTCCCACAGAATATCCAAAATCTGGTGGAAAAGGCTTCAATGAGTGGAAACAGTTATAGCAGCAAAAGCGGACAAACTAAAGTCTATATATTTGAATGCAACCTCATTTACGTCTGTTGGAGGAATGACCAGTTGTCCCAAAATATTTGTTCATATTCCCTGGAACTTTTCTGTGGTGTGACTGACAGATAAGTGGCCTGCATGGTTGTTTAGGTTTAGAACAGTCTTTAAATACATATTTACTGAGTAGACAGGATGATGTATCTTTCTGAAACAAAACAGCGTAATTTGCAAGTGTTTGCCTATGTTATTGTCAGCCATCGCAGTTCCTTGTACTGAGTGGTGCAGCACTAATAGTTTACTATTTCTGCACCATTTAAGTGATCAGATGTGAACAAAGCTAGTCCAAGTGTTTTGGTGCGTACTAGGTAAAGCAGCAATGATTTCCAAAAAGTCCTGCAAATAACCCATCAGTTTTATTGTATAAAATGGTAAGTACATTGGTGTGGGTGTGGAAAACGGAGAATACTTTGACTATACAACTTTGGTTTTTTAATTCTTTATGGCAGTGATCATCATCACACTCAAGAAATCAGTTTTGTAAGCATTGTAATATATTTTTGAAACAATCTGTAGTAATCAGTATCCTTCTAATACAATGAAAAGTGAATGCAAATCATGAAAATGAAGCACTTTTAATGAAGTTCTTGCTCTTCGAGAGCTGCTTTTTAACACCTCAGATAATAAAATGAAAGGAGAATATTAAAATTCTTTAGCCATGTGTCACAAACTCCAGTAAAGGTTTTCAGTGTGTTTTCCACCACTTTTAAAAGTCATGCCACGCACTACTTTTACACATCGAGATCATCATCCGGGTCTTCTTCATCAAAATCATCACTTGCGTCAGGTTCATATATAATCCGTCCAGAGCCCTGGCCTTGTTTCAGCAAAGCTGACTTCCTTTTTTCACATTAGGAAGAACAAAAAAAAAAAACGAGAAGGAGAATTAGTAAACATCTGATTTAAACACATTGAATCAGTTTTTCTATTAGGAAAAATTGAAAACTTGTATCATGCACACTACAGTCAAGGCATTATTGACTCATTCAGCCAGAAAGGCAAAAATATTTGAGATCCCCTACTGGAACATGTAACCTAATACATAAGAGACAACCAAATGTTTGTAGAATGTGGTCAACCAATCAATGCTTCTGAAATCAAAAGGTACTAATAGGGAATTTATAACCTTAAATGGCGTAACAGACACAAATGCACCTCCAGCTCATTCCTTACTTAAAGGAGCTTCGTCTCCTCACAGTTCCATAGCTTCACAACCCAATGCTGGGGGCTTTATACCCCTCTAGTCAATACTTAAAATTGTGCATACCTTAGGCTCATTATCTTGTGGCCTGGTGCTAAGGGAGTTGACCCTGCAATTAAAAAGCCATGGGTTCGAATCCCAGGACTGATAACTGCACCACTGAGCCAACTGCTTCACTCAGGTGAATGGGTTAAATGCAGAGTAATTAGCATGATGTGTGTAAAATTTAAAAAAGGAATATAGAATGTGCAACTGATCTAGTCACACATTCAATTCCCATCACTTTCTACTGAGATTACATAAGCTGTGTGTGTGTGCAAAACACAACACCTATAACAGCAATGGCTTCACCTAAAACGAATTAATTCACTAATTAGAAGGGGTGTCTGAATACTTTTAACTTTAGGTCCCCCCCACCACCAACAGTACTTCATCTTACTTTTCTTGGCTGAAGACAAAGGGCAGGGCAACTTTCTCTTTCGCCTCTCTCTCCCCATCAGACAGACGTAGATTAAAGGTCAAGTTTGACGTTGGATCCGCCTGCAGGATGCAAGAGAAGAGGGACAGACATGAGAAAACACATTTTATTCTTGAAGTGGGTGGATGTTAAGTGCAGAGTTAAGGCTTAGGAGCAAAACCTGACCAACTTACCTTCGTGTCTGAGTGCATCTGTACATGTCCAGACTGGCTGGGCCTTTTCTCTATAGATAGTGTTAAGTCCGCTGTCACGCTGAAAAACTCTTCCTAGGATCAAACAACAACATGACTGTTCTTGTCAGTTTTAAATGAAAAAGGTCTGGCGAAAGCAGCTTGGTAATCAACTACAATGATCTTATTTAAATCTTCACACCAACTCATGTTAAATGTAGTTTACATTTTTGAAGAACAGCAGCTTATTCACCTCTTGAATGACCTTTCCTGATGTTTTACGGTGTGTCGTCTTGGCCACAGCATAATGTGCATTATTCACAGGTGCCACAGTGATTACAGTGCTGGCCAAGTGGCAAATACTCCTTACAGTCCCCTGCTGATGAAGGTCTATATGCAGGAGACAGAGAATCATCCTCAAACAACTCCCTGTTTGTCAAAGAAACAAAAGATCTGTCAAGTGTCTAGCCAGGTAGTTCAATATTATATATACACATACAGGTCATATATAAAGACCAGTTGATAGTAGTATTGTCTACCACCTGTACATCACCAATGTGGCTTAATAGGTTAATACAATGTTGTTTATTTTCCTTGCACAATGAATTTATTTTCCATGATGACACTTAGCATTAATCAGTTGTATAAGAGGCACAATAACACTGATCCATTTTCTTTTTCCTCCCTAATGTTATAAATATGTGTGTTCATGCATACATTACAATTGTACTTAAATAATATGAACTAATTCAGTGATAGACCCAACTACACTATATGGTCAAAAGTAAGTGGACACCTAACCCCCCGACACCCCTACTTTGCACACCCCTAGTATGTACATTTAGTACGAAGTACTTTTAAGTATTTTGTCCAATCATTTCAGTTTGATAGACATATTGCTCAAAGTCAAAAACTAAAAGTACATATTTTTAGATAACAAACCTCTTTTGAGCTCTTGAAGTTGTTGACAAATGGCAACAGGGTTATGATGCCTTATGACCCAAGATAAAGAGTCAATGACAAGTACTGAATCTTTAGCATGATGTTTCTCATGGATCAGCCGTGTAACATCTGCTGCTGTGAACTGGTTTACTGTGAACGAGGATTGCTTGGTCCAGCCCAGTGGGTCAACATACGCATTGTGAAAGTGAAACCTATAAGCACAAGACGAGAACAGGTCACCACCTTTCTGCTGTTTTAAAGGCTTAACACAGAGTAAAACAAACTCATTTGTATAACCCTGCACATCCAATTAATGCATACTGAAAAGGGAGTAAGGCATTTCATTCATAGGTGTTAAAGCAACAATCTCTATTCTAATAGGAGGGCTATTAGAATAGATATTGTGTACACTCTACACATTACTGTGCGAAAATGTGTTTGCATCCACTCTACACATTACTGTGTGAAAATGTGTTTGCATCCACTCGCCAGAGGAATCAGTGCGAGCAAGTACTAATGCTGACAGCATGCCAACCTACTCCAAAGCTTATTGCTCTATTCCTCCAGAAAACACACCTTCACAGCCCAGTACTGGGGAGACTTTCTTTAGACGGCTCTTTACAGTACATTGGGCACGGTGATATTAGGATATGTTCCAGCTCCAGAGCATCCACTGAATGCTTTTCTGGGTAGATTATACATATTGGTCTCTGCCCACTGCTGTCAGCTCTGGTTAATCATTATTTGAAGACGTGTCTATGTGCTCTTGGAGCTCTGGGATACCTACATTACAAAAAAATCCTGCCATTAGTCCTGCTATTTAGCCCAAGCTTAAAGTCATAGGTTATGTAGCTTAATTGTAAATTTACCCATCAGATCAGTCTCGTGCTTTTGGCTGTGTGTGTTATTTAAACATGCAGTAAAAATCAGAGCAAGATTAACTGAAAAAACAAAGAAAATCATATTGCTCAGACTCACAAGTGAAGGTAATTACTGTCCAATCCTGCACGCAGTTCATGCTCAGGAACTTCAAAGCCTAACACATGGACATCCTCCTCCCTTAAAAAGCAATTGGGAAGTCACGTAAGAGTTCTTTCAGGCAGTTTACAATGCTGCAACGTTCCATAAAGTAGATGTGCCAATCTTTTTAACTGTTTAAAGGCTGAAATCAAATCAAGTGACTAATTCTGTGTGCACAAGCTTGAATGGATTGAAAACAAGCACTGGCCCCTGGTCGATCAAATCAGATACCCCACCAAACACTAAAGCACTGATGGACACTAAAAACATCTGATATGTTTTTCTGACCAACTGCAAACAAATACTAGGGAACCAAAATGTATGTGTTTTTGCTATACTAATCATCAAAAATGAATGTTAACTTAAGGTAAATAATTAATGTTATGCAGTAAAAGATAAAACAGCCCAATCAAACCAAACAGTCAAATTCCCAAAAACATTCTCTGATGCCATGGCATACTTGGAAAATTCTGCAATAATGGATTTTAACACCCTCCAGCACTGTGTGTACAATCATGAATCTTTTCACATTTTTCAATTATAGAATATATTTACATACAGAACTGCATATAAGCCATCACAAACCTCTTTAAGGCACATTTTATGTAATATTTAAGCAGGTGACGTCCAGAATAAGAGGAAGTGTCTGGGGAAAAATACAAAATATAATATTAGGTAAATGTGTCCCTTGTGACACACTGATATTATACATGCGATGCCCCACATTATTCACCAGCCCTCCTAAATGAACACGTTTACCCTCTTCAATTCAGAATGGACACTAATAGGACTTTTTAGATTTGTGTTTATTAACGATAAATGCTTAAAAAAACGCTGAATTCTTTAAACCTAAAAACCCTGATTTATTGTGTTCAGAACCATATAGAATACAATAGAGTGAAAACTCCAACAATGACTCCCATGGACGTGGAATCTCTCGGCTATTTTAGATAAATCCCACTGTCAGAAACTGAACAATGAATATTGTGCACAGGGTATCTCCTGTAATTACAGCCCTATAGACAGTGAGACGAGTTATAGGATATGTGACTGTTCAGCTGTTACATTACCAGACTGGGAGTCATGCTGTTGTCTCTTCATATAACAGTGACAAGAAAACGAGCAGACTATGAAATGAGCTTGTAGCTCTTGTCTAACTCTGAAGAACCACATTCACATCACTAGTTTGAAACAAGTTTACCTCTAATAACAGCAATTCCTCCTGATCCTGCTCCCTCTAACACGTCCAGCAACATCGTGTGGTCCAGACGGGAGGAGATGAGCCAGAATCCGACTCTCTGCGTTCTTATTCTCTTACTGTACTAGCTGGAATTTACTTGCCCATCTAGAAAGGCCAATATCAACCTGCCGAACCCTTGCAAATCATGTTTACACGTGTGCGTCTGGATATCAGCATTAATGTCTGATTTTCTTCATCAGCGAAACTCTGAACAACACAATCGAGCACATCGCCACCTGCTGTATGAGAGAAATGATAGCTCTGCATTTCCGTACAGTCTCAATGAATTGCCCAAACACTCCAACTCAGGTGCCGCTACTGACCCTCTCTTGTGGTAACATGTTCTTTCCAACTGCAAGATGCTGGATTTGCTGGTGCCTCAAGGGTTCATCAAAGATTTGGTTATTTTTTTCTAACCCAACCCTGACTTGCAATACAACAACAACTTTGTCCCTGACTTGTTTGGAGAGTTCCTTGGTCTTCATGATGTGATGCTTTTTGCTTAGTGGTGTTGCAGCCTCTGGGGCCTTTTTTAAAAGATGTGTTTATATTGACAGGTCATGTGACACTCAAACCTATGACCTCTTGGCCCAGATGCAAATCTCCTACCCACTATGCCACCGCCACCCCATTTAATGTACATTTGTCAGTAAAGGGGACCTTGTGGTAAGGGAGTAGCCCCTGGGATCAGTAGATCGTGGGGGTTTGATTCTCAGGACGGCAAGTGGCACCACTGATGTACTCTTGAGTAAGGTATAATCCAAGACACTGCTCCATGGGGAGAGCGTTCCTGGCTGGCCGAATGCTCCACTTGGTAAATTCGTGCTGTTCATGAAATGTCTTGCTGTTCGTGTGTTTTGGTGTAATTTAATAAACAAATTATAAAACTTAAAATATATATTTCCTTAATTCACCACACGATGGCAGCACCAATCTAATGCTATTTGACTCCGTGTTCGTGCGCAAAGCCTCCTCATTTCAGCCAAGATGACTGCAAAAAATTAGCTGCAATTTATCTGTTCCTGGATCAGTCTGAAACGGAGTGTTTTGAACAGTGAAATCTGTCACTATTAACAATTAAAAGCCTAAAGCACACTAATGACCTTGGACATATGTCACATATGTTATTAACTCTTTCATAAGATTTGGTTAAAACTGTTATGTTATGTACCTGTAGATGTGAAACAAAGGATTGCTTTCTGAAAGATCTTCTTAAAGACAAGGGCGAAATTAACTTGTTTCAAAATTTACTTTGCATCACCTATAACTCATGTTTAAAATGTTCATTAGGCAAATATATGTATCAAACGAATGTAAATTTAAGGTATTCTATACAGTTTGTTCAGTGCTATCTGACTCTCCAAATATTCATTAAAAGGAGAATTGTGTTTTTATATGTTCACATCTGCCTGAGTGTCTTATATTTGGGTCCATTTCCATTTTAAAAATAAAGGTAATTATGACAATGAAAATTGTTTTGGTTTTCGTGTAAAGTTTGAGGTAAATAATTCAGAAGAATCTATTGGCCCCCAGGCATCTTTACTTAACCAAGTTGGTCCCTCAGCGCAAAAAGTTTGGACTCCCCTGATTTGGACGTTTGCACGACGGTTGAACTACATTTCCCAAGCTCCTCTCTCTGTTCGGCTGCAGTTCTCGCTGGGTCCGCAGGGGGCTGAGAGGGGAGATCAGTGGTCTGAGCGAGGCGCGGCGCGGCGCGGGGGACACGCAGTCGGATTTAGGAGAACTTCTCTTGCTCTTTTCTCCACATTTGTTGGAAAAAGAAGATCAGTAGACCATCTCATCGCTTCTACAAATTATGGCTTCGGAGAGCATGTTTAACCTGCCGTCTCCTGAGGGCTCTCTGACTCTGAGTTGATCAGACTGTCTCGTCTGCCAGGATTATTTATGCAACGCCGTGACGAAGAAATTATCTGTATCACTGCTAGGGGAGCAGGCTTGAAAAAAAGTTAAATACGACATTTGGGGACAGTGAGAAACTCGAAATCGTGTACATATTGTCTGGTAGACTTTTATGAAACGAAAGAGGAGAAGTGGTCGTCCTTTTTGAAGCTTGTTTGGAGAAAGTGAGAGCTAGTTTAGCTTTAGCTGGAGAGCTAGTTGCTCGGGACCTCGCCGGCTGGGGGATTTTGAGCCCAAAGCCGGTGAAGATACGCTGAACAGTGCCAAACCAAGCCGAGAGCACCTCGTAGCTGAGGTGACAATGCTTGAGATAATGTCTGAACACCAAGGTAAGAAGGCAAATCGAGTCAACATCTAGATGAGCTGTGTGAGATATATCTGGACTCTGTTAGCAGTCTTTGCTGCTCTTGACCACTTTTGGCAATCTGACAAAGACAAAAGATATAACACTACTCCATAACTCACCTATTCACTAACGTGTATGTTTGAGGTTTCTTTTAGGCTTTGTTTTTGCCCATTTGTTGTGTGATTGTGCCAGATACATGCCGAATTGTCAATTTTGCAGCTAACAATTTGTTACTTGGTTAGATGGCGTCTAAATTGAATGCCATGACACCTTTTTGGCAAAATCTGTTAACAGGTAAACAAAATACATAATCCGAGGATGTTATTTAAAAACAAATTGCCTAAATAAGGTTTCAAGCCCTCGGTTTAGGAAGCCTTAATTTGCCAGTCAGCTAAGTTAGCCACTCGTGCTAACATTGAACCCTGCCATTTTCTCAGGAAATTAACCGTATAAAACTGCTCAGTTAACGTTTTCCTCGTTTCCTCCTGTTCAAGATGATATTGTTGTATGTATTTTTAACACACAGACCAAGAATTTTCATAAATCTAACCAGAGAACCTGAAAGTGTTTCTAACAGGTGGTGAGCACGGGGCGAGGCGTAAATTAGCTAGCCGACTTTAGCATGCTAACGTTAGCATTTTTTTTATCCGCGTCGCTAGCTTCATGGCGAATTTTATTTTTCGTTATTTTATTAAAGAAGAAAGTCGTTTCATATGATTTGTTAGGCAATTCCTAACTGCTTTAGATTAAAATTAGTATAGGTTAAAACCTACATTTAACTAGAAACCCGTTGATTCTCATGAGACAATTTGCTAATTAAAGCGCTCCGTCGAAAATAATGCTAGGAGATGGTCGATAGCTTCTCTCTCAGGGCGAGGACATTTTTGTACGATTTTTCTTTGAACAAGTATGCCAAACTCGACTCGTGAGCAGACTAATGTGATCTCCCGGTGGTCTAAAATGCTCCTCTGACTTTTTTTGTTTTGTGGACGTTAGTCATGAAATGCTCATTTTAAGCCACCTGCTAGCAACGTAGTCCAAACGTATTTGTGCTGCAGAAATCTAAATTAGGAGGGGAATTATGTAAGTTTGTGACGGAATTAGACAATCTAACGTTTCTAACTATTTTCTTTATTTCTGACAGATTCGTTGCTGAAATGCAAAACGGAGCCCCTGGTAAGTTAACAAACTCTGGTAGGGTTTGAACCTTGCAATAAGTTAAGAGTACCCTGTAGTTGTCCCACAAGTGTGAAAATGTTCTCTTATTGTTAAGATTCATTGTTGTAGTTAATTTTGAGGTTTCCCATAGTCTTATAAAAGTAGCAGCGATCAGTTAAACTAACTAGGAAATGTTACTGTAATTCTCAGCCACCAGAGGGAAGAAAGAGAACAGTGGAGGACTTCAACAAGTTCTGTAGTTTTGTCTTGGCCTATGCTGGGTATATCCCATCTTCAAAAGAGGTGAGTCTTATAAAGTAATGTTTTTTTCTTTCTCTGGAACTGGTCTTTTTCCATCCCCAATTCACTTTTTTGTGTGTACTATTTAATTGTCCATCTAACACCATGTATTGCACCCCCTCCACAGGAAAGACCATGGTCTCCGTCCTCGTCCAGTTCTCCACATAGCTCTGGTGCCTCAGGTAAAAGTGGCATGGGAGGTGGTGCAAGCTCCAATGTGACAGCAGACTGGGGGGACGGCACCTCGGACCTTCACACTATTCACACCTTTGTGCGGAAAGCCCGTGCCAACAAAGGTGTCAAGAGCATGCGTCGCCTGCCTTCTGACAGCACTCTGCTGGACAAAATGAGACTAAAAGATCCTTTTTACAAGGGTCAGGCCAGCAGCAAAGCCGAGCGCAAGAAGGACAAAAAGCTGAAGCGGCTTTCTCTTGGCTCAGGTGCAGGAGATAGTAGCAGTAGTGGCGGCGAGAAGCGTGCCAGGATCAAACGCAGCAAAAACCCCAAGCAGCCTAAAGCCCTTAAGAAGCTTAAAAACTCGACACCCAGCGAGACAGACTCTGAAACCGGCCTTGGCCGGGGTGAGGAGCACTCAAGCCGGGCGGCAGTCCCGCTGCATGAACTGCAGGCTCAAGAAACCGACCTGGTAAAGGCTGAAAGGGAGGAGGCAGCAAGAGAGGCAGAAATGAGCTCCAGCGAGGGGGAGACATGGATAGCAGATGAGGATATCATGGTGGAGTCAGGTGAGTGTCTTTATCTGATAATATAAGTGGAAACAGTTAAATAATGCAACAAGTTTTTCTGTTTCAATTTTATACAATACAGATCATAAGTAATTGGACATTGACGCAATGAAATCATTTGGAATCCAGAAAATATATTACTTGCAATGAAACTAAAATAGCTTAAAATGTATGAATTTTTACAATTACATTTACAGAACCATAGATGAAATACAGCCCTGTTTGTGTGTAGCTCAGTCTCTAATTTGATAGAAATACAAGTCAACAAATACATTTAAGTAAAGTTTATACACATGGATGCAGTTTCCTTCTCATTTGAGAATCATCAGCCTGGTGTTGTTACGCACTTCAGGTTAAGTGTCCAAATTAGCCAATGGACAAAAATCTACTTGTCTTTTTACTGTGCACACTTTGCTTATTCCCTAATATATCCAGGAGGATAATCATACATTTTGTCCATAATTTGCCTGAATTTTACCAACTTTTGTCCTTGTTGGTATGGTCAGTGGTAATTTGTATCTTATGTTAAAAAGGGGATATGTAATTAGACATCTAGGTGCTCAGAAATCTATTTTGATTTATTAGATTTTTTTTATCAGTGCAGCACTACTTTTACAGCTGTTACGATGTACCTAGATATGCATCTAGGTGGGCTGGGGTTGCATGGTGACCATGACACAGGAAAGTAAAAAGTACCCAAAGCAAACTGAGTGGTGCTATGGAGCAGGTGGTCCACAGAAACTTAAAATCTCCAAAATCTGTACATTATAATAGATTTAAATCCTCCGTGCTTTCTTGTCAGTCCTTATCCAGTCTGACACATAGGTACAGGGATTTGGGTCTGAGTTGGTGTGGTAATTTTGATTACCTTGGCCGAAATGGACCGAGGGATTTTATTCACCTTCTTTCTATTGTATCGCTAGAGGGCGACAAAAACAAGTGACTTAATCAAAACCTAAACTCATAAACCCCAAGCTGTTTCTTGTTGGGTGTTTTTTTTGTAATTACTGCCTCTTTCACATAAATGCTGATGTTTGGGGAATATGTAGGATTTCTGCAGTAGATTTACTCAAAGGACTGAAAAAAGTAATTGAATTAAATGGAGGTTATGCATATCTTTAAAATACTACAGACAAATATTTGCAAATGGTATATGTATTAAATATGATCTTGACTTTTTGCTTCTAGCAAGCATTTAATTGAATGTAAGCACAAACATTTGTTGCCCAATTATTTAGGGAATGCCATGTAATAGGTAGGCTATAAATGAACTCGTTAAATGCCAGCTGTGTCTGTGACTAACACGTGTCCTGTCCACCCTGTAGGTGACGATTCCTGGGACTTGATCACCTGTTACTGTGGGAAGCCTTTCGCTGGACGGCCCATGATCGAGTGCAACCAGTGCAGCATATGGGTGCACCTCTCTTGCGCGAAAATCAAGAAGTCCAATGTCCCGGACATCTTCTACTGCCACAAATGCAGGGATGCTCGACGGTTAAGCCATAAAAAGGACACTTAGAGAAGGCGCCCAATTTCAAAGCCCTGAATGTTCCCGTCCTCCACTTTTCTATACAGTATGCGAAGAGAACACTGTTTCTGTGGAAGAATGGTTTTCTGCAGCCATTGTTGCTGGTTTGTGTACCTCTTGCACATGTCACAGAACGATATACATATTTGACAATCATAAACACCATTCAGATCACCCAGACTAAGGTCTACATGTGAATAGGCAAGATCAGTCACATCAGTTTGGTCGTCAGAACAGACACCTTTTTATTTATAGTGGTATCAACAGCAGATTTAGAAGAACGTTTTGCATTCAGATGAGTAAACAAATTAAAACCACAGAGAGAAGGTCTTTAAGAGGCCAAGTATTGCCCATCCACATGAAGGACCTATCCATGTACAGGTTATTGATTCCTTTACTTATCATTTTTAGACATATCAATTTTTGGTCTCAGCATAATTTTAACTCTAACTCTAAAGCATTTTGATTTATATTGCAAGATATTAACAGTTAGGCATTGTACAAATGTCTGTAGGTTACTAGTGCTTTATTATCTCAGTGTATGATCCTTTCAGCGGCAGCACCATGGCAATTCTGTCATTAACTAGCACTTAGCTGTCAACTCCAGTTCACTCAGTGTTTGAGAGGGAACATTATTCATTGAATTTCTTAAACAAATTGCATAAAAACCCCAAAACACTGCTGTTGCTTTTGGTGGGCTTCATTCAGCCAGTTAACTTTAAATTGGAATATTTCTCACCTCACCCCTGCCCTGCCTAGAGTAAGCAGTTTCACATTGTGCGTTAATTATTTTTGTTTGGTTGACTTTTGAAGGAGGTTTAAGTTTTGTGAGACTTTGGAAGAGCGGAGTGTGTGAGCTTTGCAGCACCTGAAGCTCAAGTAACACCAAGTTAATAGTTGTAATTTTTTGTTGTTGTTCATTTATTGTTTTAAGGAAAAAAAGCTAAAATGGGCTTTTAATATCTTGTCTGAGAACTGGTTGAGATTGCATCCAGAATACTAGACATTATGTAACTCTATGACAAGCTGTCATTGGAAAGTAATTTGGAGACCAGCTCTTTTTTTTTGTTTTGTTTTTTTTTCTTTTTTGTTGTGTACAGAACAGAGTTTATGCTGCAAACATTGTGGCATTTTTTTTTCTTTCTGATCTTTTTCTTTTTGTTTGTTTGGTGAGGTGGGGTTTCCTTAGCATCCCCAATAGGTAGACTTTCACTCCCACCTCTCCTGTTTTACTCTGTAAATATCATATACTTTGAGAACTGTACATATATGAAAGCGAAGCGAAGAGAAGAGCCAAGCAAATGGTATATTTTTGGCATCTGATGTTTTCTTTAACTGTACCTGAAGAAATAAACTTTTCTTTATTTGGGGATCCTATCAAATTCTGTGTTAAATAACTTAATCTCCTCTCATCCAGAAATGATTCAATATGCATCATTGTGCTTTTGTAAGGTTTTATTTAGTTTAGGCGCACAAGTACAGTGTCTGTCTGTTTGTATACCACTAGAGGGCGATATTAAATAGAAATAAATAAGGCAACAAGGCGTACAACAACTTGGACATTATTGTTTAAAAAAAAAAAAACAGAAATTGCTACATAAATGATCTGGATACATATTAAACCCAGTCTTAGACAAAAATGCTTTTCACTTGATAATTCCCAGTGTAAGTATAATTTAGTGCAAGACGAGGCTTAATCTGCTCCTGTAAATCCAGCCAGTAGTGAACCTTAGTCGTAGTGTCTACACGCTTGATGGCGGATCAGTCATCGTAATATTCCCAGGTATCTTCTGGCTCATCCTGAAAGGGAAAAATGAAGGGGAACATGATGTTTGGGTAATCAGCATGAAGATGAATCATATGTACCATCAATGCAATTGCAAATATATTCATCTCAATTATACACTTAATAAAACTCCACATATTTTGATGTATACAGTAAAACAAATAAACGATATGGATATGGATACACATTTAGGTTAGGGCCCTTACCTTTCTACTTCGGCTTGAAAGATAGGAGTTACCGATGCGGTCCAGGGGAACGGTGACCCTCACCCTGGAACAAGGAGGTTAAATATATTAAGATGTTACAAAATGTAAAGAGAATATAACATTTTTAATTTTAAGAACAGCTTATTTGTCTACCTCTTGTCCTTATTCTTGAGGAGCTGGGTTTTGGGCTGGACTGGAATGTGGTCCGCAGGCAGGGAGAGGGCAGGGACAGATTTGGCCGGGTTGGGCTCCCAGTCCTGGGTCATTTCCCCGCCGTTGTCTGGCATAAACTCGGCCAAGTCAGAGATTTCAGACAGGTGAGGAGACACGTCCCGGCTGAGCCTGAGAGCGTTCTGTCCAGGAGGGAGGAGAATGCACAGAGAAGACAGTTTAACATCATTTCAAGGTGGGAGAAACACTTAAAATTGTAAGCTGTAAATCTATTGTATATTGAATATTAGAAATCTTTAACAATATTATAAGACAAACAATTCATGAATGTCTGCAGCAATATAATACTAATGTGGTCTTGCAACAGATCAGTATTTCCATGATACATACTCTAGCTGACCGGAGTCTGTCTGGTAGCAGGAAAGCACAGAGCTCATCTATTAAAAAGCAGAGAGCCAAAACAGGCAACAAAGACTTGTAGGACAACATCTGGGGAAAAAAATACAATAGAATAAATATGGATTATTAGTCATTTCTCCCAGTTCAATTAACATATGAACACTCATATATTGGTAGAAATGTAACAATGCTTTATCCTGCAATGCTGGAAGATTTCTTACGAAAGCAAGACTGGTCGTTTAAGTCTGAAAGATTTCAGAGCATGCACTCAACTGCTTTACCTTCTCAGCGTGTTCTTCAGTATTTGCTTGGAGCCAGTTGGTTCTTCTTGGGCAGTTGTTTGGTCAGGTTGTGATGCTGTCCTTTCTGACTTTGGGTATTTGTACACATGAAGCTGGGGTGGGTTTATAAGTCCTAAGGATGGCAGGATGATTATGGATTGGGTGGGTGGGTGTGTGAGAGATGACTTCACCCACCCTCCATCTAAAGGACAAAGCAGAGATGAGAACGTGCTGGAGAAAACTGTTTACAGTTTGGATGAAAAATGGATGGAGTAGACAAAGAGGTCAACAAGACTAAATAATTACAAGGAACATGTCACTGGCTTGAAAACTAAAACATGTACATTAATGACATGCACATAAATTAACGTCATTAATGAAATGGCTAATTTTAAAGCCACATGTACACTCTTTGAATTAAGAGCACCAGTGAAAGGTGGTACGTTCTTGATTCCCTAAAGAATGTTCAAAAGCAATTGTTCTCACAGTGATCTCACACAGTCCTAATTTTTTCATCTATCACTATATATGAGGAGTGACAAAATGTGGATTGTTTGGAAGTATCCACTGACTGCTTCAGAGAACACTTTCTTATAATAAAATGTGTGTATTGCATTTAAAGAACCCTCACATAATGTATATATACATATGTACATATATGTTCCTGAAAGTGCCTTTAAATTGTTGGGGGCACCCTTGCACAGATTTCAAAGTATTAGGAAATAGCTGCTTTATATTAACAAATCATCTCTTCAAACAGTGGAAACAGTGTAATCACTAGAGATTCATGAATGGGAGGCTAAGACTTTGCACTGGAGTTCCTGCAGATGAGTGGATTTGGGTGAAAATGGGGATGAATAAAAATCTAAATTTTTTGGAGTGGAAGTCCCTGAAACTTTGAAATGTGTGGGCGCAAATGATTGGAAATAACTGTTGATAATTCAAATTAATACTGGACATATATTTAAGGGAACCGAAAAACATTCAGGGGTTATACATCTCCACCAGGCTCTCACAACATATGTGCTTGGAAATGTTCCCAAAAAGACAGTGTCCTCTTTTTGATTTGCATTATTCTTTAACAGTATTACAATATGAAGTATCATTTGAAAATGAGCACAGAATGTAAGCTAAAAAATGTAGCTACAATGTAAACATCATGTTTTGGTTCAGCTTAAAAATATAACCTGTTTACATTCAAAAGTGTTAAGAGTAACTTTTCAGGTCAAAGTCACTGTCTTACATTCTTTTAATGTTCTATATAACAGTACCTTTATTAAGCTGAAATGCCAAATTCTTCTAATATTTTAGATGCTGTTTACTATTACAGCCTAAGATAATTTCTTCAGTTGTTATAGGCTAAGCATCATTAATTAGTCAAAAGTAGACTTAACCAATAACATCATGTATAGCGAGCAGAGAAAAAAACCTGCCAAATAAGGATTATGAAATTGACAAAATGTAAGATCAATAAAAAGATGCTCCAAAAGGTGTGTTTTAAGAGATGTTGTAGAATAACCACTAAAAAACCCAAAGAACCTTGTTTTATAAAAGAGGTTTCCAAGTTTGTAGAATCGTTTTAAACTCGAAATGATGTAAAGATTCCTAAAATCTTATGTCTGAACCTAGAATCTTTATTTTAATGAAGTGTGTGGTACATTGAAATGAACTTCTGCCAAACCTCCCCTTCGTCTCGTTTAAACCTTTTTTTACATTCTTAGGACGAGCTGTCTTTTTTCCCTTTTTGCTATCATGGGTACACCACGCACACTGTCAACATTTACAGGTTGAAAGTGACTCAAAGTTATGAAAGAACAGTCGAACGCGCAGCGATATGTCTCTGTGTGTGGTCAGCTTGAGCATCTGATAAAATCCTCTCGCCAATTTCATCGCTGGATTCCCATCTAACCCCCGTCGTCCATCAGGGACGGTAGTGTTGGCGGGAGGAGAGAGGACGGGGGACTCTGTGGATGGCCTACCAGCCGTTCGACACGTTTTCTCTCTTCCTCTTTTCCCGCCCTATCCTAATTAATGCTATTTTTGGCCTGCGGGACCACCAAACACTGAGAGGCCGCTGACAGATAAAGAATGGTGTAAATAAACTCTCTGTACTACACATGCCCCACGAGCCCGCCCAGGAGTCTGTCAACACAGTCTGAGCCCAGTTAGGTTGGCGCCGATTTCTCTAATTAGTACCCCGCGAAAAAAGCACCAAAAAAAGAAGAAAAGAACAGAAAGAAAAGTGTGGGTGTGCGCGTTTGCTCGATCATCTCTGCCACCTCCCACCCTCGGGTCTCTGCCCTATAAGTACCCGGAGTGATCAGCTGTGCCAAATATAGAATCACGGTCTGTAAAGCATGCCCAGTCTCAAATGAATCTCCTGTATGCTCAGTTTTCATTATAATACACTTATAACTGACATTTTATATTAAAAATGACAGCGGGAAGCTCTGGAGCAAAAAAAACATAAGATCAAAAGTCAGCTAGCGGCTTAAAGGCTCGCACAACTGGATTGAGGAGCAGTGGAACTGTGTTCTCTGGAGTAATGGAGCTCTGTATAGTACATTTATACTGACCTGGAGTAAAGCTCATTATCTAGAACTAATCATCCAACATCAGACCTCAAATCAATTCAAATCAGATACTCTCGGCAATGTTCCAGCATCTACTGTAAAGCGATTCCAGAAGAGTCAAGGCTCGTTTTTTATTATTATTATTATTATTATTATTATTATTATTATTATTATTATTATTATTATTATTATTATTATTATTGCAAATGAATCAAAGAGAGAACGCAAGATTGAACAAATGTGTTCTGAGTGCAGATCACCCACAGCACTGATGCCTTTCCAAAAAATTAAAGGAACTAATGGTTCTGAGTATGAAAAATTGTACCTATGCATGGCAACCTTTTGCTGATTAAAACTTGTTCTCGAAACTCTATTTTAATTATATATATTTCAGATTTCTGTCTGATGAATCTCTTACAAACCTCCTGTTCATCAGATATTGCTATTATGAGTAACAAAAAACCCACTGTGTACACAAATTTAATGCAATGAACTATCAATCATCTCGACATGCTGATTTATATAAATATGAGACAGTATGAATGAGTATCTGACCCCCATAAATGTGGGAACAGGGAGTTTATCACTATTTGCTTGAAATCTTTTTTATCAAATTTGTAGTCTGCATCCTTCATGATTTCCCTATTGTAGGGGCTTTAATGCCCAACTGAAATATACATTTTAACTGAGAATTTAAAATTATATTTCAAGCTGAATATAGAAAAAGAAACTGCTTAGACGTTTAACTTTGATCTTACACTTTGACTTTTATCCAGAAAATATTTTCAGTCTCTGCTAACTAGATTTCCTGACTATCCAGCAGCAAAGACAGCACAGGACGAGCAGTTTAATTATTTTGCACATTTTAGAGTACAGCTCACCGGGACTATTTCTGGAGGGCTCTCAGTGAGCATTTCATTTGTGCGCAAGAAAATTTATTTTTTAATAAATAGAGCATACTTTATTTTATATAAAGAAAATAATGAATTACCAAACAAAGGTTTAGTAAATTGAAAAGTACAGATAAAAATTAACCAAACACATAAGTAGACAATGAAACATTAAACTACATTGTTGATGTGAATGGTAAAAAATAAAAAAGTAAAATTCTGAGCAAATTAGAATGCTCTTTCATAACCTAGAGTCAGATTGCACAGTGTACTGAAGGCAAAAATGAATCAAAAACAGCTTGTACTGAGAATTGTCCTCAGAATTATTTCTAGCAAGATATCAGCACTTTATTTATTTAAAAAAAGCAATAATAGATTTTTTTTTTTTGCATTGCCTCTCGTGTCAATAACACTTATAGATGAAAATGGTTCTGGCCGTTGCCGCACAGTAGCTTCACAGAAATTGATGTATGGACGACTAATGACCATATTGAAGACAAAAGGGGCAGGAAACGCCTCTGATATGGTCTGAAGAAGCAGGGCTTGTTTCAATGTCTCAAGCTCCCTGTACAACATCAAGTCACTGTTATACTGGTGGTCTTGTACCGGCTTCTGTTAACAACAGAGACCAGTTTTCTTCACTCTGGGCTCCTGTGGCTGCAGGTTATCATTCCTACAAATCAGAAGCTCACCTGTCAAATCAAGACTGAGACCAACTGATTAAACAAGTAGAAGCTCTGACTTGTTTGGAATGTTACCCTGCAGCCCTGCAGGACTGGACACTCCTGGCCCACAGACATGAAGACAAGCAACAGGGTTATCAAAACCATTGAATGCTAGCATACTGTTTTGCAGACTTTTTATTCTTACTGACAATGTGGTGTCTTTTCTTTTTGGTGTGTGAAGAACTAGTGACTGTTTGAATGTAGAAACATTAGTGGAGAAAAGTCTGCAGCTTCATTTTTGCCCTAGACAAACACAAAATTGTGTTTATTGTGTTTTATCTCCATCCTGAGTCACTCACTTCCAGTTTTGACATCTAAGACGAGCAAGAATATTCAATCCCTGCTATATGTTTATCCCATGGCAGTGTCAGTGCAACATGCTTTCTAATACTTAACCAGTTTAAGGTAATTAAGGTTAGTCAGTTTAAGGTAATTTCAATATGCTTTAATAAGAATAATTGAGGCAGAAAATCTCAAATGCCAAGTTAGTGCTTTAAAATAACATTTAATTATACTGAAGAGCAGCATCCTTAAAGATTCTCTATTGTGTATCTTGCCATAATATCCTGGTAGGAATTTTTGTGTTTTATTTTAAATATCAGAACTTCTGTCACACTTTTAATAACTTCTTTTATTTTCTTTTATTATTTTTTCCATGCATTCTTTCATTTATTCCCTTTTTCTATTTTATTATCTTTTGATTTAATTCAGTAGCACACTGAATTACGTATTTTTCCATCCAAACTGTCACATTGTGAGAGGAGAGTGTTGATTACAGCAGTGAGTTTTTTAACCAGAATGAGGTGCTTGTGTGGGAATTTAACAGACTCTGGCATGGAATGGTTGTCATACTCATGGAGGCGTTGATTTATAAATAAATAGCAGTGGTCTTTTTTTTCCCAGGACTGTACAGTGTCTCTTCATTGGGCACGAGGACCACTGGCAGGCAATCTACGATGGTTACAATAGGTAAGAGACAGCACATACTACAATACCTCTTTTTTCATTTTATTCCAAATATATCATCAAAAGTCAAACCCTGGTCTCATCTGACCATAGTATTTTTCTTAGTCCAGTTTTATTTGGCCAGTAGAGGTTTTCCTATGAAAAAGTTAAAGTCCAGGATTTGGATTATTTGCCTCCTCAGGATCATGTGTGAATCCTGGTTCCAGTGTTGCCAAGTATGTTTTGACAGTATTATTAGTATTTTTAAACTGCCATTTATTTTCGTACCCTTTGTTTGACCAGACTCATTTCTGCTTTTAGTGCTTTGACCTCCTCTCGTTGATGGATGCAAGCTTTTCCCCGGAGAATCGGGAAGTCACTAAAGTACACACATTAGTTAATTAAAACAAGCTAACCTAAATGACATGTAAACATTTCTAATTAAATATAAATGATCTGATTGCTTTGGAGAAAGGGCAGTAAAATGATTAACAATCAAAATAATGATTTGCTTTTATCATTGTGGATAATTCAATCATATCCGTATCACTATCTTCATATTTGCCAGGAATTCTTGAGCCGACTATAGGTGACCAGTGTTTTTAACTACTGAGAAAAAGATTTTTATTTCAGGGGCGCCTGAAAATAATTACTGATTAAAGTCCATTCCAGCCTCAGCAACATATTCCATTTTTGTACCAGGTTCACACTGGCACACAAAAAATGTGTGTGCTCGTGATACAGAGCAAACACAACATCACTTTACCAGGACAGTCAGGTTTTTAAAAATATGTAAAATTAGAATGGTTATTTCAGACCAGTTTTATCCAGTCTTGTTTGTTTCTATTGTTTTAGCAAAGTAAAAGAAATAAATGGATAAACATTCTTTATTTTGTAAGCACCTCAGTAAAAAAAAAACCTGCTATTATTGCTATTAAGCATTTTAGAATCTTAATTACCTAACTTATCTTCAAGATCCAGATACTGAGATACAGATACTGACCTGTCATCTGCCTAGACAACAAAAAACCAAGCACACATTATTAATGGTTTATTAATTTTTATTAATGTATTAAATATTATAACAACTTTTAATCACCAAGGTCTTTGTTTCTGCATCAACAAAATGTGTCAAAATATGAAAAAACTTTGTATTTCATATGTAAAGATTTTGTTCAGAAAACTGCCTTGCCCTCTTCAGGGACCCCAGCATGCTATACTGGTTCTTTACTCCATCACTTCAAAGTAATTAATAAAATAATGCATGTTGTAGGTGCATGTAATATAATTAAATTAGACAGACGTAGTGGTCAAAATATGATTAAATGTACTTTGAACACAGCCACATAAAAAAATAAAAACATGTACTGCATCTGTACTTATATACTTTTGATCAACATGTTTCAGTTTTTGATTGAGCTAAAACTTTTGAAATTTAACATTTAAATGGGATGAATGGAAAGCATTAAGCATTTATGTGACTAAGATATGAATATTGAGCATAAATCTACATGGAACACAGTCAATATATAATTTCCATGGAAAACTTGATGTATTTTTATTATTGTATAAAAGATCAAAAATGTATCCTGACTTTTTCATACGTCTAGCAATTTTCAAGTCACCGGATAAACAGTAGTAGTTCATAAAAAAAAGGGGGTAAGTCTGTTCTCTGTATTTCCATTTTGAAAATCACATGAATTTTGCTGCCTTAACTGAAAAGTTTCCTATGCAAGAATGGGAAGAATTTTTGAAGTTTAACCCTCATCATAAGTCACACATTTCAAAAATTAATTTTATTATTACCTTTACATGGCAGTGTTATTGATATAATCAAAAGAGCTTGGGAGGGAGAGCTGGGAGAGGGTTTTGAAGAGGAATGGTGGGCCGCTGCATTGGATAGAACAATATGTTCCAGTACAATATGTGCTCATCTGAGCCTTATACAATTTAAAGTACTACACAGAATTCATTTCCCTATCAATATATTCTACTGTAGAGGACAGATGTGATAGATGTCAATAATCTCAGTGCAATTGAAGTCACATGTTTTTCATTTGTTCTAAACTGCAAACTTACTGAAATTTACAGTGATGTCCAAGGTGCTCCAAGGTATTGATGTTTGCCCTGCTATTGCAATATTTGGGGTTCCACGGGTCTGGTCTCAGTTTTGTTCCAAACAACTGCATATTTTGGCATTTACTTCTTTAATCGCTGGGTGCCGTATTCTGATCCACTGGAAATCTACTAAGCCTCCCACTGCGTCTCAATGGCCTGTAGATACCATGTTCTTTCTTAAACTAGAAAAGATTAGGTGCTCTGGGAGGAGTTGATTTCTTAAAAAATGGCAATCATTTATTTCTGATTTTAATTCTCTCAATTTTCTGCTTAGTCTGTTCAGTGTCATTTATTTTTATTTATTTATTTTTATTTTATTTATTTTTTGTTTGTTTGTTTGTTTGTTTTGTTTTGCTGTTTCAATGTTGGGGTGTGGTTGTTGGTTCTTGTTTGATTGTACTTGATGCTTGGTTGATTGTTCTTTGAATGTTAATATTGTTAAAAATTGACATTCTGTCTTGATGACTACACAATAAAAAGTTTGAATCAAAGAACAGGGATTTATAAAAGCCAGACTTTAACAATAGATTTTTGGGTGTCATAGCATAAACAAAAAAGATTTCTGAGGACCTCAGAATAAGAGTTGTTGGTCCTCATCAGGCTTTAAAAGGTTACCAAACTTCCAAGTTAGACAGACTGTGTACAAATGCAGATGGTGGACCAACAAAGATCTCACTAACATGAAGTGTAGTTGTCTGCGAGGTCAAAAAGGAACGCAGGGTGAACTCTAAGCAACTAAAGCCTCTTTAACTTTGGCGTTTGACTATTCTTAATGTTCATGAGTCCACCATCAGGAGACCACTGAACAACAATGGTCTGCAATGGTCACTTATATGTAGAACTTAAATGAGAAACATTTTATTTGTAAAAAAAGAAAACATTGCTTAACAGCTTGAGAACCTTATCCCATCCATTACACATGATGGTGGTAGTTTCATGGTTTGGGTCTGTTTGGTTGTATCAGGATTTGGAAGGTTTGACATTATTGATGAAACAATAGATTCTGAATGTTTCCATCAAATTCTACACAAAAATATTTGGACATATGTGTCCGTGACCTGAATCTCATAAGAGCATGGCTCATGCAGCAAGACATGTGTTCTAAGCACACAAAACATTCTGCCAAAGAATGGGTAAAGAAGCACAATATTAGTGTTTTAAAATGGCCAAACCAATGTCCTGACCTTTACCCAATAGAGAATTTGTTGAAGGACCTGATTTAAGCATCAACTTAGCTAAACCTGACTGGAGGAATGGGCTAAAATCATTCCAATCATTCCAAGTCAATATGCAGGACTAATTTCAGTTTTAGAATTATTTAGCTGCAATATTTACTGCATAGTCACCGAAGATATCGGAAATAGGTTCAGAAATGTTGGTTCAGAAATGTTTGCCACTTACCTATATGTAATATTGAATAATTTCCCTCAATAATATTTTTTTTGGTCTCATTTACTTAATTGGCTCGCTTCCCCTTCTTTTGGGAATCTGATCATATTTTAGGTCATGTTTAAGAAAGTTCTAAAAGGTTCCCAAACATTTAAGCACCACTGTTATTTAACAAGGCAGGTTCAAATGCTTAAATTTTTATTTTAATTGTTTGTGTTAATATACCCTGGGCTGTTATTATAGTACATTTCTTGCAGATGAATTTAAAGTGAAAAAAGCTTGAGAGTTACAGACCTTTGTCCTAACACAACACATATACACACTGAACTGGACTGCTTTAAACAAATGTACACCCCAAATGCCACTGCGTGTACCCGATATTTATTATACACTGCACTTTCTCTGTCTTGCTACTGCTCTTATTTGCACAATCATTTTTATAGTTGTCTACCTCTAATATTGTTTTGGTTTGCACATTTAACTCTGCTGCTGGAATTCTGTAGCTGTCATCATATTGTATTCTTTCAAAGTAGTACTGTAGCTATTGTCAACTGCACTAAATGTCATTTTGCTCTGTTATTTTTTTGCTCTCATATTTTACTTGCAATTTCTTTCCTTTGCACTCTTGTGTATTTTACTTGTCTGCACTTATTTCTGTGTTTGTTTTCTATTGCAACATGGTCTTGGAGGAACATGTGTATAACACTAAAACAACAATAAACACTTACTTGAAAGTCTTGTATAGATATTAAAGCTGGGCGATATGGTCTAAAAATAAAATCTCAGATTTTTTCATAATTACTCAGATTTTCGATTTTTATCCATTTTCTCCTCTCCTCCTCAAAATCAAATTTCAGATGACAAAGAAATTATTCAAGGCAAGTTTTAAATTAATTTTACAATGCAATCTGACAGATACTTTAGGTCTAAAACTTTTAGCATGTTAATGAATCCTGGCTTTTCCACGGTATTAATGGGCACCATATATTTTGCAATATACAATGCGACAGCATTTGTTATCACTGTCCACTGTGCCCCAATCTTATCATATGGCACCAGGGCAGGGGTGGCAAGCTTGGAACCTGGAGGGCCGGTGGCCATCATAGTTTGATGGTTCTCCGCCTCGAACACATTCAATGTACCTGACAATTAACCAGCAATATGAACCAGGTGCTTCTGAACAGTGAAATCACCGAAACCTGCTGGAGCACAGCTCTACAGAACAGGAGTTTGACACCCCTGCACAAAGGCATTAACAGGAAATTCTACTTCAGATGCACATTTGAAAGCCCCTGACAGGTCGTGTGGTTATTTCTTCGCTGTGTGCACTTGTGTACACAATGCAATCTCTGCCTCTGATTGGCTGATGCTGATGAGCATTCCCTGACTTAACCAATTGCTTAATAAACGGTCCCTCAATAAACGGAGCAGTACCGTTGGCACGTAGAGGGGAATACAGACACAAACGACATGTGTGGAGATACTTCGGTCTAGACACACAAACAGCATGTGACCTGCATAATCTGAATGTCGCTGTTAAAGTATAGTAATCTGAAATGGCACTGCTAGCTAACATGCTAATGCTAGCACTGCAGAGAGATGTCTGAGCTGCTTAAGCTGTTGGGCACAAGAGTTTTTTGGACTGAGTTGGACAGCAAAAAACCGAACCAATTGCATTGATGTAGCAATACATTTCTTGGGCACAAACATTGCCACAGTGTTCAGGTGCAGTGCGCTAATTTTCCCATATAGAATGGCACATCACATTAGATCTGGGTGTAAAATATATAGTGAAATGGATTTTCACAAAAACATATCGATTTAATCGATAAAATCGATTTATTGCCAATCCTCTAATAGAAATACAGGTTTTTTGGTAAGATTTGCAAAGTAGACCAGTTCTTTGTAAAAGTACGGTCTGCAGGAAGATTAAGATGGGTGGTATATTCTCTGTATGTGTTGGTGGTTTTTGGTGCGATTAAATACGGAAAAGATCGTCTGCAAAGGCCTCTAAGTGTCACAGACTGTGAGTTTCAGTTTCGACACTATGTATATCTTTGGCGCCCTCTGGTGGAACTGAATCAGAAGATTTAAAGAGCCTGAAGATGCTCTAACAAGTGCTCATTTGGGTTAACTAATGTCATTTATAAGTGTACAACGTATATACCTATCTCAATATTTGAGCTAGTAATGTGATGTCTGACTATTACATTTATACTGGGATGTCTTACACTGCATGTGACAAAACATTAGACGTAGTATGGAGGTTTTCCTCGTTTGCAGCTATTACAACTTCCACTCTTCTTAGAAGGCTTTCCACAGGACTTCTGTGGGTATTTGTGTCCATTTACTTTCGTAGAGCATTTATGAGTTCAGCTACTGATGCTAGATGCAGAGGTCTGGCTCACAATATCTGTTCCAGTTTATCCCAAAGGTGCTGGATGGGGTAGAGGCCAGGGCTCTGTGCAGGCAAGTCACATTCTTCCACACTAAACTCATCCTGCCATGTTTTTATAGAGCTTGGTTTGTGCACTGAGGCACAGTCATGCTGGAATAGAAAAGGATTTTTTCCCCAAACTTTGTCCACAAATTCGGAAGCATGGCGTTGTCCAAAATGTCTTGGTTTACTGAAGCATTAAGATTGTCCTTCCCCTTACAACAGGTGTGTCCCATGTACACTGCTCTCAATAAGTTATGGATATTGTTATTTACATGAGTTCTTTTCTTATTTGCTCTGAATTTGAATGAAATAAGTAAAAGTCCCCTTTGATATTATTAACAATGTATGAGAAGAAACACCATTTTCAATAGTTTCATTTTTAATACCCCAAAAATTTTGAGAACAACGGCGATACCCCCAAATAACAAAAAATGACAATGTCAGTGGCGGGATTTTCCATGATTTGCTGCAATGACAGCTGGGCAGCGACGTCTCATGCTCCTCACTAGCCTCATTATGTTGTTCTGAGGCAATGGCGTTCCGCTCTTCCACAAGTGCCAAACGCTGTTCTGCCTGGTCACGTGGGGATGGGGTACGATCATTCAGTCTCTGCTTCAGCTGGTCCCAGACGTGCTCTATGGGGTTCAGGTCAGGGGACACTGAGGGCCATACCACATGAGGCACTCCAGTTTCCTGAAGTCGAACTGTGACAATTCTGCCATGATGTGGTGGAGCATTATTATCCATGAACAGAAAGTTGGGGGTGTGCTGACGGAATTGGGTGATGATGATGATGATGGTGTCTATCATGTCTCTGAGTTAAGAATGTGCAGTGACTGAACCATGTACAATAATCAATTCTGTTTTATTTACGAGTTCTCATATCAGCCTAAGGGTGGCGCCACTACTCGAGGTTCTGTAAGTCTCTATCTAGGTTTACCAGGTTTACACGTCTGCTCTAACGTGTCTCTCGGCCATAAAAGATTATTCTGCTGATATAAAATGGAGAGGATGATGTCTAGCAGGTGTGAGAGTTTGTATTCACACAGAGGGTGTTTTTTCTAGGCTGGTGAGGTGGTTGGGGATCAGAAGGAGGTTAATTGATGTCTGCTGACTTTCTGAGCTCCAGGAAGGGGGAGGTCTTTCTCCTCCGTCTGGGTGGTGCCACAAACACACAGATCAGACCTCAAGTGTTTCAGAGCGTGAGAAACAAGTACAGTGTAAAATTAATCGTCGTCCTGTGATTCTTTTGGTCTGATTTAAGGACGAACATACTGAGGAACCCGAAGAACGTCTCATTGAATTGAAGAAAGGTGAGGATTTTCGACCAGACGTATTTTCTTTGTTATCAAGTGCCTTTTTCAATAATCATACTCAAGCCTGAACTGTCTGAAGAAAGACCCCAGAGTTATGAAACCGCTGTAATATATTTAAAAATAATCATCCGTTTTGTTACCCTGTTGAGGGGGTGGAGGGGGGGGGGGTACATTTCCAGTAAACGCATGATGCTAAGCTCGGCGCATAAAGACTTGTAAAGACAAAGATCATATATCACTGGAACATGTAGGTGAAAGTTTATAGGAGCCTACTTTTTTTCTGTAGCCTTTTTTTAATAAAGTGAATTTCTCGAACTCAGACTTGCACCACAGTGTCGATTTGAAGTACGCCTGCAGTGGAAGTGGGTTGCAGGTCTCCCACTGCTGTCAGGCTCTGATAGCTGCATTTTATTTTTAATCTCCTAATGATACAGTGGATGGGGGGATTGCCACACCCATCATGACGTCACGCCGGTGGCGCTCGTACGTTTTATGGAAATGGGAGTGAAAGCGGACAGTGTGTGAGGAGACCAGCACCGTACCCTACAGATCTGGCGGTGTTTACACAAATTGCTGTGTGTGTGTGACACGTGTGTGCATTCCGTCTTGTAGAATTCACCGAGTGTGAGTGTGTGTGTATACAATATTTCCCCAACTGAAATAGTAGGTGGGTGGGTGGGTGTAGTGAAAGAGAGAGATACGTCTGTGCATGCTATCATGTAGATTAGTGTGTTCCAAAAATAACCGTCCCTTGCCTTTATCGTAGCTGCACAGATTCGTGACATTTTTTGGAAATAACTTGCATCTAAACCGTCCCAACAGTTTTCCAGCAAACAGTTTAATCTCATTTGTGGGATTTTGAACTTGTCTGTCCAGCTCGTCCAGTGAAGCTCAAAGGGAGAACAGTCTTGAGACTGAACAGGCCAAGATATAACTCTTCAAACTTTTTGCCTTTCTTTCGACCTGATATAATTTAGCCACGATTTTGAAGAAAACCAGAGGGAATTGTGAGGTTTTAAATAATTGAGCGATGTTTTTCGTTGTTCATGATCAAAGGCAAGGTGAATATCAGTGATTTAAAGACAGAACTGAGAAGTCATCTTCAAAACCAACAGTTTTCTCTAAATAATGTCTGACTACAGCCTATATAATTGTCAAAACTGGTCAGTAACAATCCAAAGGTTGGCCCAAAATTTATGCCTGTCATGTGTGTATATGTCTGACTACCTATATTGATTTTTCATTATTAATTCTGAATATTATAGGCTAGGCTGTCTCTTTTGCTTCAAGACACAATTTTACAAATATTTGTTAAAGGCTGCATGGACTAATTATTCTTTTTATTCTTTGTCCAGTAATTGTGTGTGTGTTCACTGGTTAGAAGAGAAACTAGCTGCCCATCAGCTGCTCTGTTCTGCAACATGTCCGCCCCAGGTAAGGCAGTTTGTTCAGATGTCTGCTAGGTGTGTTCATGACTGATCACCCCTGTTTTCCATAGTTAATGTCATTCTACTTCTCTTGACCTGTATGTGTGTGTGGGGTGGGGCTGCAGGGAGGTTTGAAACCAAACTGACCAGATTACACTGATTATGATGAGAAGTTCATCATGGAGCATTTTTTCAAATGAATGATTCTCTAATAAGACCGTATATGTTGGAGCATGAAGTCTTTCAGTTTATATTCTGTGTACGCAGGGTTGAGGCGAATATCTTGCAAAACAGTGATGGCTGAATATTGCATATGCTGCTCTGAGCATATTCAGTAACACATACAACATTCAGAATACAGTTAAAGTACATTTAGAAACCTTCTTGTTAAGGCACGTGGGAGGAAACTCACACAATGGTGAATAAGTCTGTTTCAGGAAATAACTTTTTTTGCTGTTCTCCTCTGGTTGAATCCACCTCTGCTCCCACAAACCCCCACACTCAGCTGCATCTCTCATGAACTAAAAAAAAAGTGGGACGCTTTTGGGTGAATAGATGATTGATACATCAGGAAATCTATTTATCCTTCATGATTTTTAGTTGTCCTGAGCTTCCAGAGGGTAGACACGTCAAATTTATTAAATATAATTTTTCTAGATATGATATGCCGTGAAACACAAGCTGGCTGAGAGTTCCTGCATGATGATTAGTGGGAGTGGAGGGAGGCGGAGGTGAAACATGATATCGTCTGTTAATACTATTTCCCCTCCATTGCTGGCACATGTTGATATAATGGATGCCACTGTAGACAAAAATGGAATTTGATATCAGACTGAAAAGAAGTTTGTTTTGGGGGGTATTTTTTCCGTTATTTGTTTCCTGTCATCTGTCTTAATCACTTCATTAATCACTTCAAAGACGCATTCACTACTGACAGAAGATTTTCCAATATAGCATGTTCTCTGCTTACCACATTATCAACTCTAGCCATTATAAAGGAACACATGAGACCTTTTTCACATCTGCATGAAAGAAGGCACTTTCAGCCTCTGCCACACAGATCTCTGTCCATCATCAGTGGGGAAACAGAGCTCGTCCCTGAACTGCAGTCTGTTGTTGACGAGGCAGTCAAGTGACTTCCTAAACCCCATTAGTGCTCATGTTAGGAGCTATTGTGTGTTTCTCAGGGGAGCTCAGTAACCTGGTGCGGCTGGAGAATCCCTGGCCTCTGCCAGCACTGATCAGACAAACACCTTTTTGTGGCATGGGTGCATGCGTTAGAAAAAGTTATGCATGCAGAAAGGTCCAGACTTCTTCCTGAGCCTCTGGCTTCCTCAGCTTTTGCATCTTTTCTATGAAGCCAGAAGTTTGGGGCTCATTAAAAATAGAGGGGTCCAAAATTTTGGTGATTTGACCGGTTATCTGAATGTTCCCAGTGTGAACATTTACTAGTTGTAAATTCTAGTTTACTTTATTATCTAGTTTAGTAGTTATAAATGTTGGCACTTCCATTGGACTTTCAATCTTTTTTTTACTGATTTTTAAAAATTTATTTTATTTTGTTCTATTTACTTTTACATTCCATTCCCATAAAGCTCATTGAAGGACCTGAATGAGAATGTGCTATATACATTAACAGGATTGGATAGGGTGGGATGCTAACATCATAGTTAGATGATTCCAACCATTCCTGGCTTTCACAGATATTGAACTTGTTACATATCATCACAAATATTGATTTTTGCATTTGAAAACATGTGCATCTATTTTATGAGCTTACAGTTCAGGTTAATTTTACAAAATGACCAATAACTTGATCTTGTTACATGAACATATCCTGGAACCTTCTCTGGTTAATTTCCCTTTCTTTTGTTTTTGGAATTTTTTTTTTCCTGAAAAGTTCGGGACACGTATTACTGTTAATGGGGAAGTTGAGTGTAGCCATAGTTTCTCCATAAATCCTAAAAAAAAAGCAGCGTCAGGTTCTTCGTTTAAGGTAGCACACAATTCTCTGTGTGGTTTAGATCAAAGTATGACTTACCTTCAGCCATAAAAAGCAAAACTACACCTTCACACGCGCCCAATTTAGATGACAAACAGCTGTACATCAGAGGGCTTATGTTGGGTTAGATTCCTCTGTATTGTTGCAGTCATTATCAGTTGTTTGTACATCAGCTCACTTACTCTTGTAGTGTTTTACCCACAGTGTTGAGCTGAACAATGACTAGATCTATTAGAACTTTTCAGGAACATTAGCCTTGTAGATCCAGCACTAAACTACAGAAGCAAAATTTGGACACCAATCATGTCTTGTCTGACTGATCAAGTGAATCAGGTATAGGAAACTGCATTCATTAGACTTTTACAATATATATATGTAAATCATTTAGTTTGTAACTAAAAGCTTTTTTTAATTTGGAGTGGAGAAGCCACCACACCACTTCGTCAGTCATTATTTTTGACCTAGTTCTTTGTTGTTCATTCTTGGCCTTAAACAGGAAATGGTAAGACTCACTCAGACACAGTTCTGGCACCACTGGCACCGTCACTATGATTATGATCAATTTAACTTCCTTTAAACTCTTTTCAACAGTTCATTTATGGAGCCAAATCTATAATTGAGAGAAAACTAGAATATTTGAAAAGGTCCAGGACAAAGGAGTATGCTGGTAGGCAGTTTCATTATATAGTAATATAAAGTACTAATAATTAAAATTAACTGATTGGTATCAAAAATATTTTCTTGCCTTTACAATATTTACTTAACATTTGTCCTGAATGCAAATCTAAGGGTAACAAGGTATTGTTCTAAAGTAATTGTGAAATACTGAATTTAAATCGAAGTTTTCAGGTTTAGTAATAATTGAGTGGAGTACAAATTTTCCAAAACAGCACTTAAGTATAGTAATGGAAGACAGTGACTCAGATATTTTCCACCCCTACATGTTTGTTTCTTTGTTTCCATTAGGTTATCCATCCCCAAACCAGGCTCCATACCCCATGCCTCAGCCAGGTGGCTACTCCATGCCCCCTTACCCAGTAGGAGGATATGGAGAGCCTGGGCAGGCCCCTCCACCTGCAGGATTTCACATGGGTTATGGACAAGTCCCAGATCAGCCAGTTATGTACCAGCCCACCCCAGTTAGTCCTCCTCATCACCCCGGACAGATGCCGATGTCTTCTTACGGGGGTAAATATCTGCAATGTGCAAACCCAATTAATCCATTTAAGAGTTTATGAACAAAATGTGTATGTATGTGTATATACATGTGTATTTGTGTGTTTGTGTGTGTGTGTGTGTGTGTGTGTGTGTGTGTGTGTGTGTGTGTGTGTGTGTGTATGTACAAGAAACCCCTGCTTTTCATGGGGGTTATATTCTAAGATCACCCATGTCTAGTAAAAAAAAAAAAATTATTGTTATATGGTTAAAGAAATGCCTATTTTTATAGTGTAAACCCTAAATGCGGCCTCAAATATGCTTCCAAAACATTTACATTTAATTTAAAACTCATTAACTTTAAAGAAATTATAAAGGTAAACCTGTATTTGTACTGTACAGTTTACACTGAACTCCTGAAGTGCTAGAATGTACATATCGATATTACCCCTGTACAGTATGTACTGTAATTAATGCACGGGTGTTTCCTTTTGCATGTGCTGTCATTTTCTTTGGTGTAAGCAGATTGAATACTGTAAAAAGTTAACTTAACTTACAGTAATAAAAATACAGGGATTTAAGAAGAACAAAACAAAAAACACGAGAAGCGCTCCAGGGCAGAAATTGTGGACTGCAGCGTCACAGGGCAGCAGCCATTCAGCAGCAAGAAGAAATAAATAAAGATCTTGGATTGGCTACATTCAAGTATAGGTGACTGTGACATCCGGGCCCCAAGCACCATCAATCATGCTGTTTGTTTATGATTGGCGTGGCGCTGAGCAGCGGAGTTTCATTCTGTTCAGCTTTCTGATCGCCTTAGGAACCGCCACGCGGATCCACATGAAAGTGGGGGGTTACTACATATATAATATTTGTATGTGTGTGTATATGTGTATGTATAAATGTGGTATATTTGTGTTAGTCATATCAAAACTGCGATGATGTAATGATGATTTAATAGTTTGCCCCACTAAGAATTTTTTTTCTTGCTTAATTTTAAATTTGCAGCCTGTTAGTGAATTTTACACATTGTTTTATGTGAAACCCACTTCTTATGTGAAGCGCATCTTTTCTCTGTAAACACTCCTTCACTTCATGCTTTTTTTATTTTATTTTGAGGTCCTGTAGCGCCGTCCCCCTCAGGTCCTACCCCAGCACCCGTAGCAGCACCTTTAGCTGTGCCTGTGGGTGTACCCCCCGGTCTGGAGTATTTAACACAGGTACCTCATCCTAACTCTTCTTCTTTGTGTGTCCATCTGTCTTACATAATTAATAACCTCTTTATAACCCGGCCTGACTTACAGATCGACCAGGTCCTGATTCACCAGAAGGTGGAATTGCTGGAGGGTGAGTTTGTTTTATACATGTCTGGACATGACTTTGTTTACTGTAAAGCCGTGTTAGCAAAGTGAGCAAATTTTTAAGGGGAATCCCATCTAAAAAAGGCACTAGGAAAACCAGCATCTTCTTTTCTTAAAAGAGAAGGACATTTAGGCGTAACCATGGTAATGCATTCAGATTCATAAAAGTCTTTTTAAGGTTAAGATGTCTTAATTCTTTTTTTCTTGTAGCATTTATTGGTTTTGAGACCAACAACCAGTACGAGATTAAGAACAGCATGGGTCAGAAGATTTATAAGGCCAAGGAGAAGAACGACTGCTGCACGCGGAACTGCTGCGGCTCTCTCAGAAGCTTTGACATGAAGATCAAAGACAACACAGACCGAGAAGTCATACGGCTCATTCGTCCCTTTCGCTGTGCCACCTGCTGGTGCCCCTGCTGTTTACAAGAGGTATGAGTATATAAAGTGTGTATTTTTTGACTACCAGTCATGTATCCATCACAGCAGTCAGGGTTGCTTTTTTTCCACACAAGTCTTTAACCCAACAAAAAAGGCAACAAATTGATTAGCCCTTGTTTATTGAAAAGTGTAACTTTCCATAACATCATGCCATGTTGCTGTGTTATTAGTTCTCCTCCTCCTTTTATGATGCCTTTGGGGTATATTGTGTGTGCTGATGAGCTTTGTTTGTGGCTGAGCTGAGTAGGGGTTTACACAGCAGGATTTCTCAGTCAGCCAGTTCACTGAAGGGGATTCCCATTACCACTTCTCCTGTTAAACTGCATTTAATTCTGTGGCCCACTCCCAAGTGCATTGCTAAAGAGAAACAGCTTGAGGAAAATGTGTCTTCGTGACATTGGCTTTGTCATTTCCACAAAGTCCATTCAGCATGAAGTGGATGTTTAATTGTTGAGATGTTTTTTTGGATAGTCTTACTGAGCTCTGGAGCAGCGGTGTTGTCATTTGCAGAGTTCTAATGCCATGTTGCCACATTTCCCAGTAACTTGAACTGTTTTACAGTGAATGAGGCCACAGAAATTCTTGTTCTCTTACCTGTTCTTTTGTTGACCTGACAGTCAGAATCCAAAACCTCCAGTCTGACCTTTGTTCTTCCAAAATGTGTAACAAAGAACTTCTTTGGAAAGAAGGACTTTAATAAGAAACAAACACTCTAAACTGTGCACTTCAGCCCTTGTTCATAGAGAGAAGAGCTCTTTTTACTTTGTGCCAGTCTTCATTCCAGCTCATAGCCAAAGAGTAATGCCAGTCAGGATGTCTGAATGTTGCCAAGCAGCTTTTTCCAGTACAGCAATTGCCACACGTGCTATTTCTGACTTCACAGTGCATTCAATTTTGGCCAGGTTAGCAGGCGAAGGTCAGTTTATTTTCATGCATGACATACGTCCACATGACCTATGGCACTCTGACATGCTACAACACACACCAGCATTCCTGTACTAACTGGAGCAGTGGTTTAAATGCTCAAGAAACTCAGTTTACTGGAAGCTGTGTGTGTGTATTTCTCAGGTGTACCTGATTTTGAATTGTTTGTTTGTTGGCATTATATTTTAAAATGTCTATAAACAATGGCATTATAATCTTGATTTTTTTTGTTTTGTCTTTAAAGATTACATACAATTTTATTTAGTAATTTTAATTTAATCAGTTCTGAAAACCTCTGCTTCCTCTTTCAGGAGGTTGTAGAAGGAAGTTCGGCTTTAGTTATTTCTTAAGAGAAAACGTTAGTAAAAGTTGTGTCACACATTTAATGTGTGACCAATTGAAAAAGTTTCCCATGTAACCCATTCACTTCAGATGCATCTCTCAGTGTTCGTGTTGTGTGAGAACTAATATCAGAAATATGATGCAACCGTATTATGATTTCTTTAATTAAACTTCGCTGAAATCAACTGAATCTCCTGACAATCATACAGCAAAAGTCTTACGATGTAATAACCTTAAATGTTGTAAATGCATCTAATATTTCTTATTAGGATTCTAGTAACAATAATGTATTCAGATAATTTCTTTACAGATATCACTTGTTTAAAGTAAGTTTATGTAGTGAAAGAACATTTTTATTATAATAATAATGAGAAATATTAGATACAGATCTAGGGGTGGAATGCCATTGTGTTTAAGTGCCTAAACATAAATGCATAGTTAAGTGTGTGAGTGTAAAACTACTAAGAGCTCTACAGGTTAGAAAACAATACATATGGGGCTTTCCTAATAATTCTCTATTTTTATAACCATTGCAGTTTTAGAACATATGTATTTGCAGCACTTTAAATAATGTGTTTTTTTGTTGTTTTATTTGTTTTCCTTTTAAGCTGGAAGTGCAAGCACCCCCTGGCACCACAATAGGATATGTGTCACAGGACTGGCACCCCTGTTACCCAAAGTTCTCCATCCAGGGCCCCAACAAAGAGACTGTGATGAAGTTAGAGGGGCCATGCTTAGCCTGCAACTGCTGTGGGGATGTCAACTTTGAGGTAAGATTGTGTTTCAGAGACTACTATTGGTGTTTTCCAAGTCTCCTCATTTATTCAGAGATGCCAGGTGTGATTCTTATTATTAGTCATGAAACCAGTTTGCAGATTATTTGATCTAAACTATACATAAAATTAAAGGTAATATAGTCCAACCTAAACTTTTATATTTAGCATCAGTACTTATTTTCTTGGCAGTCATAACACTCATAGTGTGTCTAAATCTCAGCCTTATTCTTTAAGTTTTGTTCAGTATAGTTTAAATGCTGATCTTACGTTAACATGGATACAACAGATTTTCAGTTACTGTAGTGAGCACTTACAGTGTTAAAGGGTCTTTAAAAATGACCTGTTGAGTGCCCATCCCTGTTCTGAGTTGAGACATCTTGATTATATTCCTCCCAGCTGAAAGGCAAGGATGGAGGAAAGCCAATCGGTCGAATTAGCAAGCAGTGGAGCGGATTATTAAAGGAGGCGTTCACTGACGCAGACAACTTTGGCATCCAGTTCCCCTTAGACATGGATGTTAAAATGAAGGCTGTGCTGATGGGAGCTTGCTTCCTGATTGTGAGTATCATATTCATGACATTTTAATGCTATAAATGCCATTAGGTACTGTAGTCATTAATCTCTCCAAAGTGACTTAAAGTGGCTGAATTAAATTGATTTTGAAATTAGTAGTTTTAGAAATGATGCAGAGGGTCTGACAGTAAAAAAAATATTGGGGGGGGGGGGGGTTCACACAAATGACAGTGTAAAACCATACTCAAAACACTTTGCAAAGTGATTCAATATAATATTAGAAAAGGTGTGGGAACCTCTACAATGCTTGGTTTACTGCAGAGAAAGATGTCATTTGGGCATTAGGGTATTAGGGTATTAACTCGAGTATTCACTTAAGTTAGGCTGGGAGTAAGGGAGTTGACCCTGCAATTGGTATTGCTTGAGTTTGAACCCCAGTGGCACCACTGAGTTTCCCTTTAGCAAGGTACTTAAATGGGTTAAATGCAGAGAAACAATTTCACATGGTTTACACTGTGTGCTGTGGTGTGTCTACGTATGAAAGATGGACAGTTTACTCTAGTTTACTCCTCAGCCAAGGGAGATTATGAATGGTCCCAAAAAATGTTCCTGTTCATGGCCTTTGAGCTGTAAAAAGCTTCAAATATTTTGGAATTCATAAATCCACCATCAAGCAGCAAGTGGACTAGCAAAAAAAAAACCCATCGTCAGTGTACCAGGACTGGCTATTCATCCAAAATAACTTCAAGAGCAAAGCACAGAATATTGTAGAAGCCCCAGGGTAACATGTAAGCATCTGGACTCCATCATCAAGCAAACACTGAACAATAGTGTTTGTGGAATTATAGTGGGAGGTAGCCGCTACTCTTGAGAAAGAGCCTAAACACTCTGGTTAAAATTTCCTAAAACCCACCTAGATCAACCAGAGGAGGACTAGAAAAATGTTCCTTGAAAATAGAAGTGTATTACATTTACATTACATTTACGGCATTTAGCTGACGCCCTTATCCAGAGCGACGTACAACAGTGCTCAAGTAATCCA
>JBBKCR010000012.1:10871638-10890813 GCA_037577295.1 Ladigesia roloffi | reverse complement strand
AGGACAATGCACACAGGAACACATCCTGTCCTTCCACATCTGTCTTCAATTACTAGGCCCCTGTTCCTCAGGCCTTTTCAGAACTTTCTGTCTCTTTGTGCTATCAGAGATTCATATTTAAGAAGGTTATCTAAAAATTTCCTTCTACAGAATAGAAAAGATTCTTCCCCAAACTGGGTTCAGTTGGAAGTATGTTGTTTTGGTATGCTGGAGCCTTAAGATTGCCCTTCACTGGAAGAAAGGGCCCACCTGAACATAATAATGTCCCAATACCTTTGTCCATGTAATTCGTTGCATTGAACAGGTTGTTTGATGTTTTATTGCTGGGCAATGATTAACATTTTTAATCATGATTACTCCCATTGTTATTCCAAATTAGTGCAAATTATAGTACTGTTATACAAACAAAAGTGCAATAACTTTAGTTTGCCAAAACTTTAAACAAATAAGGTGCTTTTTAAATATAAAACCAAAACGATGTGCCACGGCAGGGCATTCACGTTTTATCTTGTTTGTTATGCAAATTTCCCTCAGAGTCCTTAGCATTATAGCAGCTGTAAATGTATCTGAATGCAGTGTCTCTGAAGACCCTATTGAAATAATGGTCATGTATCCCAATACTTTTGTCCAAAATAATGGGACACCAGACCCCCGTGAAAACCAGTTGAGCTGTATATATGGGTCAAACCTAGAAATCTAGAAATCGAGGGAGATTCTCTTGTCATATACATGCTCAATGCAACATACATATATACAATTAGAGTTCAAAAGAACAGAACATTAGAATAGTGCAAATACAATATCAGATAAACTAACAAAGTAACAATATAACTAAGGTATCTGTAATAAAATAACACTATTAATGCAAGTAGGAAAGAAAGTGGCACAGTGTTTGGTCCAGGTGTTCTGAAAAGTGATATAGTGTTTGTACCATGAGTAAAAAGAGACTTAGCAGCATGTGATTGGGGATGACAAAGACATTCAATAACATACAGGTGAGTAGGTAAGAGTAGATGAGTAATATTGCCCAATATACGTATACATATATACGTGTATATATGAGTATCCTTGACATCTGCAGAATGAAGAACATCTCTCCAGATGTTTGAAATTGTTGTAGCTCCTCCCCTTAATCGCAGCGTCACAGCGGTTTGGAACACTTGTTCTGGTTCGGGTGTGTCTCAGGTGAGCCCGGTTGGAGCGCCCCCTCTGTTCTCCTCCGGAAGAGGCGAGAGGTGTGCTGACGCCGACAGCAGAGTCGTCATGCCTTCGAAGAAATAAAGCGACGGAGCTCATTGATTAGGGTTGATTTTTCCGTGCTGCCAAATGTGCAAATAAACCTCTTAAATAAGCAGCATTCAATTCACCGAGCCTGAGTGTTCTGATACTGGTATAAAGCTGCAGTCGGACGGTGAGTGTTTTGTCCTAGTTAAAGCAGAACTGTCAGGACCGTGTCTGGGCTTTCGGCAGGGTCGCGTTAGCCACCTAGCAGGCTAATTTTACACGCTTTATTGAAGATCCCACAGCAAATCCTGGATCGTGTCAGTTATCACTGCTGCAGTTTGACACGCACTGCAAATCGACAAGAGCCCAAAATAAGATGTTTCTACGCAAATAAAAGTAGAAAGAGGTCGCTGTGTTTGTAAACACGCTTGGTGCTACATGCTAATTGTTGTGAAAAATTTATCTGAGTGCTGGCTAAGCTAACCCCGGGGTGTTTTCTGTGTGCAGATTGTACCTCATTCAAATGATCTAAATACGTCGTGGACCTTATTGAACTTCCAATTTGTTTTGGCAATATGCAGTTTGAATGATTGCTATTATATAAGTTATGAACGTACAAAGAAACACATGAACGCTGTTGAGTGTTTTATCCATTCAAGTCAAACCTCTAACGTCTGTTGAAATGAAACCGTTCCTTGGCATTTGCTCACATCAGATCAAATGTATGTTGATGTAGTTCTCCAAATGCTAAAATCTCCCTAAATTCAACAGATTGTTGAGTATTCTGTATATATGTATACGATTCCAGCTTTCCATATGCAGCCATTGATGTTTTAGTTTAAAAATGAATAATATTTGAGCAGAACTTTTAATCACAAGTTACAATCTTGTATCAGGAAACGTTTGGTGGTTTCCCTATTCAAAAACACATGATTAAACTTATCAGGTTGAGAAGGGTTTTTTGGATAATTGAACTGATCTGCATTAGAGGCTCCTAATGTAATGTATAATTTTGTCATGCATTGTGTGTGTTTTTCCAGACGGCGAGCTGGCGCAGGTAGCAGGTTGTCCGTGGACTATGAGAGACAGCGGGGCAAGCCTGGCTCATAACCGCTGGCAGGGTGAGCTCTCGCTGACTGTGAGTCACGAGGGCACTCACAGAGGAATGGCAAGGGGGCACCTGCTGGGCCCTGATTCTCCACGCAATGCTCAAGGTGCCATGTCCTTTAAACTGAGCCAGAAAGAGCAGGTATGGGGTGGAGAATATTCCAGACCAGATGAGATAGATGATGATGAGGAGGAGGAGGAAGAGGAAGAGGAGGAATTTGAAGATGAACAGATGGAAGAAGGTGAAGACATTAATTTTGAATGTGCGCCATTAGAAGAGGAAGAGGGATCAGAGGACTGGCACGTCGCACATGATTTGCAGTCACAAATACAGCAGTGTCAGAACCTGTCACCTTTAGATAAGGAGCAGGCCAAACTTGAAGCCAGGGACTTTCCTGACAGCCCTCTGCGAGTTCGGCTGAGGGGACTCAGACAACAGAGGCTTAAACGGTGGAAGAGACTTCGCTCCTGTACAGGGCTGCGCTTCCGGCTCGCTCACAGCTGGAAGACTTGGCGGCAGCGCGCCCAGTGGGTGGGCACACTTGGACACAGACGGGCACGCCGGTGGCGCCAGTATAGTCTTTATGCAAGCAGGCAGACACGGGACCCTGGTCTGAACAACTTGAGATTAGGAGCACAGAATCCAAGTAGAAATGAGACTGGTAAGACTAGTCAGGTTTGGCTGAAACTTTTACCTACTCTGGATGTGTATGTGGTTTCACTGAACAAAATGTATACATTGTTGTAGAACCTTTACATTATGCTGAGGCATTGTAGAGTCATTGACAAATTTGTTTAAAGATCTATCTAGTAAAAGGTTGTTCTTTGTTTCCTCTATCTGATTAAAAGTTTTTAATAAACTTAGGTATACCGAATAGTGAAAACACAGAAATGGGCAGAACATGGGTTCATTGAGAACCAGAAGGTTTTTTTTTTTTGTGACACTGTTTCAAATAACAACTTTATATTTGAGTGTAACTACTTATGGATGCACAATAGTCCTTAACAGTTTGGCTTTGGGTGAGTGCAGATGAAGCCTTTCTCTTTATTGTTGTGTTAATGCAATAATCTGTTTCTCCACTATCCTCAGAGGCTGCATTTGGTGACTTGAACGGTTATCATGGCATTTCCCAGTCCAGTTCAGCAGGCAGTTTTGGGAAAACTGAGGGTTGGAATTTCCCCTCAATGTTTGAGAAGTCTGTCAAGCAGAAGATGGAGGTGGCTCTCACTGAAAAACATGTGTCCTGTGTCCAAGGTAAAACATTAATATTAAATGTTTCTTATAACTACTACTTATTACTTCTGCAGTTAAGTCCCAGTCAGAAATTACAGGACAAAAAGTGAAACACTTGTTCAAAATAAACTGGGGAACTTTCCTCTTTTAAAAAGTTATAGTGCAACCTCTACATGCAATGTATGATCTGACTGTTGGCGTGAAATAAAATATTTTACATTTGGGATATTGTCTATTTGTTTTTTATTTACTAGACATCACATCAGTCCATGCCTAAGACCATTACAAATTACAAGACATAGAATTAATAAACTTGTATGCGTATGTAGATGGTACAGTGATGAACAAGAACAGAATAATATTCCAATATTCCTTTATTTTGCCTACATGCCGTTTGGAATCCATCACAGTACGACTCAGGACTGCTGTTTCGAATTTATGACCAAAAAATTGCCATGATTACCAATTATTGTCATCTTTTGCCTGGGGTAGCCCAAAATTGTAATATGTGTACCACTCTTAAAAGGTGTTTATTCTCTTCTGGAGTTTAGTGGCTACATGCTATATATAGCTTTGTTTGGACCAGAAAGTTATACACGTTCATAACTGTGACTTTAGAAAGGCCTTAATGTTACAATTTAACTTCAAAATAATAATCTATTAAACCTGGTTCTCAGAACAGTTTAGCTAGCAGTGGGTCTGTTTCAATTAACTGCATATAACTTCAATAACTGATGAGCCTTTTTGATTTTCATGTTTGTCTCTCAGGCATATTGGAAGAGTCTCTCCATAAATATGGCAGTCTGATTCCTATACATGCTGATGATATTGTCGAGCAGCTGCAAGAGATCTTCCATGAGAATTTCTCCCAGCCTCATAGGTGTGTTTTCTAGAATATTCGTTCAGTAGTCTTGTGTGTTTGTCTGGTTTGTTCAGGATTTTAAATGTCCGCCATACATCTGTGTGTATCATACTTGGTGACATTTTATTCTAGTTCTGATTGTTGTGTAACCAAAGATGCATTTTAATTATGTACAGAACTGTCTATTATACACCTAGACCCCCAACATAGACATATAAGAAAGCAGATATGGTAATATGATTTAAATAACGAGTTCATCATTGGTACATTACCATTTTTGCACATATATTTAATTAAAATGGTTTGTCTTTGCCTCTTCCAGGAAGGCAGAGGTGCACCAGATTATTCAGTCCTACCAGCGGTCACCCGGTATGAGCATGGTGCGAGGGTTCAGTGTAAATTACAAGCGCCATGTCCTTACCATGGATGATCTTAGCACCCTGTATGGACAAAACTGGCTCAATGACCAGGTAGAGTTGTAAATTATAATTATGAAGAATTGTCAGTGTGTAGGCATATATGAGAGGGTTGCAGGGTAAAATGTATCATGTATTTATTTATCTACCTAAAGTAGTACAAGTAGAACTTACTTCTGTCAATATTTCTCCAGATTCGCCATGGAAATAATGTTTTCCAAAGTGTATTTCGATTTACCCTAGTTTTAATCACACTCTATAAATCAGTATTGTCTTGAAACTTATCGAATACTTCTACCAAATTACTCAGTACAAAACCAGTGAGAGAAATCCTCATCCTTCCATACAAAGTTTTGTGTTTTGGTGAAGGAACAACATAGGCCAACTCTATATGCCATATTTCTGTTTAACATTATTACCTTTCATGTTATGCTTTGCTATGGAATTTGCCATAAATTTGCTAAGCTTGACACATCCTCTTTTCATCCATCATACTTGGTGCGTAGGGTTTTTTTTGTTTAGGTTTTAAAACGCATATAGTTCAAACAGCATAAATCTATACAGAACTAGTTTGGCCCTGATTTAATACACTTTTATTGACTGTTGCAAATTGCTCCTCTGTCTGCAACATTTCCCTTTGCTTATAACGTTTGAACTTGTGTCTCTTTCTCTTGAATTTTCCACAAGGGTTTGGTTTCTGAAACAAACATGTAGTTGAATGAACAGTTAATCTTCCCAAACCACTTTAAAAACATGTTGTGGGCTTTTTGAAATATGTATTAGGCTCTGGCTTACTTTCTGCTACTGTTTAGTTTTTTTGTAAAGTTTTTCTGTTTTGTGTCCACTCTTTCTCCTCAGGTCATGAACATGTATGGGGACCTTGTAATGGATTCAGTTCATGAGAAGGTGATATATAATAACAGTCTCAGAATGTGTGCTGGCTTTAAAGGTTTGTAGGATTGTATTGTAATGCAATTATCTAAATGTATTTTAATCTGTGTACCCTAGGTTCATTTCTTCAACAGCTTCTTTTATGACAAGCTGAGAACCAAAGGTTATGATGGAGTTAAAAGGTGGACAAAAAATGTAAGATTTCCTCTTATTCAACTTGCCGTGGGAATGTTCTAAATAGATGTTAGAGAATGATGAATTTATCCAGACGATATTTCAAGGAGCTTCATATGGGATCTTACATCTTGACTGCTGCTGTTTTTGACAGGATAAAGTGTTTGTTTGATGTTTATAGCTTCTATGTCGTTTGTCTTTAAGGTTGACATCTTCAGCAAGGATTTACTTTTGATTCCCATTCATCTGGAAGTGCACTGGTCTCTGGTATCAGTGGACATAAAGCAACGTTCCATCACCTACTTTGATTCCCAGCGAACACTTAACCGTCGCTGTCCCAAGGTTAGAACTATTTTGTGTGTGTGTGGGATTATTATTTTTTTGTGTGTGTGTTTCCAAAATATGTTTAACAGGCAGTTTAACATTACTACAGTTAAAACCACAGCCGCTCTCAAAACCAGCTTTTTTCCCTTTTTCCTTGTAGCATATTTTTAAGTATCTCCAGGCAGAAGCCATCATAAAACAGCAGAGAGAATTCCTCACAGGTTGGAGAGGATTTTTCAAAATGGTGAGTCGCAGTTACCAAAGAATTGACCAGTGTCCATGAGAAGTAATATATTGCTTATTGTGCAAATTATGGATGACGCAATATAACCTGCTTTTGGTGTTCTGTTTTCCCTAAAGCAGTTTGTGTTCTGCAAATCATGTGACCTGTTCATAGATATCAGGCTATGCTGAATGCTGTGTAGTATACAATTGTTGTGTGTATGAAATCATTATCAAATTGGAAAGTTTTATTTACATTATTAAATACTAGTGTTCGAGTGAAGCATTTTGCTTTAAAAGAAAAATGTGTAGTAATGTTTATTTTATGTTAATTACACATCGAGCATTCCCTTCCAAAATCAAGGTTGGAGGGGGTTAGTTCCCTTTTTAGTGTTGTAGGAACCTCTACCGTTTCTGCCCAGGCTTTATGCTAATTCAACAACAGGAGAATAAGTGAACTCAGGTAATAATGTTAGATGCTGGTCAGAATCACCCCTCCAACTTTTACCCAACGTATTTGGTGTCATACCAGAGAGCACTGTTCCCCTTCTTCACAGCCCAGTGCTGGGGTACTTTATGCCCTTCTGGGTGATGTTTGGCATTGGGTATGGTTACTTTTGGCCCATGTGCAGAATATCCAGCCCTATCCCACATTGTGCACATAATTAAACATATTTCTATAATGAGTATACCTTAAAAGTTGTGTTTGTATTTTAGAATGTGGGGAGGCAGAATAATGACAGTGACTGTGGAGCTTTTGTTCTTCAGGTGAGTTCCAAGAAAGATTTTGGGACACAACATAATTAACACCCATTAGCAGTAATTCACTTAATATTACTCAGTAGTAATAATCGCTCTCTCACACTACTTTTTGTTTATTCTAGTACTGCAAGTGTCTGGCGTTGGGACTGCCCTTTAGTTTCAGTCAGCAGGACATGCCTAAACTGAGGAGAATCATGTACAAAGAGCTTTGTCACTGCAAGCTCTTACTGTGATTCTTGTGTAAAGGCAATGCAGCCAGAGGAGACAACATCTGAAAATTTCCATCTGTGCAAACCACAGGACATTTGCTGGACGCTGCATTTTCACGCCCATGGTTTTATTTTTGCTTTGTATCAGTGTTATTTTCTTGTGTTTGTCAGAGGCCAATGTCTTTTCTAATGGCTAATTTGTTGAAATGTGGCAAAATGGGAGCCACGTTGGACTCTTACAAGAGGTTTCCAAATTGTTTTCTATCATTTTCCCCCTCTGTCTGTAAAGATGTAACACTTTTATTAAGTGTGGGGAAGTGTCATGTTACTCAAATGTGCAAGCATAATCGTGTTTAACTTTTATTTTTCAATAAATCATGCCTTATTGAAAAGAATGCATGGGCTAAAGTTGACTGCCTGGTTTTTCTTCCACCCTACATAAGTGTCAACTAAACCAGTGTTGCTCACACTTATTTGTCCTGGGGGCCAGTCATGTCAGGTTTTGGGGCTGCACGGCCGTGCATAAACGACAGGGGCGGTGGGGTGCGCAGTGACTGCAGCGCTGAGATCAGAGTTGGATCTGACTGAATTTTGATTGGTGCAGAAGCAAGGCTCCGCAGGAAACTTCTGATGGACCGGCACATAGTTTGAAAAACGCTAAACTAAGCCATGTATATTTTGTGTAGGGGATGTGAGAAAAGTTTCTAGTTTTTCTACACTTTGCTGATGATTATTTGTCATTATTACAAGAGCTGTCAATATATGCCTTGAGATTCTAAAGCGTTTTGAGAAATATAATGTAGTAGTAATCAAAGCTGTTTGATTCTAGTTCATGTAATTTCCATGTAATCAACCAAAATATTCACACTGTTGTCAGAGTTGTTACACGTCTTGTAGTGATTTCAGTTCTATTTATTACACTGGTGGGGAAGGTGGTTTTATAGTAGGTTTTCATTGTAAGTATCCTTGGTGCAATGTACTTTACCACTTTAGAAGAATGGTCAGATTAATACAGGTTTGTGACTTTTCAGTGATTTTCTTAATTTTTTTATTTATTTAAGAGGTATATTTGGTCTGCAGTAGTGGTTAAATGGAAGGTACGTGTTACATTACATCCGTATGAATGCCAAAACTCAAGTTTCCCAGCAAAACATTATCTCCTTTCCATAGTACGTCCTTGTGCCATCCCATCCCCGAGTTTACTTTTGAAAACCTGGAGCTGCTTTTCGAGCTGCTTGACTCTAGCCATTACTATTTTAGGCCTTATTAGGGACATTCAGATTCTTAAGCATTCCTATTTTCAAGTTAAAAATGTCCCAATTTAAGAACTGGTTGCTCACTTGCTGACTAACACACCCCACCCCTTGACAAGCACTGTTGTAACTAGATAGTCAATTATATTGATGATCAGTAAATTTCAGCTTTTATGGTTTTAATATTGTGGCTGATGTGTGTATATTTAAGACAAAATGCTGTGTGATTAGCCGTGTTAATTTCCTAGGCTGATTCAATGTCTGCATTTCAATTAGTTCAAGCACAGGCTTAATTCATATCTGGGGACAGCACTCACTGTAGGTAAATTTTAGGTGATTAATGAAACCATGGACTGATTTCCTGGACGTGGATTACACATAGAATAAATTGGACTCCACTTCAATAATATTTTAATTATTTCAGTAGATCTCACCCATATGTGGGATTTTATGAGGGACAAAGAAGTTGGGATTTATTTATTAATCAGTATCAGCACAATAAGTATAGCACAACATATTTGGATACCTTATTTTCAGGATTGAGGCAAGGCACTTTACATCCAATGAAGGGCATACCACGACATTTTGGACGCAATGCTTTCAACTTTGTGGACAGTTTACGAAGATCTTTTTCAATTCCGGCTTGACTGTCAAGTCATGGCTGTGTTAGTTTAGTGTGGAAGAACCTTACTGGTCCGCACAGAGCACTGACCATCACTGCATCCAACACCTTTGGGATGAACTGGAACGAGATCGTGAGCAAGGCCATCTCCTTCAAAATCTGTTCATGGCCTCATTAATGCTCTACAGAATAAATGGACACAAATGGAAATAAAATATTGTAGAAAGCTTTCCAGAAAGAGTGGAAGCAGTTATAGCTACAAAGGGGGGAACCGAATCTATATTTATGTCTATATATTTGAATGTAATATCATTAAAGTCCCTGTTGGGTAATGATCAGGCGTCCTATACTTTTGTCCATAGAGAGTACCTACTCACTAGGATCAGTACAATGGTAAGATCATTTTCAATAACAGCAGTTTTATAATTATGATTCATGTAAGTTCTGATTTTTTGAGACTGTGACTAACACTCTGGCCTGACGTCAAAAGAACACGGGGCGGTGACCTTGCCTTGTGACGTTTTCGGTTAACTTATGAGAGGCCAGAGTTTGCGGACTCTGTTTTGATTGACGGAATTCTGATCCAATCAGAAGCGCCTGTTTCACAAGGCCCCAGCGTATTTAACACATTTCCGCCGTTGTGCTGTTCTTTGTGATAATGTCGGCTGAACATGAGGATAGGTGAGTAAGAACTACTGCAGTCTGTAGCTAACTAGGCTTTGCCTAAAAATATATTTAAGAACATTTTTAGCTGTATAAATGTGTATGGATTGGCAGACGTGTGCTTTAGTCTGTTATTTCTTGTTCATAAGCCGGCCTGACACGTTAAATTGTCTTACCGGCATTATAAAACTATAAAGGAGGGGCAGACATTTTTGTAAATGAATATATCGCATTTTACTTTGTTCAGCTGTTAAAATTTAGTATAAAATATATTTTTTGTCCATTTATTTTTCAGTCTGTTGAAAATGCCGGGTCCTGTGACGCAACGTGACTTAGCTTAGCGTGCTAACACCGGCTCATGGGCCTCACATGTTGTCTCCATTACTGCTCGGGGTTATGTTTAAAATATCAGTTTTTATTCCTTTTTTGTGGCTCGGTATAGCAGAAAACGATTTTGTAAATATCATTGTAGCCTGGATACACCTCTAATGAGCCCCATTTCTGTCTGGTTAGGAGAAAATGTCGAGGCGAAGAGCAGGCGCACATGGCCCTGCTGTTGGACAATGGCGAAGAAGCCTGTAATGAAGTGAGCAGGCCACAGCCTGTCTCCTCCACCCTTTTGCTCAGTAGTGGAGATCGGTCTCGTTTCTAAATTCTAAAATAAATCTTGGTGTTTCCATCTTGGTCCTTTAATCTTCCGATCTTATTATTTTTATAATTGGTGTTTGTTAACGGCTGATTGCGATTAGAACTGTCTTTCGTCTCTTAATTTAAATACTAAATGTATTCATAAACAAGCACGTCTTAAAGTCCTTTCCATCTAATCCATCCTCTAATTCTCTACCAGACCCAGAATCTGTAGTTTAGCAGTAGTTTCTCCTCGCTCAGATCAACTCCCTAAATCGCAAAGGCAAAAGATGGCGCCCTCTGAAGCTTTTTTTCACAGAAAACTGCGACGTGTCTGGCTGTGTCCTCTCCCTCCATCTTACAGCTCACATAATCAGTGTATTTTTTTCCCCTTTTTTGAAGTGCTCTATTCCGCCAAACTACTTGCTTTGCACATAATGTCCGAGAATCTAGCGAATGCTATGAAGTGAAAGGAAAATTCAGAACGGAATTTTGGAATTTCCCCTTTTTTGCTTTTCGCCCCTTTTACTGCAGTTTTAAGCCTGTTTTAGATGTTAGGGCTATCCATTTTAAGGCCCTGCATTAACGATGGGGTTTCATGTCATTTCAGACCTAGAGACAATGGCCCCGAGGGCATGGAGCCAGATGGAATCATTGAGGTAGGTGTTCAAACACATGTCCTCCCTCTGTTTAATAGCTCACTGTACTAGTGCTCCAGGACCAGGCTGACTAACGTGGATTCTTTACTCCACAGGGCAACTGGAAGGAGGTGGTCGATAGTTTTGATGACATGAACCTCCGTGAAAACCTCCTCAGAGGAATCTATGCCTATGGTTTTGAGAAACCTTCTGCTATTCAGCAGAGGGCAATTCTCCCTTGTATCAAGGGTACGTGTGTCATATATCGTTCATAAGCCGTTGAAATTGTTCAGAATTTTGGGTTTGGTCACCTGTGTACAGCGTTTACTATTTAACATGTTCACTTATGTAGTGTGCCTCATGGCATGTAATTTGATACAATGTTAACGCTCACAGGAAAATCAAAATGTATGGTACCGTGAAATATACTGCATGGCAGATGGACATTACTTCTGCAATGACTGGTGGTTTTTGTTGTTTTTAACTCCTAGTGTTGTCACCCATAACTGTACAGAGCTCAAATTAAAAGTTTGAAAAACTTCTGGTCATGGATGTCTGCCAGATTAGTCTGCCCATTAGTAATTTTGAACCTCTGTAGGGTACGATGTCATTGCGCAGGCTCAGTCTGGCACGGGGAAGACTGCCACCTTCGCCATCTCCATCTTGCAGCAGATTGATATTGAGATGAAAGCTACACAAGCCATGGTCCTGGCTCCCACCAGAGAGCTTGCCCAACAAGTAAGATACAGTACATGTTGATTTTGTTACGCTAATGAATTAACAGGAGTGAATGGTTAATTCAGGAATTATAACACATGTCGCTTTAGATCAATTATGGGTGTTCCCTTATCTTGATTGCAAGGCAGTGTCTCTGTGGCACAGTCCTATATCTGTTAAGGGTAGAGGAAATGCAGGCCATGTTCATCCCAGTCTACTCAACACAGTGAGCAAAGGACTGTTTCATGCTATGGGTACATATTAAGCAACTTCTAAAATACCAGCGATTTGGCATTGTCTTGATTTTGTGCTCGAGTACCTAATTCTGTGATTTGCAAGGAGTTCCACTAGGGAACCAAGGTGTGCTTGAAGTACACTGGGGTTTTTTTCTTCAAATTTTGGCTTTGTCTGTCCAGATAATCAGGACATGTTAATTTACTTGACTTTCTGCCCACCCCCAGATCCAGAAGGTGGTCCTTGCTCTTGGAGACTACATGGGTGCCACGTGCCATGCTTGTATCGGTGGGACGAATGTCCGTAACGAAGTTCAAAAGCTGCAGGCTGATGTGCCACACATCGTGGTGGGAACCCCTGGTCGGGTCTTTGACATGATTAACCGGCGGTATCTCTGTAAGCCCCAGTATGAACATTTTTGTAGTTGTGTAGTTAGTGTTGAAGGGCTTAAATGCTGCAATGATGATCCCCATGCGTGTCAACTGACTGCAGAGCCCCCTGTGCTCCCTGACTCTTCCTCGGCGTTCTGTCGGGGGGGTGGTTAGGGACACAGGTCTCTGGAGACATGATCAGACTTCACTGACCTGACTGCAGCATTGCCCCTCGTTGTACAGTACTCATTCAGCACTGGATAAACTTGTGCACTTTAATGCAGTGTTAATTTAAAAAACAATCTAGCACACCACTCCTCAGTTGACCTTTATAGTATTTATATGCCTACCAATTACATGGCAGTATTTTGGAGCTGCAATCAGTTTGTCTTCGTTGTCTCCTGTTTTCATCAGCTCCCAGACACATCAAAATGTTTGCGCTGGATGAGGCTGATGAGATGTTGAGCCGAGGATTCAAGGACCAGATCTACGAGATTTTCCAGAAGCTGTCTTCTGACATTCAGGTAAAAAGCTCCGTAATCTAACTAATGGGTTTTCTTGGGTCTCTATTCATTTCATTTGGCTTGTAAAATAATCTGGTATGTAGAATCACCCTATCAGTACTTCTGCTACATGAATAGATCTGGCCAAGGTTCCCTCTCCCCTCAGCTCTTTCTGCTGTAGAGGGAATTAAGATCTTTGGTAGATAATTTCTTCTGCTCTCCACTGTGTCTGGGTTTGCCTGTCCCTCTGCACAACTATAAAGCAGAGTACATGTTCAAAAATGGTACTATTACATATTTTTACAGTATGTAGTGCATTTGCATAATACCTGCCATTTGAGTCCTTAAAAGGAATGGAAGTGCAGTCTCGGTAATATCAGGGATTATTTCTTCCTGTAGGTGATTCTCCTGTCAGCCACCATGCCCCAGGAGGTGCTGGATGTCACCTCTAAATTTATGCGGGACCCTGTGAGGATCCTGGTCAAGAAAGAGGAGCTGACCCTTGAGGGTATTCGTCAGTTCTACATTAACGTGGAGAAGGAGGTGAAGGAGCTTCTTCTGTTAATTTGTCTGCACATAACTAAAATCTACGTGTTTATTACTTTTTGTATTTAACTTAAAGATCAGTTTAGCAAGTGATTTCCATATTCTGCATTGCTGAGTTGCTGGTTAGCTTTGTGCTAGATGGTGTACCAAGTCTGTAGAAATCTGCCTGTGTGATCAAGGTCAAACGGCACCCTCCATTGGCTGTTAATCAAAATTGTTAGTGGATTTACTGTGGCTGAACCATGAATACGTTTCCAGTTGAATAGTCACCTGGTGTTATGTACTGGGGATTTCCATAAATTCGTGGAAATTCAAGGGGTTGAAAACAACTAGCAGTACCTAATTGGATTATGAATGCTTTCTTAACAGGATAGGTGACAAAGCATGACATAAAGTTTATCCCTCTCCTCTCTCAGGAGTGGAAGCTCGACACTTTGTGTGACCTGTACGAGACTTTGACCATCACACAGGCTGTCATTTTCATTAACACTCGTCGAAAGGTGGACTGGCTGACTGAGAAGATGCATGCTAGAGACTTCACTGTCTCTGCTCTGGTGAGTGAGCCATTTGATCCCTGTAAAATCCAGGTGCAGTTATCCTGTGAAGTCTAGAAATCCTTCTTTTTATACCCTTAGCTGGGCAAGGCAGTGTCCATCAGTGGCACACAGACCTATATCAGATAAGGGAGAAAAAATTTGCCCATATTCATCCCAGTCTACTCATTCATGAGATTAAGACTGTTTCATGCTATGGGCACAAGACTTGTAGAAGCTGGAAATGTTCAATACAAACAAACCTAACTGTTGGTTGACAGCATGGAGACATGGACCAGAAGGAGAGAGATTTGATCATGAAGGAGTTCCGCTCTGGTTCCAGTCGTGTGCTCATCACCACTGACTTGCTTGTGAGTTGCTATTCTTTGTGATACTCCCCTATTTTTCTGCAATAAAATGGTCTGTGCTGAAGTTTAACTCTTATGTACATGTACACTTATGTTTGTCTTATTAGGCCAGAGGTATTGATGTGCAGCAGGTTTCCCTGGTTATCAACTACGACCTTCCTACAAACAGAGAAAATTACATTCACAGGCAAGTAGCTCTTGACTTTGACTGAGGGTGGGCTAAATGGTTTAAAAAAAAGCATTTGCCACATTTATATCTGAGACTTTATGATAATGCATTAAAACCGGTATGTTGCATGTTTGTCTACTGACATGTAAATTGTTCTGCAGCACAAATTTGGTTAGTGCTCTGTTAACACTAAAACGGCACCCTCTAGTGGCTATTCCTTATTAAGCATTAGTGGTTTTCCCTTCTCTGCCCCTTAAATCCATTTTCCAGCCATAGTTTTTCAGAAAAAATGACATTTCTGCTTACATGTGTTGCATATACCAGGGACTAAGGTTGGACTGTGGCAAACAATTAGTGGTTTTTGTAATGCACTGATAATGAAAATGCACATTGTTTGTAACAAACTTCAAATTGATAAAATAAAGACCATCTTCTCTTACACCAGTCTTTCTGTGACTATATAGAAACGGAGTACATTCATTTCAGAATATGCAATTCAATCTTAACAGGAGTGGTTGTACTGTGGTTGGTATGGCATAGACACTATAGCAGGGAGTTCTAAGGGAAGACTTTTTGCTGTTTGGTAACATTTCTGTAGCACAGAATTCATTTAGAAGTAGAAATCTCAAACCAGTCAATCTTGATGTCTTTCTTAGGATTGGGCGTGGTGGCCGTTTTGGCAGAAAAGGTGTGGCCATCAACATGGTGACTGAAGATGACAAGCGAACGCTCCGGGACATTGAGACCTTCTACAACACCACTGTGGAGGAGATGCCCATGAATGTGGCTGACTTGATCTAAGACATTCCCCCACCCCTCTCCACTTCGCATTCCTTAGCTCCCATTTTTTGGACTTGTACCTATTCCCCTTCCTCTGTAACTGTCTAACACCCAGTGATTATTATTGTTGTTCAGAGCAAAACACGAGTTGCATTGTACTCAAACTTGGTGTGCTTAGGATATAAAATGAAAAGTGAGCCTTGCACATCGGCGCTGTTCCTTAAACGAGGTGTGCCATCCCCAGTTAAAGTGAGCCATGCAGGGCGTGTTTGTCTGACTAAAGAGCTCTACACCAAATGGCTGAAGTGGACCTTTTTGACTTTCCATTTTGCCATAAATTGTGATTGCTCTTTTAATGTTTATCAGGTTTACTTGGTGTGCTGGTGGCACGGTCCTATATCTGGAAGCCTGTCTAAGGTGGGTGTTCAGATAAGGATCAATCATGTTTTCCCAGTATTAACTCTGCTGTGTTTGAGATGGGAGATGTTGGAGCAGTTGCTTTTTGCTGTGCTCACACAATTCCTGCTCTGTTTAAAAAAAAAAACCTAGTACACACAGCTGGGATGAGAAGAATCAGTAACTATATTACCAAACTTGTGATTTTTGGTTCTTTTTTTCCGGTTTTTCCTTTGTTAAACCACTTGTATAGTGCTGTTTTTGTAGTAGCAATTTCCTCCTAAAATAGACATTTCTTTCACTGGTGGGGCAGGTGGCACAGTGTGACTTAAGATGGCAGGTTACCACCATATGGCGTATTGTATAGATTCACTGTATTAAGTCCTTACATATTGGAGCACAGCTCCAGTAACCTACCTCACCAAAATATATTGGAGGGGTCTTAAAAGGACCAAACTACAAATGATTGAGTATATAGAGATTATAATGTTACTTTTTTTCCTGCTTGTTTAAAAATGCCTGTCTTGTGGGGATGTGGGGATTTACATTGGTCAGTGCTATTTTTAAATGAATTTATTAAGAATGTGATTGTTAACCTTTTTCAGACAGAAGCCGTGTATTAAACTTTTTTCTACATTGGATTCTGTATAGTATTTATTTTAATTCTCTTAAATAAAGGTATTTCTTTTTAACAAGTCAAACATGATTTCTTTCTTGAGGTGGGCAGAGAGACTCTGCAGTCCTGAGCTGAGGCACCTTAAATTCTTGGAGCATTTACAGACTAAAGGCTGTTGGGAGGTTAAGTGAACACCTGAGGGTTAAGTATTTGTAAAAATCTTGCGACTTATGTATTTGGATTTGAAAATGTGTAGGTGCTCATGTAAATCCATTATCACGTAACTACCTACCTGGTACTGTGAAGGACTCGAGACCTGTCATATCTGGATGCAGATCCTTTAAGTTATGAAAGTTGAGATGGGGTCTGGGTCAGTAAAGTTTGTTCAACACCTCACAAGATCTTAAATTGGAATAAGAACTAGGGTATTTGGAGGCTAGGTGAACTCGTGATGTTTCTCAGACCGTATGAACTAATTTTGCTGTGTCATGGTGCAATATCCTGCTGAAAGAGGCCGCTGCCACTAGGGAGTACTGTTGTCGAAAATTACACATACGAACTGTACCCAAAATGTAGGTAGGTGGGAGTGACAGCGTGAATACCAGGACCTAAAGTTTCCCACCACATCATATTGCCTTCCTTTTAAAATGCATTCTGATGCCATTTGTTCTGCAGGTAAATGACACGCACCCAGCCGCCCACCCGATGTAAGGGAAAATGTTATTCATCATTTACAATTGCGGAATTATCTGATGCTCTTAGTCCTTAGTCAGCGCTCAAGTCCGTATCTGTTAAACCTGTAATGCTACGTCCGCTATTCAATCAAGTTACTGCCAGCTAAGGACACCAAAATATTTAGGAAAATTAAAGGGAAAAGTGCACAGATTAAATCTAATTAAGGGATAAACCTACTGATTTTTGTGTTATTATTTTAATGTTTGTGCTTCTGAATTATTGCTTTGTTATAGTAGGGGTTTCGCATCTAATTTTAAGGTAAAATCAAGGGTTTTCGTTTTGTGTATTTTCAGATGTAAATAAATTTATGGTTAAGCACATTTCAAGTAAATTGAGTTTCGTGTTTAGTGATGGCCTAGGGGGGTGACTTTAAAGGGAAATGGGAGTTTACTTTTAGAAGGCCCTCTTAGGCCCTCCTAATATGGTCCTGGCTTCGGCTACATTTTTGCTACCTCGTTTCTAAAAAGCTTACGAACGCATGCCATCTCTTACCATCTTAGTGGACGGCGCTCCTGAGTAACCCTTGGTTGACTCAGGTGCTACAACTAGTTTCCTGACAACATCTGCGTTGCCCAATCCACCACCGTTAAATGGTAGACACGTTTTCACTTAATGCCTCAGGGACGACAACCAGAGAGCCCTATACCACCCCGTTGACAGTTTCTCATAATGATTGTATTAAACACTCCTTTTTATGGAGCAGTACGTGCCCACTTAAACTTTTGGGGCATTATTTAATGTGCAAACTCAACCTTAAATTGTTTTGCGGCCCCGAAGCGGTTACAATTACTATGCTAAGCCGTGATAAATTAGATCTTGACGACCCAAACGAAAACGATCTATTAGTTACGCCCTTGTTTTGCAAAGGTTTGGCACCTTTGGCACCCGTCTGCTCTGACATACTGAAACACCTACATGACATTGTAGATGATTTTTCTGAGATGTAACTCTGTCGTTGCCGGCACTTCATTACACGTGACTGCAGAAGTCTCTGCTGACCCAGACTCATGTGCTGACTGGCAGTGGCTATGACATCATGACATTAGGGTTTCTTAATTACACATCACGTGACGCCGCCCTCGCCGTAACTCTGAACAGTGCTTCAGCCAGACACTTTAAGCTGGACATTCCTCACGTATCGCTCATGAGATTTAAGGAAGACGAATGGGCAGAGACAGGCAGTTGGCTAAGTAACGTTGTTAAACGCTGTAATTGGGTAAAGTTTGATGAGTTCGTTGAGAAAAGCGTCCTCATCTACCGAAGCAGTAAATGTGTCGGCTTATCTTTGAAAACTGATCGTGTTGTTCTGATGTCTGACGACGGCCAACACTACGTTGGCACACACTCGCCTCACTTAATTTGCCGTGCGGCAGCACACTTTTACAGGACGTCGATGACATCCTCCTGGCCTCAGACTCTGAAAATGCATGTGCTTCTGATACTGTTGCCCTACTGAGCCATCTAGCGTCGGAAGGCCACAAGGCCTCTTTGAAAATATTGCAGTGGGTGAGGGAATCAGTCACTTTTGGACACGTCATTTCTCAAAATGAAAAGTGCCTCGAAGGGGTATCACAGGCCCCAGCCTTGGGCCTGCCTGGTCCGACACGCCCGTTTACACAGACAGTGTGTGAGAAAGAGAGGCATATGAAATCTTTTCTGCTTCAACTCCATGGTGATAAACTGCGTCCTGTTGCCTATTTTTCTTCCAAATTAGATCATGTGGCTGCTGGACTACCTGTCTGTCTACATAATGTCGCAGCAGCTGAAATAACTATTCCCGCTTCCAGGGAATTTTTTGGATACACTGATTTAAAGCGATAGTTCAACCAAAAATGAAAATTTGATGTTTATTTGATTACCCCCAGGGCATCCAAGTCGAAGGTGACTTTGTTTCCTCAGCATAACACAAACGCAGATTATTAGCTTTAGCCGTAGCAGTCTGCTAGTCATTTAATGGAAGTGGATGGGCGTCAGACCTT
>JBBKCR010000012.1:10849463-10869737 GCA_037577295.1 Ladigesia roloffi | reverse complement strand
TCACCTTCGACTTGGATGCCCTGGGGGTAAGCAAATAAACATCAGATTTTCATTTTGGGGTGAACTATCCCTTTAACTTGCGGTAATGGCATTAGGCTGTACTGATTATAACTTGAGATCCAACTTACGGTGTCAGCTTAAGCCACCTTCTTTTCACTTTTTCCGAGGTAAAAAGCAGCAAAAGATAGTTTTGTCAACATCATTCTGCTTGTACAACGCAGTACGCCGCTCTAGTTTGGACCCACAAGTGGCATGATGATGTAACAACTAGCCATCCCAGACAATGCTGGCATTTTTTTGGGGGTGTGGGGTGGGGGGGTGGCTGGGGGCCCTCGCTAACATTTTGCCCAGGGGCCCACACATCCAATAATCCTTCCCTGACTGAGAGCTGTGTTCTGACATCTCTATCATAGCCATCATTAACTTTTCAGCAATTCTACAATGCTACATTGTTCCCAATGTGCATCAATGAGTGTTCATTAACACCGTCACTTATTCAGTTGTTTTTCATCCTTGGACCTTCTGTAGGTAGCCCACTGAATTCGCCCCACCAGGAACATTCCACGAAAACCTGTTGTTTTAGAGATGTTCTGACCCAAGTGTCAAGTCATTATAATTTGGTCCTTCACACACATCAAAAACTGACTGTTTATTTGCTTCCTAAACCACCCCACACCTTAACAGTTATTCGCTTCACTTCTCAGTGGTTTTAATGTTGTGTCTGATCAGTGTTCATTATGTGGACAAAAGTATGTGAACACCCATTTTAATTAATGAGCCCAGGGATTTAAGACACATCCATTGATGTATAAAATGGAGCACATTCTGAAGAGCTCTGTGCCCCTTATTTCCAGTGAAGGGTAATATCAACACTACAGCTTACACATTGTAATACATTTTTATATACTTCCATCTTCCATCAGAGCCTTAAACTCAACCTAATTGAACATTATGGTTATGAGCCTGGTCTTCATGACCAACATAAGAACCTGACCTCACAAATTAAAAGGCACCAGTTCCTAAAATCACACATGAAACTCTTGTGGAAAGCTTTATAAAAGTAGAAGCTATTGCAGCCACAAGTATGATGTGTTGATTTTTCACCAAGATACACTGGCATAAAACTATGAATGTATGAATGTGAAGTTCATCTGTAACTTCACATTCATACATTTATTTGAATATTTTAGAATATAATTAATTTGAGCAGATTGCCAAGATAAAAGTGGCCTTTAAAGGACTGCATGTAAGTGTAAAAAAAGAAAGTGTTCAGTTTCAGTAATGTACAAGTCTTGTATATACAAGTATACACGTCAGTATATTAAACTGAGGATAATTATTTCCCATCCCTCCCATATGTTAGCTCATACTGTCACTGGTCATGTGTCATTTTGAAATTCATTGTGTGGTGTGTTGTGTAACTGGTTGGATGGAGTGGCACATGATGAATGTTGATTGTGATTGTTGCTTTCTTATCCTACATCATGTTTAGTCTGTGTGCTGTCTGATAATAGATATTGTAGATTGTAGATAGTATCATTCATATTTTAGTCTGACCTGGTTATTTATTGTTAGTGAAATGATTAATCTACATATCATATTAGTAAATAGCTTCTCCTGTGAATTATCTGCCAAAATGGAAGTGTGGTCATTTAAAGGGGTTTCTTAAAAGCTACCTTTTTTGCTGTGATGTTTCTGAATGACATGCTTACTGCATAGTTGGTCCTTATTTACATGAATTCTAATGTAAATGTACATCCACTCCTGTCGTGGGTTTCTCTAAACCTTGTTAGAATGCTGTCCACAGGGGGGCAGGCAAGCAGTCAAAGGTGGCAGAGACAGAAAGTTACACTGGGTTTGGTTCTGCTAGGCACTCTGCAGGCTGGCCGAGCTGTCCGAGAGTGTTACTGGCCAGTGGTTTACAGCGAGGGCTGTATGTCATTTTAATTCCATGCTAACAACTTTTAATCACTTTGGCCCAATCGCAAACCCCCAAACCCCAGTCCCCCTGAAACGTATGTGCTGCTCACAAAGACATGATCTCATTCAACCATCCATCAGCGAAACACTATGCTAATTCCCGCATCATGTACTCCTGTCTCATTTACCTCCACTTCATTCATTCCATGCTATTCCCCTGTCCTTTCTGCTTTTTTCTATAGTCGCATTCCTCTTCTCCTACCATTACAGTCCTGCACTGAAACCAAAACAGCCCCCCAAAACCCCCCTGCTCCCCCCAGGCTAGGATGTTGTTTTGATTATACATCTTCAGTGTAGGTGGCCCTTCCAACACTTTCACCATGTCTGGATGGCAACCCCCACCAACTGCCCCCACCGCGGCTCACCCCCCTGCTGGGCGCGCGATTGTGGCCGGGGGGATTATGCGAGTGGGAGGCTCGTAAAGGGCCTGCCAGGGTCCTTCTGTGCAGTGACGGATGGCTGCAAGACTGAAGACCCCATTTACATGAGAAGAGGCAGAACAGAGGGCCCATTCAGGCAGCCTGTCAGGGAGGACTCGGGGACAAACTGCACTCTTTTCCAACTCGCCACCTTCCCCTCAGAGCTCCCGCTTTCTCCTCTATCCTCCCCCCTCATCCTTCCTCCTTCTTTCTGCCTTCACCCGACGCATCCATGCACCTCATCTCTTCATTTTCATCCCACTTCATTTCCATCCTGCCCCACTTCATTTCCATGTGTTCAGATTTGTTTCCATTTCATAACAAATCTTCTTCTTGCTCTTCAACTTCTGAACGCCCAGCTGATGATGGGCGGCAGGTTGAAGAGAGACGACAAGTCTTGAACTTTCACAGCAAAGCGTTGTGTCTACTTTTCATTACAGCAACCTATATACACTGAATATAGGTGCTAAGTTGAAACAAGGCTTGAGAGAGGAACCAATTTTGGTTCTCTAAAGAACCTTCCAATGGGTGATTCTTTTTTTTTTGGGAAGTTTTTATGGAAAGGAGATACGTTGGAGTGAATGACCTTTTATAGTCCACAGAAACTGAAGTTAAAGTTTTTTCTTGAACCACACATCCAAACAAAAAAACTTTAGGAATTCTTTATCTACGTATAGTTTTTATTGCCGTTGTAAAAATAACGCACTGTCACTCTATTTGAGAGTCTTTATTAGATAATCTTCAGTTGGGTTTTAGGTATTTGATCGGGTGAAATTTAAAATATTCATTTTCATCAGTGTGGAAGTGTGGGTAGAATTAGGATTACATTACATTCAGCTTTAAAAGAATATATTGCATTCAACGTAAAACTCAGTTGCATTTAATAGATATTTAACTGGATGTTTGATGCAGATGTGTTGAGCATATACAAAAGCATATTCATGAAAAAAAGTGGTCATGAACACACCAATGAATGAATACATTATCTAAGTTAGTAGACTGTGTCTACAGTGATACTTTTCACAGTTCTCTATTATTAGCCAATAGTTTTACATCTATATTTATACTACTCTAAAAGGTCCCCAAGGTGCAGGATGCAATGAAACACTTTCTCCTCCCCTCTGTGCTGGCCTCACAGCAAGACTAAGTGCCCCCAAATTCTCTAACATATTTCCAATTTAAATGTGACCAGAATCCACCCAGCATCATCCGCATTAGATAAGTGGGGGCTAGCAGCAACAGATTTAAATCAGCTCGGCCACTGGCCATTAACACCTCCACAGTGACGGCAGATGTGATATTACACACTTAGGGCACTCACCGAGGTGTCGGGGTGATCACACTTAATGATCCCGAAACCATCAGCCCAACGACTTTACAATGGCGAAAGGTGTAAGGTAACGGCCCCTACCGAAATCTGTGTTAAAACTCTCTCATTTTAGCTGTTCTACGCAAAGGCCAACCGACTTAACAACTACGATTCGTTAAACACCTTTTTTTTTCATTTAAGGCAAGCAAATTCTTTCAAATATGCCTCAGGAGCTCTAAAGCTGCCATAGTTACATTGCCATTTTTACTTGGTAAGTCTGGAAAATATGGAAAGTCTTTGTCAAATGATAAAATATAATGTAATTCCACACACACATGCACACAAATGTATATTAATATAAGAATGTTCAAATATTTTGAATGTGTCATGTATACTTGATTAAAATTACATAATTCCCACATTAATTAAAATACATCTATGCAGTTTTAGCAGCAACTGTGATGATGAAATGTGTTTCAGAGCAATGATCAAGTCAATGCAATACAATTAGGACTTTCAGCTTTGTGTTTATGTGGAATCCACAAAACTAACTTAAAATATTTCTCCTTATTTACCACATAGCAGTGCAACAACACACTCTCACAATTAATTTAATGATACTGAGCTCAGGATTCGATATCCACTCTTCTCTCTGAATGTAAAAGGGTTATCATTGCTGCACAGCTTCCTCTAACAACACAACTAGAGGCATGAGGAGTGCTGGAGTGGGCAGATGATTGGTGATGGTCGTTTACAAACTAGTTTTCAGACAGTGCAATGGTAGTAGATCTCATACTTTTTTGCATTGTGAATTAATGCTAATAAGGTAATGACAGCTGCTCTCAACCATCTTAAATAACGCTCACCCACAAAATTTTCAAGAGTCTCAGCTGTCCCATAGGAGACCTACTTTGAACGTTTATAGAGAAGATTCTGCTATTAACCCACACTAAGCAGAGGTTTGCATTCATTTGCCAATTTCGACAGTTTCGTGTTTAATTCGGTGTAATGACTGAAACACAAACATTTCAAGTGACTGATGATACTGTGAGAAAAAAGTGGTAGCTCATTGCATAAAAAGGGATTTATCAGAAAGTTAAACGATGCATTATGAATGAAGTGACGTGATTAAGAAATACATTTAAGGTTGTGATTTTGAAACTGACAAAAATTCACAACTGTATTTAGGATCTAAAAACTTTTTCAGCTTTGTTGACTTGAGGAGATTTTATGCAGCTCTGTTAAGGTAACTGGAAGACTTAGAGCCCAAATTCACTTCAGGTGATTTAAGTGTGTGTTGTACAGGCGATATAGTTCAGATAGCTCTGCTAGAAGAGCTTAAGAGTTCAGACATTTGAGAGCTTTTCTTTTGCACGGCATGTTATACGAGCGCTGTCCTAACTTGTTTGAGACTATCATTTTTGAACTGAAAATGGGCTTTACTGAAAGTCAGAACAGACACGGTCAGCGAGGGTTGGTGTGTGTGTATGCACACATAAGGACACAGGCTTATGCGATATGCATATGTGTGTGTGTGTGTGTGTGTGTGTGTGGTGGTGTAGAGCTGGGGGGCAGGGAAGGCTTTATGAATGTAAAGCTCCAACTTTGAGCTGCTGAGTCGTCTTTGTTGAAAATCAGACTGATTAAGTTGAGCACAAAAGGAGAAGGAGAGTGAGAGAGGGAGAGGGAGAGAGGGAGAGGGAGAGAGAGAGGAAGCAGAGAGAAGAGAAAGGAAGACAGTGCTGGAAAATCTCCAAAAAGACGTTGTCGTGGATACGGAAACGGGAGAGTGGAGCCCCACAATTTGGTTTGATTGACATGAGGGTGTAACGGTCAATCATGGGCAGACTTTTCACAGCGAACGCACCTGCAAGCTCCGTCACACACCTGTGTCTACACAAAATCACTTTCGCGCACCCACACCTTTTCTTTTCCCCAAGAACTGGCTGACGCAGTGAGAATCCCACACCTATAGAAACTCTTGACATGCACACATCATAAATTATCATCAAAGGAAAGGTCGGGAACAAAACTCCTACCATGTAATTATGGGCCTTTGACACATTTCTGAAAGCCACGGTTTGCTACACCACTACAGTACATGTGCACCACACGAGCACTCGTGAACAACACCAACAAAACAATTCACATTGTTCTCACAAGGCTGCCTGTTTTTAGACACGGATTATGAAGCAGTGAAAGGGTTTATGTTTGTGGGTCGTTCTAAATATAGACCAAACCAAGCACTAAACTTGAATTAATTATAGTTAAATTCAGATCAATTACTGACTTTTCAGGGTTGCTTTTTTTGTTTTCTTGTTTTTTGCTAAAGTTGACTGGAAAACACAAATAATATTCACATGAAATAAATATGGCTACATGTTGTCTTTTGGTTAACTTTTTGCTGTTTCTTTTTACTTCTTTTTACCGAAGTCCAACTTTTTTTTTAGCACAATACCTTTTTGTATGGCTTATAAAAATATGTTTTTTTAGTTATACTTAAATAAATCTGCTGTTCACTCTTCTATGCACCTGCACCAGATCTGTCTGGACGCGTATTGTTTTGAACTTTTCTGCAGTATTGATGTTCAATTATTCTGCAATAAAAATTACACTCCAATATATAGCTCTCCCAGTGTTCTCGTGGTGTGGGTCCCAGGGCAGGAATAATAAGAGGCGCTGAGGTGTAAAATGAAAGTAAGCTATTGAGACCAGCTGATAGAGAAGCACTCTGGTGAAAACAAAAGAATGACGGGTAGCAGATAAACGTCAGACATTTTAAGCTGAGCTATGTAGAAAACAAAACAGACAAAATGCAGGGTAAATCATGCTTAACTATTATTTATATATATAGATATATATAAATAAATAAATAAATAAATAAATATATATATATATCTAAATCTAATTTAGACTAACCCAAGGTCTATGTAACCCAATATATATGTATATTTAATTAATCTTTTAAAATGTCCGTACTGTAACATTTATTTAAAAATTAACAAACGAATTAAAACTTAATAGTTTACGAAACAGCCTAATCTACTTTGCCCTAATATAATTACAAACACTAACAAATAGTGCCTGTATAATGGGTTTTATATGAAACGGGATTTGGTTTCGATGAGAAAGTATAAAGAGTCAGTTTCTCTCCCTCTGTTCGGATAGAGCATGTGAAAGTCCAGCTGAGCTCAAGCAACAAGTGCCTTTAGGACCCGCCCCCTGCTCGGGTTCTCCTAATGTAAATGAGCCGAAGGCAGCGCCCCGCCTTCTGATTGGTCCGCCGCGGAATACAAATTTGCCTAAAACCGCGAGTCTCGAGAGTGTGTTTTTGTTTCCCTCCCAGTCACCATTCACACCCTCAATCAGTGCTCAACAAGTGGCCCTGTGCACTTGTGACTTTGGGACAGAAAAGAGTTGCGGTTGAACTTTTTTCCACTCTCTTTTTAAACCCCAAACTGTACTGACTGAAAGCGATGACATGGTGAACATTTTATGACACGTGCTTTTTTGTGTCTTTTTGTTTCGTGGTCAGGTGAGCATGTGCCAATAGGCTGCACCTGCACCAGATTAGCTTGAAATTTTCGTCCGAGCTTGATTTTTTTAGTTCGATTCTTTCAAGTTCGTGGAGTGAAGGGTAAGTGCTAACGCTTACATTTCTTAACGAAGATGATGTACAGCATGATGGAGCACGAGTTGAAGAGCACGGCGGTGCAGCAGAACTCTCACCCGGGCGGCCAGGTGCTGCAGGCGGGCGCTGGCTGTGGGAACGCACAGCAGCAGCAGGTGGTCCAGCAGCAGATCCAGAAAAACTCCTGCCCGGACCCCATGGACAAAGTCAAGAGGCCCATGAACGCCTTCATGGTGTGGTCTCGAGGTCAAAGGAGGAAGATGGCCCAGGAGAACCCCAAGATGCACAACTCCGAGATCAGCAAGCGCCTGGGGGCCGAGTGGAAACTCCTGACTGACGCGGAGAAGAGGCCCTTCATCGACGAGGCCAAAAGGCTGAGGGCCGTGCACATGAAGGAGTACCCGGACTACAAGTACAAACCGCGCCGCAAGACCAAGCCGCTGCTGAAGAAGGACGTGCCGCCCGGCAAGTATCCTCTCACTGCCGCGCAGGGCCAGGCACTCAGCCCCAGAATGGACGGGTACGGCTGGGCTCCCGGAGGAGGATACACCGCCATGCAGAGCGACGCGCTGGGATACACGCAGCAGCTCCACCGCTACGACCTGAGCGGCCTGCAGTACCCCACACACTCCTACATGAACGGAGCCAACTCCTACAGGTGGGTGATCAAACTGAATGAAAATAAATTTACGATGAATAAACTGTTCACATAAATGGGCGATCGAGAGTTAAATATGTATTTCCAAATGTTTATTTGTGCTTAAATAAGTGAGGACGTGTGTCTTCTCTGAGCACTTTTTATTTTCGTGCACAAGCTGTGTAATTATAAAATTGGTAGCTTTCAAAAAGCAAAACATGGTTTCGGTGACATTCGTACTTTAGGTGTGATCATTTGGACACAATTTTGGGTGTGGTGATGGGGTGGGGGAGAAAGCAAAACTTCATTTTTGGGCAGACTCAGTTTTAAATGAAGTAAAATTTTAAGTTATCAGTTTTAAAATTATTTATTGTGGTTCAGTTTCTAATCTTTTTTTTTTGTCCTCCACAGTCCGATGTCCTACAGCAGCAGCCCTCAGCAGCCCAGTCCAGTAATGTCCATGGTGAAGCCAGAGCCCTTGCCTCACTCCCCCACCGGAGCTTCAAACCACCATCGTGGAGCCATTCAGGGCGACCTCAGGGACATGATCAGCATGTACATTCCTGGAGGAGATGTCGGGGACCCTACAGCCCAGAGGGGTTATCCCAGTGTCCAACAGCACTACCTGGGCAGTACTGTGCCCCTGACGCACATTTAAAAGTGGGGTAGGGGGGACTGACTGGGACTAGCTCAGCCGGATCATAAAGTAGACTTTCCGTGCAACAAGTAATCTGTATGGATTCTTGATGGATGTTATGAGCAGCCGTTGCACATAGGATCATGTTCTACCTCTTTGAGTGATCACACCTATTTTTTTTAAACCTAGATCTGTTCATTAACGTCCTACTTTCTATATCTTAAGGCCTTTATATTTTCTTTTTTGCCCAGAACGTTTATTGCATTTGCTTGTTATTTCCAGAGGAGTTCCTCAGGAAAGATGGGTAGTGCAGACCAGTCATTTTTGCAATACATAATTGTACAGGATGTTCAAAAATGCCATTTTCAAAATTCAGTTCTCACTGTAGGACATTTCCCGTGTATATGTGATCAGTCTTTCAGAACCTGACAATGTGCCTTTGTGCGCCATGCTTCATTAACAGGGACTGAGGTCATTCATGCAGTAATGGGCAATCAAAACCCAAACTAGGGTATAGAAAAGAGGACATAGGGTTGCTGGGAACTTGTCAGCCAATCACCATCCTGATAGCCAATGATATACAAATCTTGTGACCTTTTGAGAGCATGGCTAAACTGGCTTGCTGTGCGATACACTGTGCCCCTGCAAACTGAAATAGCTTGGTTAACTATGTGGTTGAATCCTATGTTGAACCATTTTAGTGCCTTATACCAATAGTTATTGTTTTCAGTGGTTATAGGGGTGGTGAAGTGTGTAGGAAATTGGAAACTGAGAAAGGAGAGATGGGCTTCATGACTAGTGCTGGAAGTGTCTATTTGTTGGTGACATTGGCACAGTTTAACTTGGTTTCCACCAGTTGGTTTGTGTGATATTTTGGAGAGCAATCACAATGGCTGTTGCCTTATTGTACCAAATTATTTTGATCATGGAGAGTTACCTTACTTTTCCACAGCACCCTTATAATAGAGTAGATAATGCACTGGTTGCACAAATGTACTATCAGAATAGCCTTGGAATGTAGACTGTGTAAAATGATTAATGCATTTCAACAGGTAACAAAAGCAATCGTGACGTACAGTGTGTTTGTGTTTTCAGTGTGTGAGACTCTAGCACTATGACTCCCATATATCTGCTGATTTTTAAACCAATCAATGCACTGATCTTTACCCTCCAGTCAATACTAAGTATTGCTTTAGACCAAGAATTTTCATTACTGAGTCCATTTGAAGGGACTCTCCACCTGGTTGTGGGATTTAAAAAAAAACTAAACAAGGAGGGTGTATCTTTCAGAATAACTTGTACGTCCTTTGGGCGAATAAGGAGCCTGCTTATGCTCACATAGCAAATGGCAGAGTCCGAATGCCAACGGTGGTACACAGGTGCTGCTAAGTGCAGAAAATGCTGAAGTGTGTTGCCTTTTTTTGTTGGGTTATTTGATGGTCTAACTTGAGTCTACAGTCAGTCTAGCTTTTTATTTCAGTTCTCAATACAGTTTTAGTTTAGCAGTCTGGTAGCCACTAATGAGTTAAGAAGTTTAATGTTGTAATTTATAAAAGTAATGAAATGAGTGAATGTTTACATTTGCCATCCAAGTGAGTGTCCAACTTGCTATTTTTGTTTTTGTTTTTTTCATTCTGAGTGTTTTAATAATACTGTTTGTAAATAGTCTTTGTACAGTTAAACCTTTTTATGGCCTGTAAAGGCTTTTTTTCGTAAACAAAAAAAATCTTAAAAAAATAAATGTAAATAAAAAACACAAATCCAAGTTGTCTTTGTTCAAATAACAAATGAATATTCAGCTTTTGTAATATAAAACGGACTTTGGGTAATGTGCTGGTCAGTCTACTATTTGAAGATATTTTGGGAGGTGTGTGCTGTAAAGTGAAAAATTGTTTGGTGGGGTGTGATAATGTGCTGGTTAGCTGTTCTGCTATTTGAAAATAGTAATTTTTTTTAGGAGTGTGATGTGCTGTTTAGTCTATTTTGAGAATTTCTGGGGCCTACAATTGTTGCATTAGTAACCTGACCCTCTATTAATTTCAGCAGTCTAATTTTAGCTGTGTTTAGTTGGTCCGCCTGGTTCGAGTTTCTTCTCTTGGTTCAGCATGCAGGGTTAAAGATGAGAGGAGGACCCTCAACCATGTGCAGAGAAAGCTGGGCACACATCCGTCGCAGGGCGGAGGGAGAGAATAATTGAGGGGCAATCGATTTGAATTTTTCCCCTTTTTTCTTTTGAAACCTCTCTGTCCTCCCCCTCGACACACCCATCCCGCTCGTAACAGGCCGTTTCGGAGCCATATTGTCCGGCTCTTTTCAGCTCGCAGGTGTGCGGGGTAAAGCCGCTGAACCCAGAGAGCCCCCCCTCGAGGGCCGCTTTGTTCGACCCCCCCGCCGAGCACTCAATTACTGCTGCCGGCCTCTCCCCTCTCCAGCTCGGGGTTAACCCTTTCTCCACGTCCCGCTATTGTCATGGAAATCCCGGAGCCCGTTTCGGCTAATCGGAGGAGGAGGGGAGGAGGAGGACCGAACTCAGGCCCTGACTGCTCAAAACCACACACTGCTGTACTGTACTGAACGCAACTACTGAGAGCACTATTCAGAACAAGAAAACTTTACAAACTAGAAGAAACTACTTGTAATGACCGCGTAGAGACGAGAACAATACTGAATAAAAGGTCTTTAGAAAAAAAAACCCAGTATGAAATCCGATATAATATGTACACAAACGCTGGGCGCACACTCTTCTGTGCTGAACCAAACTACTGAGAGCACTATTCCGAATGAGAAAACTTGAGATTTGAGTGCAAAGCAGACAAGGGTCAGAAAATAAACTCCAAATAAATCTAATTAAACATCTAGATAAAAGAAAGTTGATATAAAAAAACTTTGCTACATATTCAAATGCTAGGTCCACAAGTTGCTTTTCTGTGCACAACCATAGGCTACTAACTGAATGCACTACTTAGAATCGGAAAACTATTAATGCCAGAGATTGTCTAAATAAAGCCTATCCCAGAAGAAAATTATGACTGCACAGGCATACACAGAAATAAAGACAATAAAATTATTCAATTTGAAACTGTATTCATCCCGGAGGAAACTGCTTATGCCATGACTGCAAAGGCACACCGAGACAGGAGCCATATAAAATATAAAGTCTAAGCAAATCCAGTTTAAAAATCTGTGGAGAAAAAATTATCCTCAATATAAAACACACTGTGCTGAATACACAAATGCTGCTAAGTGCACTATTCTGAATCATAAAACTTTATTAATCCCAAAGCAAATTATGCTGTGGCTGCAAAACACAGAGAGAAGACCAATTTGCAGTCTGAATAAATCTTGTAAAACTATGAATACTATGAAATACACTACTCTATATAAAAAAATGCAGGGTATAAATACAATAGATAAACAATTTAGGTAAGATTAAGATTAAGTGAATTACTATTGATTACTATATGTTAGTTTGGGGTAGGTTATTGCACTTTGTAGAGTTGTTTATAAATAATATTGACCTCAGAACATGGCACATATGATGAAGCTGCAAAATATTTACTCATTTTAGTATAGGCCCTTACTCTTCTTGGCTATACGACTTAATCCCTGTCTAGTGCATCACATAAGTCACATCAGTATTGCTTTTCTAACATAGTTCAGTATATACACTGCTACGAATGGACCGATTTGATACACTTATCTGGGTGAAGAAATCACTTTATGGCGCCAGCCGTGCACAGGGATTATGAAATAATTTATGATTCGGCCAGCTTTGATTAATGAGCATCACTGGTCTTCTCACAAGAGCTTTATGTAAAATGTTAAAACTTCATTTCGTTTCATCCGCGGCCATATAAATATCAGACGATGGCGACTCGTCAGGATTTCAATTCCCAGAAAATAGAATGTAGTTCACATATCCTAATATAAGCGTTACTTCGAAACTATTTCGACTCTTTTTGTCAACAATAAAACGACGAGAAATACAAAAAGTTCACTCCGACTAAATGTTGGAGTGGACGATGCAAAAGGTGGAGGTGGGGGTGGATGTGTGTGTGTGTGTGTTTTGCGGGGGTTCTGGGGGTGCAGCAGCATTTTCTGCCTGCACACAAACCGTCTCTTAGCAACGAGCAGCGAGGCCTCAACAAGTGGCCACCGTGCTGCTTATGGCAATTAGCAGAAACTCTGCTGTGAACAGAGGAGCTAGTTAAGTCAGTTAACAAAAAAGCCTCTTCGTGAATGTGCTAGATCGGCCACGTTTGATTCCGCGAGGTTGTCGGCTCTCAAAGACGGTTTTATCTGTGATTAGGTGTAATGCTGTCAGAACCGTAAAAGCAGGAAACTAAACATGAAAGGTTGTCATGGAGACGGGTGCGTATTATTTACCTGCATTCCGAGGGAAGCCTAAAGCCACTCCCATCCCGCACGCACCCACAGAGAGGTGCAGTGTGTGTGTGTGTGTGTACATTTGTCGAATAATTTCTACTTCAGTCATACCTGTGAAGCTGAAAGATCACACATAGAAAAATCGCTGCTCAAAATTCAATTTCTTACATATGAAATGTATATGAATATTAACAACAATCTAAACAACCAAGTTATATGTACACCTGAAGTTAGTTCTGAATCTGTACCCCAGACACTTTTGTTTTATTAAGCGTGTAACACACACACACACAGACTCACAGACACACACACACACACACACAGCTACTCCATCACCCACTTGCACAATGTGTTGACAGACCTGGCCCAAACCTTGTTTGCGCGCAGGTGAGTGAGTGGGCGTAGGATTTTTTTTCCCTTCCCTTTTTTTTAATAGAAGTGCTACGGTTGGTTGAAATGCCACCAGCGCTGTGTACACGCATGCTTGACTCACCCTCACACGGCCCAGCTGAACGCTGGCTGTCACGCAATAACAGGGCAGCTCTGAGGCAGGAGGAGGGGGAGATCAGACTGATAACATGTGTATGTTATGTCTGCCAGAAGCCAAATATGGGTAGTGGGGATATCCGTCCACTTTAATATCAATATCTACAGCATTGTGCCAAAATCTTACACTGGCCATGTGCTTTTTATCTGGCCAGCAGGCATAATAATGTGTAGTCTTGTAAACAGTAAACTAAAATAAAGGTATTGGATGCTATAAGTACTGGGCTTCCTCAAGGGGGGATTGGAAAAGGTTAACCCAGCAAACACACACACACACACATCACAAAATACTGCACAGATGTTTATTCACACAAACTCAAATAAATGCTTACTGCCTTAACAAAAAATCCTACATACAATTTTAATAAATGTTGAAACTGAATTTGCTCCTCCAACAGCCCTGATTAGACTAAAACTGTACAATAATAAAAACTGAACACTTTCAATGTCTTAAAGCAAGAAATTTATTGAGAGAGAGAGAGATAGAGAATGAGAGTCAGAAATAGTAACAAGTAAAGATAGAATAAGAAAGAGCAAAGTTGAGAGAAATGGGAAATAAAGAGAGTGAGGAAAAGTGAGAGATATCGAGAGAAAGAAGAGTGTGTATGAGACAAAAGAGTGAAAAGAAAGGGGCTAGAGAAAAAGACAAATAAAGAACATACAGGGGAGAGAGGAAGAAGGAGAGGAGAGAGAGTTAGTCAGGTTTTCACAGTAGGAGGGAAGTTATTGCCAAATCTCTCAGCAGTTGCTGTCGAGGGTAACATTTTTGCCGCCTGCAGATTGGTGTGGATAGCACCGAGCAGACGCAGATGAGCTGCTTTGGTTGTGTTTATAACTGCTTGATTGGCCGTGTTTGATTCACACAGTTCGTGATCAGATGAGACAAGCGGGCTCCAGCTAGTCACTGAAACATATCGACTCAACTTCAAACGACTGGCACTGAGCCACACAAACGCATCAGCCATTCATTTACTTCTCCACTGGCAAGCTGCTGATGCATTATCACTTTGAAGAGAGGTGTATTATCAGACAGGTCTTCACATAAAGAGCAATTTCTGTCATGAGTTCTTGTGAAGTATTCAGTCTAAAAATATTCAAGGTTGCTTCAGTTTACACTCAAATGTCCCTGAAAAATTAAATTCCCATTACAGGGGTAAAAGAACATTAATGCAAAAAAAAAATTGGATGCTAAAATGAATATACTTCTGTTTTATCATCATACTTAATGAAATTTGCCTCGAGTTTTGGTCAAAATGATTTGAATTAAATTCTCAACATAAAAGGCTTTACTATGATACTGCATTGCCATGAAAATCAATGCAAGGCCTTTTTGAGTGAACTAGAAAAAGTTTTAAAATTACCTGCTTCGAACAACATGTGCTACTAGACTTCAGCATAAGCAAAATAGCATTTTGAACCATTGCTGTTTGATTGTTTGCCTTATTTGTGATGAAACCTCAGTAGTGTGCAGAGTGAGAGTGAACAGAGGGGTGTATAGCAAAGCTCAGGAGGGTATGAGGTCAGAGCCCAGCTTTGTGAGCAGCTGCACAGAGCTTTGACAGAGCATGTGTACATTAGAGCAGGGCTAATGCACCTAATAGTGTTTGCCAAGTGCAGAGAGAATGACTGACAACTAACACTAATGAGCCACACCCAGGACTAGACTGGTCCTGCAGCAAGCAGAGGGGTGGGGGTGGGGGGTGAGTAGGGGAGAGGGAGGGAGAAAAGATTCTGCAAAAAAAAACAACCTAAAAACAAACTAAAATAAAGCCTTTGCTGATTTCTGTGAAATCTTTCATTTTGTATTTTAGAGATTATATTTTAAATATATTATATATATATTTTTTATCCTCGGTCAGCTGCCAGTTAAAACAATTTTTTAAACTGAAAGTTACGAATGGACCCAAAGGGACCGGTTTAAAAGCATTTGGAATTTCAGTTCTCAACAAAGGTCAATATGTTTTTTTTCCTTCAGGTAAAGGTGCAATTCTCCTGATGTGTGATGACACCAGTGGTGCATGTTAACCTTGTTTTTCCACATATCTTATATTTTAAAACTGAGACCCCCTAAAAATCTGACCCAAACCGGTCTGTCACACGAACGTCTGAGCGTTATCACCGAACACCCCCACATAGATAGGGCAGCGGCGCGTTCCACCGATTAAAAGATATGAATGTAGAAAATGCGCTCTCTGAGTTGGAGGTAGATAAGCAACCGGGCCACACACTGCAGATCTGAACAGCTGTGCTTTGAGAAATGTCGGCATTGGTAAAGCGCCTTCAAGAGGAGACCTCCCAAGAACACAAAGGTGATAAAAGCAGAGAGGACTGCACTGTACATACTCCTCTACAACACACCTCCTTGTTTGATCCTGTTTTTGCCCCAGATGTATGGAGGTGAACAGATCCTCCTTCCTGTGCTACTGTTCTTCCAGCTTCTGAGCTTCTACAATGTCAGCGCTGGGGAGTATTTTTAAAGTCATTATGACTATATTTTCTAGATGTAATGTTGCCTTAACGAATGAACCAGTGCCTCCTGAGTACCAAGGTGCCTGTTGTGTTGTGTTCTGCTTCCCTCAGCTATTTACTTGGTTTCTAACGATGCAAAGAACTACATAACTGCTGGTGCAGTTTGTTTGTTATTTACCATATAGAATGTCAAAATGATGATGTAATTATAGTCACACTTGTTTGAGCCTATAGCTATGTTAAGCAGAATGTAGTCATGAATTTAATGGGGTGAGTTTAATTCATTTAAACAAAGAAAAAGTTACTTATCGAGACATCATGGGTCTTCTGAAAATAAATCTGACCTCTGATGGATAAAGTAACAGCTTTCAAAAGTGGTGAGTAATGTTTATCTATCTTGACATTTGTTAATATGGTTTAGAGGGCAGTGTAATTTGTTCAAGTGAGTAATGTTTGCGCTTCAGCTGATTTTTTAGCCTTTACCTCTACACCACTATGTACAGCTCCTGAAAAAAGAGACCACTGCAAAAGTGTTCAGGTTTTATCTCCAAATAAAAATATTGTTTCTTAAAGAATCATTTTAAAGGACACAACAAAACATCAAAATAAGGGAAATGATGCAAAGTGTACAAAAATTTCATATAAAAAAAAAAAATCTCTTGTTCATTCTTAAACAAAATGGCAATAATTACCTTTGACTTCTAGTAGTGTTTTACCACCCAACTGGTCACATTGTGAGAGGAGAGTGTTGATTACCGCAGTGTTTTTATACTTTTCCTCATTAAATAAGATTTGATTCAGGTGATCAGTAATCAATACCTCACAAAGCTGAATTAGGTGCTCATGTAGGAATTGAACAGACACAGAATGGTTGTAATACTCAGAGATGTTGATTTAAAAATACATTGCAGTGGTCTCTATTATTTTCCAGAGCTGTATTTTCAACTAGGAAGTAAACCAGCTGGTTAACACATTTGTACAATTTAGCCTACCATTCTTATAGCTGCATACCAACAAACAAAACAATAAATTGTTATAAAACATTTCTTTACATATCCTTTAATTATCCAATAAAATGTGTTGATTGTGACAGTCCTAAATATAGTTAAAACTAAAACTTTTTATTCTTGTGCAACCCCAATGCCGGTCCATAAACAGATGATGTGTAACCCCACACTGCCGTAGATATATTTTAACAAGTTGCAACATTTGCTGTTCAAGGTAATGCCTCTCAATTGTCTGTGTTAGTTTAACTAAAATACAGTCCAAAGTAATTTCTGAAGAACTGATGATTGCCTGTCTGTTTCTTTCTAAGCAGCAGTCCAGCTGAAACTTAAAATAATGCCTTTCAATTAAATTTTACAGTTAAAAATAGGATTAACTGAGGTGAGATTTACTGCATGGCTGAACTGCGGTTAGGCCACTGTGTTTCGGGGTAAAGTTTGAGAGGATTAGGGTGGAAAGTCAGCAGTTACTCTGCTACCCTCTACAGGCTAAACTAATTCACACAAGCACACACCACTTGACCATTTTCATTTGAAGCAGATAAAAGCTGTTTTTGATTTTGATTCCATTCGTAATGCAGTTAAACAATGCAATTTTCCTCTAATGTGCAAAACAGCACTAAACCGATAAAAATAATGAAGTGCCAACAATGAAGTAAAAAAAAAAAGTATACTTCAAGCATTTACATTTCCTTCTGCAATTTATTCTGATGTATTTTGTAGTTACTTACTCATCACCCGTTGAGTCTGCACACTGAGCATACAAAGAGCAAATAACAGTACTCAGTTATCTGTTAAGATTTTACTATATTCCAAAAAGCTATTTGATTGATTACAGGTATTCACTCTTTCCCACTCTGCAATAAGACTGACCAGATGAAATCTGTATATCATTTCTCTTGTAACAAAACTGAAACATAGGGAAATTATAGGGAAAGGCAAAATACTAACAGCAGGATTTTCCAAATGCTACAAAACATGTAAAAAGATTTTCAATGCTATGAAAAAAACAGGAAAAATGACATTTCTGGATGTGCAATTTACATGTATTTGGGACAAAAATATACCAGCGGAAATACAGCCACTCTTGATTGGTAAAACGGTTGTGGTCTCAAAAGTCTCGTTTTATCTGGTCCTCATTTTCATTTAGACTGCTTTGCTTTAGAACATTTTCTAAAATGTATGTGTATGGTGAACTGCCCCAACAGAATTCAAAAGTAGAAACGAGGAGTAGAAAGTAAATGCAGAAAGTTTCTAAAACAACAGACAGTATTACTTTCCCTGAGCTAAGGAAATAATAAAACAATATATAGCAAGTTGTAATCCTAAAATAAATGAAAAAATTAACCATTATTAAATACAAGGGGCCCGTCTTTTCAAATTTGCGTTTTTGGTCCTACAGTTCAGGCCTCCACAATGTACTTCAAATAATGACCATAATTATGGGTCTCTTCTATACAGTATTGCAGACATATACCTTTACTTGTTTTCTTACAATATGTGTGCATTTATAGACACAGTGGAACTGGCTGCTCTAAACTGGAAAATATCTGATGGCACTCTTAACCGATTTGTGTCTAACTGTGAACTGTTCAGAGCAGCAGGTTAACTGGAATGGATGTAGAGATATTAGCATCTTTCCTGAATCACTGTTCTGAGTTCTTGTGATTTACTCAGTCTTCTTCTTAAGAGCCAGACTGACATTCCAGTAATAAAGGACCTGGGCAGTGATCAGTCCATTACAGCAAGATGAGATGATGTACGTGAGAACCATCAGAGAGTCCCCGGTCTCCTATTGAAATGCACAGGTAAACAAAAAATGGATTAGAAAACTGCATGCATGGGCCAAGTGTGTCTCTAGTGGTCAGTTTATGGTGGACCTACAATGATGCTTAGATTATACCTCTTTCACAAAAATATTACATTGGTGGGAATGTGTTATTATTGTCCTATTATATAAAAAAAAGCTCTTAAATCTACATACAGGCTGAGTCAACTTAAAGCAGGGATATCCAATCTCATTAACAAAGGACTGGTGTGGGTGCAGGTACACACATGTTCAGTTGTTTGAAGAGTGTGACCAACTGATTAAACAAGTGAAATAAGGTGAGCTCATGCTTGTTTGGAATTCAAAATCCTTTGTGCGCAACCCTGAAAAGCCCTGGTGTAATGAAGGAGTTTCTCATATGGAAATATACTAAATACAGCTCCAGACAAAAAAAAAAAAGACCATTGCGATTTGCTTAAAAAAGCATCTCTATGAATATGACAACCATTCCATGCCTGTGTCTGTTAAATTCCTACACAAGCACCTCATTCTGCTTTATGAGGTAGTCATTACTGATTATCTGAATCACATCTTATTTAATGAGGAAAAGTATTAAAACACTGCTGTAATCAACACTCTCCTCTCACAAGGTGACAAGTTGGGTAGCAAAACACTACTAGTACTTCAAAGGTAATTGTTGCCATTTTGTTTAAGAGTGAAAAGGATTTCACTGCATTATTTCTCTAGTTTTAATTTTCTTTAATTTCCTTTAAAATCATGTTTTTAAGAATTACATTTTATTTGGGTTTTAGAAGGAATATAGTCAGCAGTTCTGAAACACTGAAGCACAGCTTTTCAGTTCAATACTTACACCTATAAATTAAACTATTTTGGCAGTGGTCCTTTATATTTTTCCAGAGCTGCATGTTTCTTACATTTGTCATCACTTGTGTCTGCTTGAAGTGTGTTCTGAAAGCATACCTGCACTGTGGTGAATATCCGTGCCAAGGATCCAGCAAACAGCAAAAACACAGAAATGGCAGACAGCTGTCCTGTATGGCCGTTTCTGTAGTTTGTGCCAGCCTGAATGAGCTGAAAAACAGAAAGTTCAAAGAAGAGGTAAGCACAGCCCTAAACGTTTCACTTTCAAACTGTGGTTCATTTCCAGTTAGTTTAGCCCAGTGGTGTAAATGACCAGCCCTGGTGCAAAGACAATTTACATATAAGCATATAAGAAATTAATTTTTTATATGTTACTTTCCTTGCATGAAATAACTGGACATAGCAATGTAGTTATGTCTCAAGCAAGCGGAGACATGCTTGTAGTAGAATCAAACATTAACCTAAATGTTTACATTAACTAGTGATGGGGACGAGACCGCCTATGCCGAGTCGAGACCGAGTCTTTGAAGAGTCGAGACCGAGACCATTGGTTTTCAAATGCAGTCGAGTCCGAGTCAAGACCGAGTCTTCGAGGAATCGAGACCG